>JAQAHW010000103.1:0-349597 GCA_027580185.1 Tuta absoluta | reverse complement strand
TCTCTGTGCCAAGTTTCATGAAGATCGGTTCAGCGGTTTGGCCGTGAAAGCGTAGCAGACAGACAGACAGACAGACAGACAGACAGACAGAGTTACTTTCGCATTTATAATATTAGTGTGGATGATCAAAATAGCCGTAAATGTCACAAATGTAACAAAATAAATTATTCACTCAATTTCAATATTATTGTTATTTACATTAAAATGGTACATGTCACAAATAATGAATAGATTACTTTATTAAACATGAAAATGAAAATGAATGAAAATGAAATAACTTTATTCAATGTAGGATAGCATTATCACTTTTTGACGTCATGATCGGTCATTTTTTTTTTTTTTTTTTTAATGATGGGTTTGCTCTTGACTCTAGTCTAGGTCATAGGACAGAGACAGAGTCTAAGATGGAGCGAGCTCACCCAGAAGAAGCCTGTTCACTCTTACTTTGAAGAGATTAGGGTTGTATGCTTTTGGAAACACAGACGCAGGTAGTAAATTCCACTCTTTAGCAGTGCGCATTATAAATGATGACTGGAAGCGCTTAGTCCGAATTGGTGGAATGGCTACCAGGTACGGATGGTATCCGGCGATGCGTCTGGATGTCCGATGGTAGAAAAGAAATTTGCATAACGCAATTTTCTTCTTTTTATAACAATTTTGTATTGTCCTAATAGAAAACCGGCTCGGGCGGGATAAAAAACTAACTTCATTAAAATTCGACATTTAAAAATAAATCAATACTATAACAACATTTATCAGTCAAAAATACATATAAACTGCTTTTAAACATTACGAATGTATCCAGCTGGAGAATTTGCAATGGAAGATGGTTATATATTTAAGCAGTCATTTTTAAAATACTTTTACTAAATTGGGCAGTTTTACTAATGTGTGGTACAGCAATTTTACCTTGATAACGTGCACTGTTAAATTTCTCGAATAAGTCAAGATGATTTTTTACAAAAGTGGATACCTCAAGGATGTACAAGCATGACAAAGTTAAAAAAAAATTATTTCGTTGGCTTCAACTTGTATACCGATCGAAGACATATTTTTTGTGCAATAAATGCAAACTGCCTATCTGTGGAGTTGCCCCAAAATATCAACCCGTATCTTAATATTGACTCGACGTGTGCTCTGTATGAAATCAAAACTGTAGACTCGTTCGCCACTTTTAAAAATTGTTACAACGCATAAGACAACTTGCTCAACCGATTATATACGCTTTTAATATGTTCTTTCCAATTAAGCTGTGAATACAACATAACCCCTAGGAATCTAGTTGAGTCCAGTTTTCTTATTGCCTCATTACCACACCTTACGTTCAATTTTGATTCATGTGGTGTTCTATTATAAAAGCTGAAATAATACGTTTTCCCTAAGTTAAGATAAAGGTTATGATTCTTCAGCCATTCAACTACTCTCGCTAATGTATCACTGATATCGGTCTAAAGCGCTTTCGTGTCTCTGTTTGAAAAAAAAATTGTACTATCGTCCGCGTAAAGTACCATGCGTCGGTCAATGGCTGCAGGAAAGTTGTTAATGTAAATCACAAACAAAAGTGGCTCAAGTATGCTTCCCTGTGGTACCCCTACCGTAACCTATCTATATTCAGAACGATATTTGATTTCGGTTTTACTTGTTAAACAAACTCTATCTATTTCAGTTGCATGAGTTCTGTAAGAAAGATACGATTTTATCAATTCGAAGGCGTTACCACGTACGCCATAAGCGTATAGCTTATCAAGCAGGATAGAGTGTTCAACATGATCAAACTCTTTACATCCATAAACAGTGCACAAACTACCATTTGACCATCTACATCCGTTAAAATGCTCTTGATTAAATTATAAATCGCCAAATTAGAACATTTACCTTTTCTTAATCCTATCTGTTCTTCTGTTAATAGGTCAAAATAATCAAAAAAAGTACAGAGATTCTTATGAATGAATATTTTTCTCATAAATTTTGGAAAAAATAGAAATGAGTGCAACATGTCTGTAGTTGCTCATAGTTTCCGTCTTCACTTTTTTAAAGATTAGTTTTATTATAGTCACCTTTAGTTTGTCAGGAAAGACGCCAGTCTCCAAGCACAAGTTCACAGTATAACTTACGACATCTGCAATATCATTAGCTACTGTTTTTATAATTTGAATCGAGATATCATCATAGCCAGTACTATTAGAGTTTTTCATAGATATTATGGTAGTGATAATTTCGTTAGCAGTGACGGGCTCCAAAAATATTGAATTTGGAATCGAGGCTAGATGGTTCCTGAAAAAACAATTATTTGTTATTTCTTTCTTTGCTTGGTCTAAATAAAAGTCATTGAACGTTTTAGCCATATCTGTTGGGTCAGTAATTAGTGTATCATCTACTTTTAAAATACCTATATATTCTTTAGAACGTTAATTTTTTTACTCGTTGAAACGAATAAAAATGAACTCGTCCGTGATGAGCAGTTATTTTATGTAATTTCAATGTAATGTTATTACTTTAATGTGTTTTGTAAGGTATGCTTGATCATGAATGTAATTCTTATCAGTAGGATAAGTACTTGGTAGAATGGTATTTCTACATGTATTAAATTTTAAATATATATATTTTTTCTACTCAGTACCAACGTTCTTGCAATTAACTGCATACAAAGACAAAGTGTGTAATTTTTTTATAAAAACCTTTTCTTATTTCTATGCATACATATTTCTTATTTATGAACAAAAATGTCTTTAAATATTTTTTTCTTTACACAGCATTGCATAACATTATTAATTTTAATTCCGCATAACGACGACAATATTTGGCCAAAATTTCCTACATAATAGTGCTAATCTAATGGTTTTACTTTAATTTAATTTAACATAAATCATGGCAATGTACACTGCAGAACCAAAACATGTACCAACCTATTAGAGTTTACTATACTTTCTATTTTAACGTACATCGATTTACTACTATCAGAATAACTCATCTAAAAATGTCAGAAAAATATATTTTAGAACTATCTTCATTGCCGTGTGATGCCGGCTTAGAATAGCATCACCCCATTTCCTACCCATGGGTGTCGTAAGAGGCGACTAAGGGACTCGAGGGTGTGTATTGCAATTTTAGGCGACGGACTGACAACCTGTCACTATGGTGATACACAGTTATCTTATTGACCTTCAAACTTTTGTCAGACGTGGTGTTAATATCCGTTGAACGGCCGTTAACGCTCTGCCTACCCCGTAAGGGATATAGGCGTGATTTATGTATGTATGTATGTATGTATCTTCATTAACTGTAAAAATTGTTTGATTTAATATAATCATAACATTCTTCTTTTGATTATGGTAATATTGTTTTGAAATAATTGGCCTTTTTTTACTCGTAAGTGAATAAATTGTACTTATCTTGATAAAACATCTAAATTTTCGATTACTATTCGAGTCATCATAATTATTTGTAACAGTATTATGTTGTTGTAGATTACAAAAATGCACGAATGATTCAAATTGCCGTTTATTCAGTACTGCACCAATTTAAATTAAAGTCACCTATAATATTTACATTTAAGGTAGAATATTTTTTTAGTCCATTTTCCAAGCAATCTAATGCATTGGTGTACTGTGTTCCATTATAACTAGGTGGTAAGTAACAAACGCAAAGAAGAAACTTTACATTCTTCCAAGTAATTAAGGCAAACAGTATTTCTTTATCAGGTGTTAAACCGTCTATATCAGTTAGCATTCGCACAGAATGTCAGTTTTTAATATCTATCACAACACCGCCCCAGCCGACATCTCCAGCTCGATCATTAAGTAGTACCACATAACCGGGTGGAAAGAACTCAGCCACGTGTACAGATGAAACAAGGAATGTCTCTGTAAGCACTATAATATCATTTAAGTTTAATGTACAGACGTCGATATAGAATACAGTCGTTTTGCTTTTTAGACCTCTCACATTTTGGTAGAAAATGTCCACTGTTTTCATACTTAGTCTACGGCGCTTATGAGGATTGGTTTTGGCTGCTCCTGGCTCGAAAGTTCTGACGCCATGGCTACATATATTCTCAGTCCAATTTTCCGGGGACATAACTGATTCAACCTTTGTAAAAGGTATTCCCAATTTGAAGAAAGCGTAATTACTACGCGCATTGAGAATTTCCACTGTACAGGTTCTTCTTCCACACATCGACTCCAGGTATGCAAGTTATTAATTCTTCGTAGTATCAATCTTCACGTAGTAAAGCTGTTAAAATTTGACTCGTTCCACTGCTTCTAGGTAAAATAGTGCCTGGGCGTGCGGTACCGAATACTCTATTAACCGAGCTGCAGTTTCGGCGTTTCTTGTGCTCAATCCAGTCATCACCCTCTATTGTAACAACACTACCACAGTAGTGTTGGGCTTAGAGAGAGTCCGAGTCACTACTTCTGATGTTTTTGAAGTATTATCGGTAGGGCCTGCCAATAGATCAGTAAGGATACTGCAGTAATAACTTGGTGTACGGTACTCTTTGGGCTGGGCATTTTCTTTTTGTGCTTCACTGGCTTCTCAGTATACAGCGTCGAGACTTTATTCCCAGGCAACTCAGGCTGTCCAGGTGTTCGCAGCTCGAGCTGTCCAGTTGTAGGTAGCTCGAACTATCCAGGTGTAGGTAGCTCGGGCTTCTCAGGTTTAGGTAGCTCGGGCTGTCCAAGTGTAGGTAGATCAGGCTGTTCAGGTGTTCTATGAAGCAATTCCTCAAGAATTCAAAATTTGTTTTCAAGTAAACTGTACTTAACAGAAATATCTTTAAGAGCCTGGCTTAAGTAGGTGTTAATTTTTGCCTGCTCCTTGTCAAATTTGCTCATTACTTTTATCAGGCGCTCCTGCTATACGTTTTCCAACTCCTGCCTAATAACAGCTCAAATATTCTCCATAACAAACGTGTTTTTAGCATATAAGAGTTCTCAAAATGATTTTTTTTGATGGGCTGACGAAATGAAACATATTCCTTCTGGCTGCTGGTAGTGTCAACTCCAGAGTTATTTTTCTTGGTATATTCGTAATTGGAAAGATCCAAAATGCTAGGTTCGTCTCCACTAGTAGGGATTACCTTTTTCGGGTAAGGACAATCCAAAATGCTTAGTTTGTCATCAGTTAGGAGTATTTTTCCGGAAACTTGATGGTCAGCTACAGCATTATTCTTCAGATTTTCTGTAGAGTGATCACTATCGACTAGTGCCTCGGCAGTCAATCGCCTGCCTCTGCAGCAGTGACACTTCCATGTATCCTTACATTTACAACTCATGGTACTCTTAAATCGACATTCAGGCACATTGGCACACTCGAGGTCGAAGAAAAGTGTACAAATACAACAGCGCAGAAAGAAGCTGTCCGTTATAGGTTTTTGACATCCTATACAGTTTTATTTGCGGTCATATTCAGAGCAGGATAGTAATCACTACACAGGTTATTGAGTTTTGCGTGGCGTTGTAGTAGTTCAGAACGTATCTACTAGATGTCGCTCTTGCAAACCGTTCCTTTACCGCACCGCGTTCCTCGCTTGTAGCTTCGTAGGTACACTGTAGTGTGCCTACGCGCCTCCTTTATTAGTAAGTAAGAACAGTCTAATAAACGACACATAACGGACTACACGCGTTTCATTGATCGCGCCCCCAACCGCCATCACCGCATGGCGACCGCTGCCAGTGCTGCCTTTTGGCAGTGCTGCGCATCGTGGTTATTAATTTGGACATTTAAATAAAGTGAAAAAAAAACTTTTACTACGTGTGTGGCAAAGAACCTTGGAACATGAATCGTGGACTAAAAAGTGTGCAGTGAAGTGAAAATGTAAGGACAACTAGACGACAACAATTTTACCCGGATTCGACGACCATACCAGAGGCTATGGTATCTTTAATATGACATACACCTGCTGCGACGACGACAACTCTTCAAAAAAAAAAACAAAATTTAGTAAAAAATTATACTTACCTACCAAAAATAATGATGACGACGACGACGCCTAAACTAAACCATACAAACCAGAAATAATGAAGGCAAAGACGATGTCCAACGATATTTAAGAAAGGTTTTCAGCATTTATTACGTCATTTGTAAAAGAACCAAAAAAAAAAAACTTTATAAATTATAACACAATAGTTGCAAAGGAAATTGAGAAAAACTGGAGATGTGTGATGGATGGCATGGGTTGCGGCCGTTGCGGGGCGCTGGGAGCTGATGGTGTCGGATGTGGATGCTGCGAGGTAGCCATGGGATGATAGACCCATGGAAGTATTATCCTTGCGATGGTTTAAATACGGTTTGGTGCAGAAAACAAGTGAGTACACATGTTTTATCTTTAGTAGGCGTGGCGTATCCAAGTGTTAAAGTGATTCAATACCGCGACACCGTGAGTGCGTAAATAAGAGTGTGTTTTAATTTGGATTCTCTAAAAAAAAAAACTTTTGCATCGTCATCAGGATTCGGAATAAATTTTTGGGACTTTAGATAAAAACGTAAAATTTATAATTGTTGAGTACATAAAATCCTTTTTTTTATGGTTTTGGAAAAAAATAATGTAATTAACAGGTACATTTCTTTTCATTTTTCATTTAGTTTCATTTCATTTCTGAAAATTTGTAGGTCATGAATTATAGATAAAAAGGAAATTATTATGTTCTAGACGTGACATTGGGAAACTGATTTATTAGATTTAAAAGGATACAAGTAAATTTTTTATGTAATGTAAGTGAATGTTTTCGTAACTAATCCGTAAAGTCAAACTCATGTTAAATTTGTAAGTTGGTGAACATTGTTCTTAAAACAATACAATAAAGCGCAATAATATGTACACTTAGTCATTCTCAGAAATCATTCCATGTAACATAAAACCTGATGCACAAAGCGCACCGCGTGTGCTCTACTTATTATTATTTTGATGTCGTAAGTACCTTGCAATGTGCCAATAGATATCAAAGAATGAGTAGTGTAGGTATTTTAAACGTTCATTACTAAAAAAAAAATGCGATGTAAACTCCAACTTTCTACACAAAATAGATGTACGTAATAATTTTTGTTATTTTAAAACCGACTCTTTAAAAATTTCAAAATAGATATGGTACGAAATTTGATTGGTTTGTGTCTATGTTTACTTTTGTTCTTTTTATAAAATATTATAGCTGAAATTGAGATATTTTTGGGTAAACTAAATTTGTTAAAACTAGATTTATTTAAATTAAATTGATGGTAGAGTCAAGAACCATAAGCAGTAATATTTTTGTCATGTCAAAGTTTCAAACATTTTTTATGTAGAAAAGCGAAAGAGTTTGATCAAAATAAAGAGTAAAGTATTACTTAAGTTTTTGTTATTCATATTATTGTATTGTTGCTCAAGAGTCCGAGCTAAGTAAGCGAAATATAACACGTAATTCACGCTGCTCATCAGTGTCATGCCAATGAAGTACTTACAGAATACATATTCTATACAGGATGTAACGAAACGGTAATTTATCAAATGATGTATTGTACTACAAAAAAAAAAGTGTGATATATTTTACAACATAAATTTCAGAATGTAAGATTAAAATCAAATCAAATATGATATAGCAACTGTACGAGTACATAGTATTTTAAAACAGATAATAAAGATATATTATTCAGATACATAAATTGTAACAGAAGAAAACATTTAAGCGTTTTAGTTTGTAACAGTTGTAATTTTATTAAAAAAAAAACGATCGTAGAACAAAATGAACTATAAAAGTACAGTGTGTTATCATGATTTACTTTGTAATAGTAAATGTGTATTAAATAGCAATAGTCATCATTTGAAACAGACAGAATACCATCAGAGAGAATGTGTTACTACGAGTATGATAGTGCTAAGGTTGTTTGTGCGATGCTTGTCTCAGTGTTTGATTGCAATACTTGCATATAGGTAGAGATATTTGTACGAAGAGAATGAAAGATTGATAAGAATGAATTTCGCATGAAGGGTACCCATTGTTAAAAGCGAGAGGATGAATGAAGTTCACATAATTAAAGACAGCTCTAAATTAAAAACAAAGGCCAAAAAACGTGAAATTCAAAACTAAAGCAATTATGTTTAGAATATTAAGATAGCATGAATATAATTGTATAAAAGTTTGCTTCAGATTTAAGTACTACAAGTACAGTTAGCAATATTACTTTTCATTGGTAGAAAATATTTAATGCAGTATTTTTTTTTCAATTTTACCCGTCAAAACAAACAAAGTGGTTTTGTACGTATAATATATGCCTTTTTCGAAGAATTCTATCAGCAAAGTCATGCAGTTTAAAGAATAAACTAGTAGACGAACATTTTCTGTTTTTTTCTTTCCAGTAAAAACTAAGAAAGTAAATTATTTAAATTTTTTAGAAAAGATATTCACAAAAACGTTTATTTCTCAAATAATGTAAAAATAAATAAATTACAAAACAAATTGATAACCAGTATTATAACTTGTTCAAACAAAAGTATGTACTTATGCATCCCGCTTCGTTTCACGCGAGCTATTTTTATAAAATATGCAATCATTTAAATTTACAAATTAATCATAAATAGAATATTGCATCGCGCGCGTCATCTCGAGGTGGCATTGTACTTTTGATGATTAACTAGCATTCTTATTTTTTTTGGTAAGGAAGTACATAATGGCAAATGTATTCGATAATCTATTATTTCAATAATTAAGTTGAATGAGTGCCTAAAGATAAAAACAAAAATACTGAATAAAGTGTCGTCAGCTCAGTAGATAGAAATAATACATAAAATACGTATAGAAATAATACATAAAATATGGATGTGATGAAAATTAAATAAGAAGTTACACAAAACTTTGTTGAAAGGTGTGTGGTGTGATTTTCGGAATGAAAAGTTAAAAGAAAGGAATAAACTGTCGTAGGTAGCAAGGTAGTTTGAAATATACGAGTATACATTAAAATAAAACGTCAAAAGAAAACAGAGTAGAGGAATAAATGGTTATGCGTTATGGTTTGAAGAAATATATTAAAAATCTTACTTACAGAAAGGTATGGTATAAACTTGTTAGGGTACTGAAGTGCCTAGCCAAGTCAGAGATGTGGGAAATGGTCAGATGTGTAAATAAATTGATACAGAGAAGGATAACAAAAGAATGGTATTGTTTTTTTGGTGGAGTAGAAAGAAGATTGAAGAATGAATTTTCAAAGAATAAATTGGATATGTGGTTAAGTTAAAAAGTGTTTATTTATTATTGCAAGTAGTGGAATTGACACTTTTAACCTAATCAAATCACTATATGGGTTACGAAAGTATACTTGGTTGTTATAAGTATGTGTATGAAGAAGGATATCGAACGATAGATAAAAGGTATAAAACGTGCACGTTTGCACAGAGAAAAATATATGAATGGAAGTAAGGAGTAACATAGAGTGTTCAGATCCTTCAGATACGTTGATGTGAGCGAGCCTCGTCAAATGATAACTGTTGGAGGTTGTGTGTTCCTTAAACCTGACTCTAATTGTAGAAGTGGTACATAGCCGAGAGCTATTGTATAGAGTGGTATATATATTGTGGGTTAGAGCCTTCCATTCGACCATGGTGTGACCGAGTGTCCTCAGTGGGATAAGTTGGCGTCCTGCGAGACTTAAATCGAAGCCCCAATTAAAAAAAAAATATGCGCAATAAATAAAATAAAAATATATACCTACCTAATGTAAAGTATAAAATAAATTGTATGTCGACAAAGTAAAAAATAAATTAGTACCACTCAAGAATATATAAATATATGGATCCAAAGCATAAAGATGCTAATGTTTGTATTATAAATATAACCAATTTTGTAAAATACCAAAACGGTATTAGTAGCGCAATGACAATTAAAGGTACCTATATTTTTGAAATGTACATGATATACTATGACGACATAGTAAATTTATATTTTAAAAACAAATATGATTACTTATGATATGACATGTCAACCGGATTATGCTAAAAGGCCTTTCTTACAATAATGATACAGGATTGTGACTAATCTCCAGTATGGAGTATTTTAAGTTTTGATAAGATTGATTATACTTTCCTGAACCAAGTAATAATTGATAACTATGAATGTTATAAAATTTGTTGTCAAAGTACTTCAACAAGACTAATGTATGTCTATCGCTTTAGCAGATAGGGTAATATTAAAATTTAGTTTCTAGTGTTAAATTTGTATTTTAAAGAATTTTTAGTAGCTTTTTATTATTTCAGTAATACAACAGAAAATGTTCTAAAATTTAAAATAAGGAAATAGACAGTAAAAAGTAAAAGTAATATAAAAATCATTTAGAAAATGAGAGACTCGATGAGACACTATTGAATCAAAAAAGGAATAGTGAGAAGAGGATGTTTTCAAAACTTGAGGTATTCAACAATATGTAAAGATTTTAGATATTTTTCATTTTTAAATATGTGTTTGTGTTAAATTCAAAATTATTTTTGTTGATTACAGTGATGTGAAAATTAAAATCAAAACAATGTTTTAACAATATTAAAAATTAATTTGTTTATCCTAGATTTCAGAAGCTTCTTATATAACAATTAGTATAAAAAATTAATAGCGATATTTAGAAGTAAGATATTAAGCAAAATATAACATTAATAAGTAGATATAAAAAATAATGAGATAAATATCATTATTTTATATTTTTTTCCACGCGGGAGGTGTAGTGTGCCTACGCGCCTCCTTCATTAGTAAGTAAGAACAGTCTAATAAACGACACATAACGGACTACACGCGTTTCATTGATCGCGCCCCCAACCGCCATCACCGCAACACCTTGAGTTGTTTTATTTTTCTTCGCCGCTCTACTGTCAATTTAGCCAAGCGGTCACAGGGCAGGGCAGGTCTTCTGGGTGAGCTCGCTCCATCTTAGACTCTGTCTCTGTCCTATGACCTAGACTAGAGTCAAGAGCAAACCCATCATTAATAATAAAAAAAAAAAGACTTCGACGCAATCGGGCTCGAATCCGCACTCCGGCAAGTTTGGGATTTTTTCAAAAAAATCTCTCACCCGAACACCAACCACGAGAGGCGGCGACAATCCGCAAGATGACCCGAAATTAGAGCAGAAATCAAATTTAGCACTCTCCAGCCAATCACGAATTTATTTCTCGAATTTAGTATTCAGAATCCTTAAATTAAAAAAAAGTATGTATGTATGTAATAACTTTATTGTACCACCAGACACATTTAAAAGAACAGTTACAGAAATAAATCTAGAAACAAGAGGCACAAAGGCGGACTTATCCCATTAAGGGATCTCTTCCAGTCAACCTTTGAGAGACTCAGAGGATCTGTTATTAAAAGTGGGACAGGAGCGTGACGAAATCTGTATGCCACAAAGCCTACATCTGATGCGAAGGACCCTCGAACTAATCTCTCCCGCCACTTTGAGGACGATCACCCGGATGTAGAAAAAGACGAAATACGTGCGGCTCTCGGATATTAAAGAATAGGAAGGGCCCCGGGAAAGTTGGAGTGGCATCTGAGCGTCACAAGGCTATTTAACTCCGTTTTAGCCGAGCTCAGAACTTTATATCCCAAAACCTTTCCTCGTTAAAATTAATTTCCGAAAGTTTTGTTCGTCGATATTATGGTTCACTGATATGATTGTTTGCCGAATCATTGTTTGCCGACTGCAAACCTCCTCAGATTAGACTCGACCTATGGAAGTAAGAGGTACCCACCCACTTGCCATGGCTGACTTGGAAATCACTTAAAAGGCTGAGGACCCAAGTCGGCCGCTGCAAAGACAATCTGGTCAGGTGGGGTTACATCGACAGCTCAAGAAACAAGTGTGAATGTGGCACTTTCCCCCAGACAATGGCCCACCTTACCTCCTGCCCCGCGTGTCCCACCACCTGCACGCGTGACGACCTCCTGCACGCGTGACGACCTGCTGGCCGCTACCACAAAAACGGTAGGAGTGGCCGAATTCTGGGAACGCAAAATTTGACAAGATTGCCATTGAATCGACAAGAAGAAGAAGAAGACTGCAAGGTTTTCCATAATAATAATCCACCATAAGTACTATTGGCCTATCTACGGGGTGTATTCTTTTCAGAAAACTTAATTTGCCGATGGCCCTATTCCGATTAAATAAATTTGCTTTGCATAATCAAACAGAGCTTTACACTCTTTAATGACAGCATTTTACCTACCAATAAAATGCTTATTAAACTACTTACCTTCCTTATAGCCTTACTTATAGAGATAGACATCTTCCTTTGCAGCGATTGGTCGCACTTATCTGTTCCAAAGCTGTGTGATTGGTTACGTATGCCCCCACACCCCACCCCACTCCGACACGGCAGGGCGGGGCGAGTCGGCCCGCTTGGCTTCATTGCGTCTCATAATAATATTCTAATTAGAATATTATTACTACAAAATACACCAGGCAGAATTAAAAATTTAAGGCTATAAGGAAGGTAAGTAGTTTAATAAGCATTTTATTGGTAGGTAAAATGCTGTCATTAAACCACTGTACGTTCCTTATAGCCTTACTTATAGAGACATGTTTGTTATCGCCTGGAGGAGTGGGAGCTATCGCCAATGTGAAAAACTATAAAAAGAAACAGGTATTATTATTCTTTAAAAAAGAAAAATGAATTTCTTTATCAACAATAATGATTTTGATCCACTATACTAAAAATTTATTTATATTGTATTTATTAAAAAATACTGTAATATCATAAACTCACCCTTAAATGACGATAAAATATAATAAATTATAATGAAAATGTAATTCAAAACCTCTTGTACTATATTACGGCATTCTAGGTAAGCATAATAGAATGATGAAAATGATGCATTTGTAACATGCCATTTATAATGTCTTTGAAAAACTTTACCTCGTGTTTGATAAAAAATGCACATAATACAGTTATTCATTATGTAAGTCTCAATACGTTTTGATAAGATAGAAAGTACGCGGAAATTCATCTGAAAGTTTCCGAACAGTAAACAGAAAATTTAAAAAAAAAATTGAAAAACTCAATAGCCAAAATAGTAAAATATAAAAATATTGAACCTTTAGTTAGAGGTAAATACGCATTGCAGGTCGTTTTTATAAAACCTTTTAAATATCTATTTACTTACATCCACACTAATATTATAAATGCGAAAGTAACTCTGTCTGTCTGTCTGTCTGTCTGTCTGTCTGCTACGCTTTCACGGCCAAACCGCTGAACCGATCTTCATGAAACTTGGCACAGAGTTTGCTAGCATACCGAGAATGGACATAGGCTACTTTTTATCACCATTCGAGGGTCTGGAGTACAGATGTAGACCACCAGGTGTACCACCAGGAGCCCAGCTAAGCTATTAGAGATACAGGCATGGTTCCAAAACAAAAGTTGTTCAATATGATGGGCCGCTTCTTTTCACAAGGACATTGAGGATCTGGAGTACCTTATGTAGACCACCAGGTGTACCACCAGGAGCCCAGCTAAACTATTAGAGATACAGGCATGGTTCCAAGACAAAAGTTGTTCTGTATGATGGGCCGCTTCTTTTCACAAGGACATCGAGGGTCTGGAGTACAGATGTAGACCACCAGGTGTACCACCAGGAGCCCAGCTAAGCTATTAGAGATACAGGCATGGTTCCAAAACAAAAGTTGTTCAATATGATGGGCCGCTTCTTTTCACAAGGACATTGAGGATCTGGAGTACCTTATGTAGACCACCAGGTGTACCACCAGGAGCCCAGCTAAACTATTAGAGATACAGGCATGGTTCCAAGACAAAAGTTGTTCTGTATGATGGGCCGCTTCTTTTCACAAGGACATCGAGGGTCTGGAGTACAGATGTAGACCACCAGGTGTACCACCAGGAGCCCAGCTAAGCTATTAGAGATACAGGCATGGTTCCAAAACAAAAGTTGTTCAATATGATGGGCCGCTTCTTTTCACAAGGACATTGAGGATCTGGAGTACCTTATGTAGACCACCAGGTGTACCACCAGGAGCCCAGCTAAACTATTAGAGATACAGGCATGGTTCCAAGACAAAAGTTGTTCTGTATGATGGGCCGCTTCTTTTCACAAGGACATCGAGGGTCTGGAGTACAGATGTAGACCACCAGGTGTACCACCAGGAGCCCAGCTAAACTATTAGAGATACAGGCATGGTTACAAAATAAAAGTTGTTCAGTATGATGGGCCGCTTCTTTTCACAAGGACATTGAGGATCTGGAGTACCTTATGTAGACCACCAGGTGTATCGTCAGGAGCCCACCTAAAATATTAAAGATACAGAAATAGACAAAAACGAAAGTTGGCCAGTATGATGGGCTGCTTCTTTTCACAAGGACATAGAGAATCTGGAGTACATTATGTAGACCGCCAGGTGTACCACCAGGAGCCCAGCTAAACTATTAGAGATACAGGCAATACAGGCATGGTTCCAAAACAAAAGTTGTTCTGTATGATGGGCCGCTTCTTTTCACAAGGACATCGAGGGTCTGGAGTACAGATGTAGACCACCAGGTGTACCACCAGGAGCCCAGCTAAACTATTAGAGATACAGGCATGGTTACAAAACAAAAGTTGTTCAGTATAATAGCCCGCTTCTTTTCAAAAGGCATTGAGGATCTGGAGTACCTTATGTAGACCACCAGGTGTACCATCAGAAGCCTGTAGCGACCTCTGGGAGCTACAACAAGAAGCTCACTCAAAGTGGTTCACGAGCAAGCAAGTCGCAACAGAAGTTCCAACATAGCTGCAAGATGGCGCCACGTGACAGAACAAAGAGCCTGAAACGCGGTATCGAAGTGTTTCACCGCGCAACGCATATATACAACTTCCAATTCTATCCAGGCGGACCAGTCGGTCCCCTGGCCACAACACCCGGCCAGGCGGGTAGCTACCCTTTTCCCGACTCCACCTGGAACCCTCCATTCTGCCTATTGGCATCACTCCTGTCACCCGCCAATATTGGTGACCCCTACCTTGGACTTCGCAGCCTTCAACCACGCATCAACTACTACAGCATGCAGCCAACTACTACGTCATCAGCACCCACCGCAGTCACAGCACGGCAGCTTCACTGGTCTTCCATCATCGTCTCGACTCACCGTAGACGTCCCGACTCACCGTGGACATTGGAACCAGCACTGCTTCGCCACGCCTGACTGCATCAACACGCTACATGACGTCATCAGCCCCACTTCGCTCGCTGACAGTATCGACCTCCGGTCTTGAGGGGGAGTACTGTAGCGACCTCTGGGAGCTACAACAAGAAGCTCACTCAAAGTGGTTCACGAGCAAGCAAGTCGCAACAGAAGTTCCAACATAGCTGCAAGATGGCGCCACGTGACAGAACAAAGAGCCTGAAACGCGGTATCGAAGTGTTTCACCGCGCAACGCATATATACAACTTCCAATTCTATCCAGGCGGACCAGTCGGTCTCCTGGCCACAACACCCGGCCAGGCGGGTAGCTACCCTTTTCCCGACTCCACCTGGAACCCTCCATTCTACCTATTGGCATCACTCCTGTCACCCGCCATAAGCCCACCTAAACTATTAGAGATACAGAAATGGTTCCAAAACGAAAGTTGACCAGTATGATGGGCTGCTTCTTTTCACAAGGACACAGAGGATCTGGAGTACATTATGTAGACCACCAGGTGTATCATCAAGAGCCCAGCTAAACTATAAGAGATACAGGCATGGTTCCAAAACAAAAGTTGTTCAGTATGATGGGCTGCTTCTTTTCACAAGGACATTGAGGATCTGGAGTACCTTATGTAGACCACCAGGTGTACGATCAGGAGCCCACTTGAACTATTAGAGATACAGAAATGGTTCCAAAACAAAAGTTGTTCAGTATGATGGGCCGCTTCTTTTCACAAGGACATAGAGGATCTGGAGTACCTTATGTAGACCACCAGGTGTATCATCAAGAGCCCAGCTAAACTATAAGAGATACAGGCATGGTTCCAAAACAAAAGTTGTTCGGTATGATGGGCCGCTTCTTTTCACAAGGACATAGAGGATCTGGAGTACCTTATGTAGACCACCAGGTGTACCATCAGGAGCCCACCTAAACCTGAACCTGTTTCTACAAAAACTATCTAACGCGGACGAAGTCGCGGGTAAAAGCTAGTAGTAAATAAATAGCTCTTTTACACAGAAAAACATAGCTTACATGTTGTAATTGTACTTGATCACTCAAGCTATAGGTAACATAATAAGTAGGTTCAATTTCCCTACTATAAGGTCAACACTACTGTTTAAGATATGCATTGACCTAAACGGGCTTAAGCAGGTAAATCAAAAACCTGGCCAAACGACTACCTAGTTTCCCAGGAGAATAAAAGGCATATAAATTTGTTATCAAATCATACCTTCATATGATTTTTTAAATATGATTCATTTGGGCTTGCCTTAATAATATTTGCTATAATACATAATGATCAATAACTAACCTTGTTTACTTTGTCGGAGTAACGGTCAAGCTTTATTTAAAACATCACTCGGGCCTCTGAATAAACTATATTGTATATAATAATATAGTTAATTAATATCTTGGTAAATCTACCTAAACTTGATATAATAAAAGAGGCGATTATTGAAATTGTTTTCTGCCATAACTACCTCTGACCGTCCCATGCAAAGCCCAGATCTCTGTTTAAAACTTGAAAAGGGCACAAATTTGCTTTAATTTTATGTACAATCAAAAACGAGCTAGCTATAAAAGAATATGAGCTAAAGTTTAAATTATAAGAATTTTATCATTTTGTTAACAGCTTACCTACGGAGAAAATTTAATCCGAAGGTACGTCGGTAAACGACGTTATTGTCTATTAGACAGTACAAACATTGCAACATTGCAAATTAATTGTGGAAGCCTAGATCTTACGTGGGTCACCGTACAAATATTATATATCATTATGATCACCGTTGGTAAAATATACTAGCTATTGAACGTAGTAGGTAGTTCCCAATATAATTCTCGCTAGGTATCTATTCTGAAAATATTTTACTTGATAGGCAAACTATTTACCTAGTACAAAGGTACATTCAAGCATTTTTTAAACAACGTCTTGTGCTCGACATTCAGAGCAAACATATTGGAACAACGGTATTATTATTTTAGGCTGACGTCTTACGATAGGCAATTATGTTCACTATCGTACGTTTCTAACAACCATCTAACAATGTTATACACAGGAGTAGATACTCGTATTTCAAACCCAAACAAGGCAGACAGGGCACTTACACAAATATCAATTAGCAAAAGTACCCTCTGATTGTAACCTTTTGTATATTTATTTAAAATACCCACATAGACTGTGGGTACTTGTTGTTTACTTGCCCAAAAGCTTTCATTCATTATCGAAAAAGTAGGTGTAGTAAGCATGACTACACTTGAGGAAATAAAAACTTAATATCGTCTGGGACAGTGTCGCATTATTGCTATTTGCCACTATCGCTCTAAAACTTTTCATCTCTAGAGGAGGTTGTTATACATATTACGCCATATGCATTTCATTCATAACATTTCAGGTAATATGAAAGCACCTGAAAAATATATCATGAACTTTTCATCTCTAGTGGAGGTTGTTATACAAATTACGTAATATACATTTCATTCATAATATTTCGGGCAATATAAACGCACCTGAAGAAAATATCATGTTCAAGATCAAGGCACTCGAGTAGGTAACACAAAATTGGCATATACCAAATAGGTATATATTACATCACTCGCCTTAGCAGCTAGACAACCTTCCACTAGTTTTGATGTTATACAGCTTGATATAGCAGAATTAACAATAGGGTGTACCTAGCTCCCAAATTGCAACATGCTGGAATAAGTAAATTACCTACATACATCTCCACCTCACGAAATTTACTCCGTACACTCAATGCACGATGAATTAAAAATTAAAAATTATTATAGTTTCGGTGTGAGATCTATTAAATGGGTAGGTCTTCATTATTTACTTATCCATTTTGAGATGAGGCCATTACAAAAAGGCCGTTTTCTCTCCCCACATTTGTCTGTTTCCATGTTGCTAAGAAAAACGTAGGACTATTTTAGGACAACTCTGCACTTAGAGAGCTTAGATTGTACACATTCCCTTCCGTGATTGATGCCAGAATCATAGCGAGTATTTAACGTAGGTACTCTTACGCCACTTTTTGATCATAGTTCAAAGAAGTAAACAAATGACAAGCGTGAGGGATCTCCCTCAGAAATGCGTTAGCACTACGAGGTCTATGATAGCATAGAAATAGAAGTGAATTATTGCTACTTAGGACAGTGAGCAAGGGAAAAATTTATAAATTCAGTCGTTTTCACAGTTACCTAATAAATCAATATGTTTCTCATTTTCTTACTGCGTGGCCTCGGTAGGCCACTGAAATGATCATAAAGGAAAACTGTTTCAGACTTAAACCGTCTATAAATTTTCCTTAACCTGCGAGAATTTAGACTCGGCAGTAACGGTTACGAGGATGGGACTGAATGCGGTGAATCTACGACAAATATGTCTTCTGCTTAAGAATCATTGTAAAACGTTAGACAGCTCTCTAACTTTGAACTTTATTCCGAGTAGATAAAGTTCATACTTACGTAGGAATATTGTTCCCTGTACTTTCTAATAGCCAAGACTTTTTAGGGCTAGGATGTTATATTTTAAACATTTTTTCAAACATTTAAGTAGGTATATTTTGCCTACAGATAGCCTATTTTGCAAATTCTCAGTGGAATCTAGCTATCGTTATTTGAAAGCGTAAGCTCATGGAACTAAAAGAGGGGGACCTTATGAACGCGTGCAAGGTAAAAATATTTTCAAATTAACATCTTAGGAATCCCCTCGCGTTCTATTTTCTAATACGCTCGAGGTAACACATGTGTCAGACAGTAAACTCCTTGTACTCAAGTCTGTAACACACCTTTCGAAGCTTTTATTTCTTAAATATATTTTAATACTTAATCTTAACCGTGTTAGGTAGGTATAAAATTATGGAAACTTGGCTAATTTTATACCACATGCAGGATTCGAACCTGCGCGCTTCACTATCAATACTAGTGCTACACACTACCCTTCGCTACAATTGCTTGATCTCATCGCAGGCGGTGGACCGGACGATGTACTTTCAGATAAGACAAAATTTAACGAGGGCATTTCACTGTCACGTTAGAAGACAAATAAGCATAGAAGTAAAGAAAGACTGCTTTACTTTGATCAGACAAAAGCAAATCATGCATGTGCCGGATGCCATCAAAACTTTTGGAAGTTTGATAAAAAGGTAGGTAGGTACCAAAAGTAATACCTATACTTAAAGCAATAACGTTTTATCAAAGGTGCTGGCCGACTCTGCACGAGGTATTAAAAATATATTGGTGGGTACATTTCGAAACTTTGGCTCCACGAGGACCCAGTTCTTTGAGTTGCATATCGTACCGAAACCCACAACACAAATACTTTTTAGTACTTGTTAGTATTTTTGGCAATATTTGCATCTAAACCGTCTATAATGCATGGAATTTGTATCGCATGTCGATTTATTAATTCGTCAAGTATACGAAAGGCTCGAGGACGGAATTTCAGGCCCTGCAAGTGCAAGCGAGGGCATTCTGCATGACATCAAAAGGTACAACCCCTGCGCGGGGATGTAGGAGTCTAAGGACACGTCATGCGCTGACGGCCTAATGAACTCCTGATGATGTTATATAATAGGGTATACCTTGCGTTGCGCAGAGGTAGCTTATAAAACCGACGAAATGTAGCTTGGCTTGTGCTGCCATTTCATATCATAGCAATCAACTAGAATATATATTTTCTGCAATTTATTCTAGGTACAACGACAAGATCCTTGAGGAGTTCTTATTACTCTATTTTATAAGACATTCTACGGACTTGGACTTCCGTAAACTTTCTTATTACTAAGAGCATTTCACAGGGTCATGGCGGCCCCCTTTTAAAATAAAAATTGTCGCTGTTCGACTTATTTATTTAAAGAACTTTGAAGGTATCCGAACAATACCTACAGATCACGTATTTGATGCGTTACTTGAATAACACGTTGCTACGTGAAAGGAGCATCTGTATACCATTACTAGCTCCAGTAAACGACATAAAAATGTATTTATGTCCAAATCACAATTTACAAAAACACGTGTAAAAATAAAATAATCATTCACAAATGAAAATCCATAAATCAGGCACATTAATGAAAAACGTGCACGGGGGATATGTAGAAACTAGTTCGACGGGATAGTAACCTATAAATAGAAAAAAAAAGGTATTACTTCTCTCGAGGAATACCTACCTATCAGTTCAAGGTAACTAGTTTGAAAACCTGCGAGGGATGAACATTTATATTGAAAATCTTAAAATAATGCCACTCAAAGCTTGTGCGAAGTGCACTATGATTATTGGATTTTCATTTGATCGTTCGTAAAGAATCGAACGAATTAATTACTTCCGGATTAAAAACGTTTCGTAAAAAAAAAATCACTATTGTTAAATCCGGGTAACTAAAACTTCGATAGCAACCAAATTTCTATAACACACTTTGCTTATTTATTTGGGATCATTATTCTTGACAAATAATTCCCATAAATTATTAACTATTTTGTTCACAGAATTCGGATCGCCAGGAACAATTTATTTATTCGTAAACGGTCTTGACAGATTTCAATAATAATTTATTAAAATTGTAAGAAATTGCAAAGTTGTGTCCGACGGAAAACCGCCTTCAGAAATTTGATTTGCCACATGCATAATAAAATATAAAGGACTTACCCAGTTTATACACACACTGATTTTAAAATTTATTTAAATAGGAACAATTAAATCACTAAATTTATTAATTTAAAAAACGAACGGTGCAAAACCGTTAAAATTGTAAGAAAATAATTTTTCAAAGTTTAAAATTTAAAACTATATCGAAATTTAAAAAATTATTTTCTGAGCGCGACCGCTCACTGCGAAAGAAAAATCGCCAATGAAGCCAAGCGGGCCGACTCGCCCCGCCCTGCCGTGTCGGAGTGGGGTGGGGTGTGGGGGCATACGTAACCAATCACACAGCTTTGGAACAGATAAGTGCGACCAATCGCTGCAAAGGAAGATGTCTATCTCTATAAGTAAGGCTATAAGGAACGTACAGTGGTTTAATTTAAAAATAAATGGGTAAAAAATATAAACAATACAAAAAAAACTACTTGTTTTATTGTGTCGGAAACAAAATTCGTGATGCCAAATTTATAAAGTATTATTAGTAGAAGTAAACAAACTAACAAAACAACTGTGTTGTAGTAAAAAATTATGATCCATCGAATTTGAAGAGAAAATTATAACAATTTAATGGAAAGTAATTTATGACATAAAGTAAAATACTTATACACAATGAATAAAATATCATAGATACTGATATTATTCTAGAAAGGACAACAGTGTTATTACTTTTTTTAACGCAGTATCTCAGATAGCCCCGATAAGAAAAGTATTTTAAGCTCATTTTATCCTGTTGCTTCATATGAATTTGCAATCTAGCCTGATATGAAATTTGAGATGTCCGAATTCGTTTTGGCATTAGTTTGCTAGCAAGGATGCGCACTATTTCACACTCAGTGTGTTTTTGCTATTTCAGAATTCGTTGACTGTCTTATAAATGTTCCACTTCTTGCAATTAAGGCATGCAAGTCTGCTCAGCAAGCTTCCTGCTTATGGCATTTCAGCTGATTTTTGTACTTGGATTTCAGACTTCCTTAGTGAACGGTCCATCAGAGTAGTCGTTGATGGCTGCTCCTCTGACCTCATGGCCATTGATGCCGGAGTTAAAGAGTAGAACTCACTACCTGCATCTGTGTTTTCAAACCGATACAACCCTAACCTTTTCAAAGTAAGAGTGAACAGGCTTCTTCTGGGTGAACTCGCTCCATCTTAGACTCTGTCTCTGTCCTATGACCTAGACTAGAGTCAAGAGCAAACCCATCATTAATAAAAAATAAAAATAAAGTTCCTCAGGGTATGTTCTCTCTGCAACACTTTTCCTGCTGCACATCAATGGCCTCCTTTAGCATGGTATTGTTGGATACGCAGATGATAGTACCGTTTCAGAGAGATACTTGACAGGTGAAAAAACCAGTGGGGATTAAAGGCGGTCGTTAAGAAAAGCCATGGAAGAGCAAACAGATCTAAACTTGTCTCCCAATAGGGCGACGACAATCTGGTCTTATTCAACGCCATCAAAACACAAGCGTGTATTTTCACTGCAAACAGGAGTCTTTTTAACTGGACACCTATTTTTGGGGTACATCTTCACTGACAGGCTTGAGCTTCAAGGCATGGAGTTGACATCAAATCTTAACTTCAGCGCGACCATCGAGTACAAAGCTGAAACGGCGGCTAAGAAGCTGAGCATCCTGAATAGAGTGAAGCGATACTTTACGCCCGGACAGCTTTTAACTCTTTACAAAGCACAAGTCCGATCCTGCATGAAGTATTGCAGTCACCTTTGGGATGACTCAGACAAATACCAACTTGCCGCTCTTGATTCGGTGGAACGCAGGGCGAAGAGGCTCATAGGCGACATAAAACTGATGGACACCAAGCTACATAGCCTGGCACATCACCGCAATGTTGCCTGCTTGTCGGTATTTTATAGATTGTACTTCGGAGAGTGTGCTAAAGAGCGTCATGACCTTGTTCCACCAGCTCTTTTCTACCATCGGAAATCCAGACACACCGCCAGATACCATCCATATCTAGTTGCCATTCCACCAATTTGGACTAAGCGCTTCCAGTCATAATTTATAATGCGCACTGTTAAAGAGTGGAACTCACTACCTGCGTCTCTGTTTCGAAACGCATACAACCCTAATTTCTTCAAAGTAAGAGTGAACAGGCTTCGTCTGGGTGAGCTGGCTCCATCTTAGACTCTGTCTCCGTCGTATGACCTAGACTAGAGTCAAGAGCAAACCCACCCTTAATTATTAAAAAAATAGTGTATTCCGGCACTTCTGTCATGACTTTTGAGTCTGAGGCATATCAATTGTACAGTCATGTACTGACCACTGATCAGTGACCATTTGTCTTGTGTACATAACGGTGGATTTCTCGTCATATACATTTTTTTTCGTTGTCAGTAGAATTTTTAGATTGAACTGTAGACACATCGTATTTCACAAACATTGAGCCAGGTTTTCAGCTTCTGGCGGCAATACTTTGTTTTTTATGTACATGAATGCATTTGGTATCACCTCTGCCTAAAAGAACGCCAATGCAAACAGGTGTCTTATTTTCTGTGCAATTAATAAATTATTGCTGTATTGCGCTGCTAGGCCCTCCTTTTATACATGAGTCAGATAGATTAAATAAAATAAAATAAACGCAATTTGTGTTCACAGTCGGGAAATTTGTCTTTGAAAGCACTTATGACCGCAATTTCGAAAACGGTTACAATATTTCGAGGCATAAGTTCAGTATTAAAATTATTGTACGAGTATTTTTTTTATGATTCCAAAAATATTCATCTGTTCCAACTTAAATATGTATGGAAAAAATTCAAGTAAATGCAATTGGATAAGTCACAAACGTTTCGTCTATTAACTTTATTTAGTCGTTTGAAGTTCGCTTTTGTGCCAAATATCACTTCTCACACCTTCTCCGAATCTTCGATAAATTGACTGGTAAAAAAAGGATTTTCGTCTACCTTGCATAGATATTCCGGTAAATAAAACTCGTTGATTGTTTTTCGAATTTTACGGAAGTCTTTATTTCGAATCCGTTGCACAATCATCCTTATTGCAGCTTTATAACGTTAAAGCTAGCACTTGGTACATCTTGTAAACAGTGGATGAATATTTGTACAGGTCCATCCCTTAGCTTTTTAAAGATTAATTATTTGATTAAAATAATTTAAAGTTCTTAAGTTTGACTGAATTCGGTTTTCAGGTTCTGGCAGATGCAAATGGCCGTGATTTTCATTTATAATTATGTGTCCATTAGAGCTTATCATTGTAATTATACTCCCATTACAACATTTTGAACTATATCTTATGCATCTCCAATAATACTTATTATTAAGTCTCCTGTAATATATGAACATCTATTCACTATTTAAACACTTGCACTGCGCTAAGATGGTACTACATTACTTGCACTCATTTTAAAAGCGACTTGTGACGCTAAATATTTAAACTAAAAACAATTTTAATGCATAATATTTTCTTGAGTTTGCACAACTATTACTCATCACAATAAAATAATTTTAAACGGATTTAAGTTGTGTTTATTTTGGATTTTACAATTCCTACGTTTCGAGCTCTTTACAGAGCCCGTGGTCACGGATGACTAAGGTGTTAGACGTCATTATTTAGAATTGAAATTATTTTTGTTCTACCGCCATCTATTTCTTAATTGCCTAGCGTAACGTCCGGGTTCCACACAAAATGCTGAAACCGTATCTTGTGTAGTAGGTCTTACAGTATGTTAGATCTGGTTCTTCTGCTGTGTAATCTGCGGAGTCCAAGTTGATGAGATTCCCCATCCAGTATCTCTGTTGAAATTCGGATGTTTTTGAATTTCTATGGCTTCCCGTACTTTCCTAGGCATGAATCTCTTCTCTCTCGCTAGGATAGCTGCCTTATCGAATCTGACATAATGGGAGGGGTTATCCATGATATGTTCACACACTGAAGACTGTCTGTCACGACGGTTTTTTACATCAGCAATATGTTTTTTAGACGTGTAGATACATTTCTATTTGTTTCTCCTATGTATGAGAGTCCACAGTCACAGACAAAATTATAAACACCAGGATCTTGGAGAGGGATGTTGCATTTGACTGATTTGATATACTGGCTGATCTTCTTCGGCGGCTTGAAAATGGTCTTGATTGAAGCTCGCTTCAGAATTCTACCGATTTTATCAGTTACTCCCTTCAAGTATGGTAAGTATGCTAGTTGTCGTTCAACTGTGGTTGGTTTGGCACGGTTTCTAAGACGTTGACGGGGTGGCTTCAGGTTATTTTCATGGAGTACTCGTCTCACATGCTTGAGCTCATCGTCTAGGTGTTGGGGGTCACAGATACCGCGTACTCTCTGAAAGAAAGAGGTACCAACAGCAGCTAATTCGCACGGATGATGGTGGGAGTTACCATTTAGGTACCTATCTGTGTGGGTTGGCTTTCTATAAACGGAATGACTGATTGTACCATGAAATATATAACATAACATAAATATACTTTTTTTCACAAAACCACAAAATAATAACTAGTAACTAGCGTTACAGAAGCTTTACTTCGGAATGGTTTTCAAAAAAATATGTACTCAATCTGATAGACAATATGATTTAATTTAGCTCGCGTTCCAGTCGACCACGTGTTCATTTACATACCTTCCAAATTGTTTTTGAGGGAATATGGGCCTTAATTCATTGGACTTCGGTTCATAATAAGTTAGACGTGGTCATACGTATTGAAAGAGCCGCGGTCTAGGGTTGCTTACTTCGAGAAACTACTAACGCCATCTAGCGCACAACACGAGCGTTTAGTCCTACTTTTACTTTCGCAGCAGGCAGCGACGAGTACGTTCATGTAGTCTAAGAGCTAACAGCATTATTGTATATGCTATACGATTATTGTCGAAGATTTAATTTAATGAAGTAATAAACCTGCAATAATCCTTGCATCAGGTGGGTGCTGGCTCTGGGTGTACTTCTATAGTGCAGATAGCGCTAGTATCCGCTTGATGTACACATCACTACACATTATTTGGTATAAAAATGCCTCTGTGCTGTCTGGCTTTGGCCCCACATATGCCTCAAAGGACCGGGTCCCTGTGGGCCCGTGATTCGAAAAGAATACCAACATTATAATAATAAAATGTATACTAATAATAATAATATTATAATGTATACTATATTATGATTGCAAATCCTGGCGCTGGTTGCATATCTTGAAATTTTGTGAAAACACCTAAATCGATTAAAATTATTCTTCAGTTAAAAACCGATATCAGTTAAAAAAACAAAAACTAAGACGCGAGCGAACCAGCGGGTATCAGCTAGTAGCTAGTACCTAAATATGTGCTGAGTGTGAATAGTGCTCACCGAAACTAGCACAATATAATTTTTATCTTGCACCAACAATTTAACTGCAATATTGCAAAATATTATTTTATTCTTTAAATTTTTCATGAACATATTTTTTAGCAAACTTTCTTTAATTTAAAAGAATTGTGAATAGAGTGAAGCGATACTTTACGTCTGGACAGCTTTTAACTCTTTACAAAGCACAAGTTCGATCCTGCATGGAGTATTGCAGTCACCTTTGGGATGGCTCAGCCAAATACCAACTTGCCGCTCTTGACTCGGTGGAACGCAGGGCCAAGAGGCTCATAGGCGACATAAACCTGGTAGACACCAAGCTACATAGCCTGGCACATCGCCGCAATGTTGCCTGCTTGTCGGTTTTTTATAGATTGTACTTCGGAGAGTGTGTTCAAGAGCTTCACGACCTTGTTCCACCAGCTCCCTTCTACCATCGGACATCCAGACGCACCGCCGGATACCATCCGTACCTGGTTGCCATTCCACCAATTCGGACTACGCGATTCCAGTCATCATTTATAATGCGCACTGCTAAAGAGTGGAACTCACTACCTGCGTCTGTGTTTCCAAACGCATACAACCCTAATCTCTTCAAAGTAAGAGTGAACAGGCTTCTTCTGGGTGAGCTCGCTCCATCTTAGACTCTGTCTCTGTTCTATGACCTAGACTAGAGTCAAGAGCAAACCCATCATTAATAAAAAAAAAATAGTAGGTACTTTGTTCAACAAAAACAGAAAGGGTTGGTTTTGAATTAAATTCATTTCAGAAAGGAACATTATGCTATCAAATCAAGAGTATTTCTTTGCTGTTTTCGTTCGTCCATCTTGCAAAATATTGTCGAGAAAGTTGAACAAATAGCGCACGCGTGTGACTTCTTTCGCTTGCGGCAGCCCGCTAGATTAGCCCTTTCGCAGTGGCCGGCGCCTGAAGGTATGTTTTTAATACCTACACGCGGAGTGACACAGGCCTGACAAAACTAAGAAATGGAAATACAGATAGAAAAGAAAGAGAACAATATAGGCGGCCTTATAGCAAGTTTTTTGCAAGTTTTTGAGATCTCTGACAAACTGATATCTCTGAGATCTCAAAAACTTGCAAGTAAACAGCAAAGTAATGGTTAGTTTTGACGTCCAAACGCTTTTCACTACCATTCCAGTCAAGGATTGTATCGAAATAGTAAAACAAAAACTCCGGGAAAATAACATAGCAATAGAATATGCAGAACTTTTAGAATGGTGCCTAACATCTGGTTACCTATTGTGGAATGATGAGTTCTACATACAAGTCGACGGCGTGGCTATGGGCTCTCCAGTATCGCCCTTGATGGCTGACATCTTTATGGAGGACTTTAAGGATCGAGCCCTAAGACATGCTCCGGCTCTGCCGAAGATGTATAAGAGGTACGTAGACGACACCTTCACCATACTTCCACAAGACTAAGTTACTGCTTTTCTAAATCATTTAAATTCAATTCATCCCAATATTAAATTTACAATGGAATCAGAGCAACATAATCAACAAGCATTTTTAGATATTCTTAAAATTAAAAACACAAATCGTACAATCAGTCATTCCGTTTATAGAAAGCCAACCCACACAGAGACAGTGTCGAGGTACTCGCCGTGTGATTAGGACGCGTTGCGTACATTTGTAGCGAAACCGGTTTACTTAGTGTTGTTTACGCGTTGCAGTGTGATCCGTGCGCATTTCTATTGTTTGGATCGAGTTTACTCTAATTGAACATGATCCTTATTAGCAATGGATAAGAATGAAAGTTCTGTGTCCGAAGTGTTGAATGAGAATCCAAGTATTTTAGTGACAAATGAAGAAGGAAATGAGATATCTATAGAAGACCACACACAATTATCAAATCAAGATAATATGGAGGTTGCGTCAGATACATTTTTGTCAAAGCGAGGGAGAGAAGTTAATGGTGAGGAAGTCTGGCACCAGGTGATAAGAAATTCAAAAAAATCTGCAAAACCGAGTGGCTCTAGTCCATCTGTTCCATCTCGCCAAAATATACCCTGTCAAGTTTGTGTTACCTGCAGAGATAAATTTCCAAAGCAGTTTGCTTTAGCAAAACTGTTGAAGTCACACGGCATAAATGATATTACCAAGGTAAAATACATAAAACCCATTCAAGCTTTTGTTTACCTTTGAGGACGAATCTAGTGCCGATAAATTTATTTCATGTCAGAGCTTTATAAGCCTTGGTTGGAAAAAACAAAAAACCTGGGAGGTCGGAACATCATATGGCATTATTAGAAACATCGATTTAGATCTATCCGAAAAAGATTTGATGGATTCATTGTTCTCCCCTACGATAGCTATTGTTTCAATAAAACGGTTAAGTCGTTGGGACGAAGGCGGATGGGTACCTAGTGAGACTGTGAGAGTTGGCTTTTGTGGAGCGCAGATACCTAATCGTGTATTTTTGTTTGAACTTGGCATCCCTGTTGAGAAATACATGTTTCCTGTTACCCAATGTTCAAAATGCTGGAGATATGGTCATCCACATAGATTCTGCCCGTCAAATAAATTATTTTGTCCAAAATGCGGCAAACAACACAAAAACTGTGAAATAACCACATTTAAGTGTGTGAACTGTTCAGGTGACCACATCTCTCTGTCCAAAGCTTGCCCAATATATTTGAAAGAAAAACGAGTGAGAGAGCTGATGTCGGAATTCAATTGCTCCTATCAGAAGGTTCTAACTTTGTACGTTTTACCATCTCCTACCTTTGAATCAAAGACAAATGACTTCCCATTTTTGTCCTCGGCTGATAAAAAGGAGCAATCAAGCGCCTATACGGGAGTTTATGCGCCTCTTGCTTCTCCTTCCTGTTCATATGCAGATTCTGTCTTAAATAATAACAACTCACAGCCAGATGACAAAGAGATCAGGAGTACAGGCGTGAAGTCGACTAAATCGAAGAAGAAAGTGCCAAAAACTAAAAAGCAATGCATAGAAAGATTTCATTTAGGAGAAAATGTTTTTGTTGAAGTGCCAGTTGAGGAAAAACTACAGAAAATCAAAGAACAGGACATAGGTTTAAGCTGTGAAAATGAATCTGAAGACAGGTTAATGAATGAAGAAAGTACAAAAGAAGAGGAAAATAGAGAGGACGGCAATGAAGATGCACCACCATCATTTCAAGAGCTGTTGGATAGGTTGAAGGACATTATTTTTAATCGTAATATGAATTTTTCAGAAAAATTCAAGATTTTGGTTCGAATTTGCATGAATTGGACCGTATTGCAGTTAGTTAGTTATCTCTCTGAATTTCCTATCGTTAGGAATTTCCTTGCAATGTTTATGTTTGATGGATAATAACTCTATAAATAGAAAATTTGTCAGACTTAAAATTTTCCAGTGGAACGCTCGTAGTTTAAAACCTAAATTAAAACCCTTTGAACATTTGTTGATCCAAGAAAAGGTTCATATAGCGGTTGTAAGTGAGACCTGGTTGGATCCTGATACTTCTCTCAGACTAGGTGGATACTCTATATATCGATGTGACCGCGATGAACCCTATGGGGGTATTGCCATCATATGTCACAAATCAATCCAGGCTCAATTAGACTCAATTAATATTTCAAATAGGGGTATTGAGATAGTCAAAGTAAAAGTTTTTAATTGTAATGACATTGAATATATCATTGGTTTATATTGCCCAAAACGCCGTTCGTTATCATCCAAAGCAGACGTGCATTTGGTTTTCTTAAAAATTACAGTAATTAAAGCAAGCAAAAAAGAGTTCTACTGTTATTTATCGAAAACTCATATTGTGCTAAGTGCGTTAAGTGAATTCTGTTCAAAAATAGCGCGTAAAGTTCACGGCGAGCACATCGAGGGCGCCACACATCTCTACGGTAGAAAGAGAGGGGTGATATTATTTTTTATCTTATGCGCGTCGACCAACATTGCGCACGACCGGACCTCCACACCGACACTGGTAGTACTGGTACATCGTTTTATTAGGATGCTTTCACAAGGCACTGTAGCAGGCGGCTCTCAACCCGACCTATCAAAAATGAATACTGACCCCGTGGATCCGATTACTTTTCGTAATCTCAAAAGGAAACAGCCACATGACCACCAATGTGATGTGAGTTCCGTTCGCGAAGATCTAGCTGGTCTATCAAAAATACTAACAGATTTTATAGCCTCAAACAATGCTGCTATGGAGCAAATGCGTACTGGTATTTCTGATCTAAAAATTCAAATGAATGACATTAAGATAACTCAAGCATCTGCTTTGACGGCGATACAATCACAGATCAATGAAATTAAAACTACATCCTCGAAACTAACAACTGAACAGAATCGTATGAACACCAAATTAATTTCACTTGATGAAAAAGTGCAAGTGATAGAGGCCAATGTATCTGAACTAAAGAAAACCACACCTAAAAAATCTCAACCGGAAAACAAAATATATTCTTATGAAGAAGTAATCCAAGAGTTCCAAGAACGTAATAACCGATCGAAAAACATTATAATTGCCGGTATTAATGAACAATCATCAAAGGATTCTAAAGAACGCGCAGCCAAAGACCTTATCGAAGTTAAAAATATTATATGTCATGTAATTGACGATATTCAGGAACCGAACGTGGTCTTTAGAATCGGCAAATATAACTCAGGCAAAACTCGCAGAGTCAAAGTTTGCTTTGATAGCGATGAACCCGTGAAAAAACTCTTACGAAAAAAAGAAAAAATACCCGAAGGATTTAAATTTTACTCAGATTTAACACCGAAACAACAAAACTTTCTTGACCAGCTTAAGAGCGAATTACTACGCCGTCAAAATAATGGTGAAAATAATCTGAAAATTAAATATGTTAAGGGCATGCCAAGAATTATAGAAGAAATTCCAAAAAACTAAATAAATCCTTTACAAACCTACCTTCCGAAGAGATCACTTACCATATCGTTACCAATCATTCACTTCCTCATGCATCGAAATCACGCCTTAATTTTTTATATTTAAATGCAAGAAGCATCTGTTCCACACGAAAGTTTGATGAATTGAAATGTATCATCAGTTCTATGTCCACCAAAATCCACGTCATACTAATCACCGAGACCTGGATAAAAACCGAGGAACAAGCTGAAACCCTGCAACTACCCAATTTTAGTCATTACTACAGTCTCAGAACGGACAAAACTGGTGGTGGAGTCTCAACATTTATACACAACGATTTAAAACACAGTTTGTCCGAATCTGTGTATACGCAAGGAAATAATTACCTTTGGGTTAAACTAGAGAAGCTTGCTCTATAAATAGGTGTTATTTACAATCCAGGAAACACAGAACAAAAAGCATTTCTAGATGTTCTGGACTTACAGCTGCAAGCGAGGAACAGAGCCCTGGTCTTTGGGGACTTTAACATAGACCTGTTAAAGAAAAGACGTGACTCTAAACTATATAAGAGTATTCTGAAAGAAAACGGCTATAAAATACTTAACAAAATTAACAGTAAGTACTTTACTAGAAAAGATTCAACTAGGATGTCAATTATCGACCATATTAGCACGAATTTGAAAAATCAACCGTTTAGCCTTACTTTGATAGATACTCCGTTCTCCGACCACAGACAAATCTACCTAGAGCTCAAGAAGTTTCGACCACCACCGAAACAACGAACTACATACAAGGCACTAGACTACGAGAAATTGTATCAAACGATGGATTTAGTTCAAATCGAAAAAGCAGGCGATGAATACCTACACTTAGAAAACCTACTCAATAAACACATAGAGGCAAATAAAATAACCAAAACCAAAATACTCAACCTTCCACAACAAGACTGGATTAATAAGGACATCATCGACAGCATCCAACAGAGAAATGAAATCTGGGCAAAGCTTCAAACTGATCCGAACAATGATACCATCCTAAAAGCTTATGAAGAAGAAAAAGAACTGGTGGCTAACAAAATTAAGAACACTAAGGACACCTATTACTTTAACGAATTTAAAAAAAAATATCGATGACCCTGAGAAGACCTGGAAAATAATAAATTATCTCTCTAATAATAAAATCAAATCAAGCCGTGTTCCTCCAAAACTCGAAACAGTCACCGGCATCGTCACAGATCCTACTAACATATGCAACATTTTTAATCAATACTTTTCATCAATAGGATTTCAACTAGCGAACGAGATACTAACAGGAACACACAACGCTCATACAAACGATCAATCAAACAATCCTTCAAACACACACACAAACATTAATATTACCACAAACATCATTACCTCAAGTCTTTCAACTTTTGAACCATGTAGTCCCGATGAAATTGGCAAAATAATTGGTAAACTTGATCCCAATTCCAGCACTTGTTTAGATGGAGTAAACACAAAAACAATCAAATGTCTTAAGCCATTAATTTTAGAAACTTTAACAAAAACCTTTAATAAACTACAACCAATGGAATTTTCCCCGACCCATTAAAAATAGCAAAAGTTAGTCCAGTCTATAAATCAGGCACAAAAACTGACCCAGGCAATTACCGCCCAATCTCTGTGTTACCAGTAATTTCCAAAATTTTCGAAAATGTACTACACAAACGTCTCGAGGCATACTTAAACAGCATTCAATTCATATCAAAACGACAATTTGGATTCAGATCCAAGAGTAACACTTTAGCCGCGACAGTCGATTTGGTAACAAAAATAAAGCAGAGCATCGACAGCAAAAACATCGTTCTAGGCATCTTCATAGACCTGAAAAAGGCATTTGATACGGTCAGTCACGAGATTTTATTGAAAAAGCTTCAAAGTATTGGTATTCAAGAAAATGCACTACGGATGTTCCAATCGTATCTAACAAATAGACAACAAGTTGTTAAAATAGATAATTGGCAGAGTTCACCTCTCCCAGTAACCTATGGAGTCCCCCAAGGTTCCATACTGGGACCATTACTATTTTTAATATATATTAATATTATTCAGGACTTAGGTTTGCATGGACATCTTACTTTATATGCCGACGACACATGTCTATTTTATTTCGGACCATCTATAAATCAAATTATTAGAAATGCTCAAACAGATCTCAAATATCTTGTACAAATGGCTTCGGGAGAATCTACTAACAGTGAATATATCCAAGACCTCATATGAAATATTTAAAGCAAAAAACAAACCTATTCCGACATTCCAACCTATTACCATCAATAACATTCCAATCCAACAAAAGAAATATGAAAAATACTTAGGTCTTAGACTTGACGAACAGTGAAACTGGCATATGCAAATAGAATACATAAAAAACAAACTAACAACATTAATGGGTTCTCTCCGGGGCATAGTACGTTGTATACCGCGTAAAATAAGAATCAATGTTTATAACTGTTTAATAAAATCACACTTAACATACTTAATTGAAATTTGGGGAAGTGCATCAAAAACTAAATTAACAGAACTACAACGAAAACAAAATAAAGCAATTAAATTATTATTCCATTATCCATATCTTACATCAACTGACAAAATCTTCAAAGAAACTCGCCTTATGAACGTAGCCCAACTATACGCATACCACACTTGCATACTTGTTAAAAAGATCCTAACCAAATCCATACACACTTCAATCACACTCACACAAACAAAACATATAACTCAACGGTCATCTCGCAGAGCTAGCTTTATCGTGGTACCCAAAACTCGGACGAACTACGGAAAAAAGATGTTTACTTTTGAGGGAGCACGGCTTTATAATAAACTACCGTCAGAATTAAAAAATAACAATCTAGATTTGTTTAAAACCAAACTTGCACAATATTTGAAAACTGTTTAAATAAGTATTCATATGTTATATGAACGGCAACAACACTATTATGATTAACATTTTCTTATGGAAGTGACTGTTTGTCTGTAATAAGAAATAAAGATTCTTTAACCTGATGTATCCACCAGTGAGTCGGATTGGGAAGGAATTTTGTCACTTTCCAACCGTAAAACTTTGTTATTGGGCGATTTCAACGCTCAGCACATTTCATGGTCTTCGAAGACAGATACTAGAGGTCGAAAATTAGTTAGCAGTTTAGACGATAGTAATAATTTCATTTTGTTAAATACAGATCAATCTACCAGATTTCAGATGTTCGAAGGAGTACTTCGAGAATCTGCTCCAGATTTATCTTTTGTTACGGCTGATATTGCTTTAAATTTTGATTGGTCCGTCATAAACGAATGTTTAGGCAGTGACCACTGCATTATTAAAATTTCCACATGCCTATCAGTAAACGTAAATACATCAAAAAGAAAAAAAATTAAATTAGCTGACTGGCAGAATTTCAGATCCCACTTAAATGACGCCTTTTTAAATCATTTTATTTCGGAAGACCTTCAACTAGCGTACGATTCCTTTATAGAAAAATTAAATCATGCAGCGGACCAATTTATTCCTTTTGTAAGGATTTCTCAAAGCCCGGAAAATAATTTTCGTCCAAAGCCAGGGTGGACTCCTGAAGTCTCCAGGGCGGTAGCGAAACGTAGGAGATCTTTGGCTTTTTTAAGACGTAACCCAATACCAAGTAATTTAAATGCTTTCAGGAAGGAGATACATAACTCTCAAAGATTAATCAGAAGGACGGGTACCGAGTCATGGCAAAAATTCTGTTCATCTTTTGACAATGTCTTATCTGATAGAGAGATGTGGCGCCGTATGCGGTGGATGAAAGGATATAGTTCTCCAAGAACGCACATTGATGAAGATACAGCCACAAATCTTTTGAGAAGCTTATCTCCTGATTCCGCTCGTCCTTGTGACCCTGCTTTTCACTCGTCCAACTCAATTTTAGAATCCAGTATTACAGTTGAGGAATTAGGAAAAAATATCAAGCTTTCTGATACCGCTCCAGGCGGCGATGGAATCTCCTTTTCAATGATTAAAAATCTCCCTTATATTGCTAAGGTTAGTTTGGCACACCTGTATAGTCTATTTTTATCTCACAGTTTTGTTCCTAAGCAATGGCGTTTAGTTCGCATAGTCCCTATATCAAAACCTGGGCGTGATCCGACATCTTTATATTCAATTAGACCTATTTCATTAATTTCATGTTTGTGTAAGATTTTTCATTCCGTTCTTAATAAGAGGATTGAATGGTATATTGAGAGAAACAATATACTTTCCAATAATACTGTGGGATTTAGGAAATGCCGATCGTGCAAATCGTTAAAGCCTAAGTCGGATGTTTTTTGGATATTGACAATGCATACAATTTGGATGTTCAAGCAGTTTTAAAAATTTTGGATTCAATTGGCATCGGTTCTAAATTGTGTTCTTACCTTTGGGAATTCTTGAAAGAAAGAATCAAAATTGAATCAAATAATTATTACATCACCAGAAATACAGATCGGGGCTTAGCCCAGGGTGATCCTTTATCCCCTTTATATTTAGCTTCTCACCACATTTGCAAATGTGTTCAAGAGATCAATATCTCACAGTATGCTGATGATTTTGTTATTTATTACACAAATAAGGAAATGAATATTCTAGCAGGCAAATTGCAAAGTCAGCTTAATATTGTGTCGTCATTGTTGAATGAACTTGGTTTAGAAATATCACCATCAAAGAGTAAGGTTTGTATTTTTAGTAAGGGCTTCCGCAGATCACAGACCAATATCAATCTTTCAGTCAATGACACACATTTAGAACTTGTTAAAAATGTGAGGTATCTAGGATTATGGCTGGATAGTTCCTTGAGATGGACCAAACATGTCAATGAAATTTGTCACAAGACACGAAATTTTTTAAAAATATTTTAAGTTTTGGTAGGTCCTGGATGGGGTGTTCACCCAAAACACCTACGTCGACTTTATATTTCTATTATTCGTAGTCGATTTGATTATGCTAGCTTCTTATTTGACGATTGTTGTATAAGTCGCTTAAGCAAACTGGATATTGTGCAAAATTTATGTATGAGAATTATAGGCGGATTTATTAAATCGACTCCTATACATGTGATGGAGAGTGAACTAGGTTTACAACCTTTGAACATCAGGCGGAGATATTTAGCGGCTAAATTTTGGCTGAAATCTTAATCATTAGGGTATCAAAGTGACCTAATTGATTTATTAGAAAATCTTTCTTATAAAATCAATAGCTGGACAAGAAGGCGTAAGCCGCTACTGCAAGTAATCCATACTGAGTTTAAGGATGTTTTAGTACAAACCAGTAATCAACTGGATATGTATAATTTAGACACGTGGGTAAGTAATTTAAATATAGTGATAATTTCATTGAACTCAAAATCAAGGATGTAGATAAACCTAAACGTAACTATAACGTATCAAATTTGAAAAATACATGTATCTCTTTTTTACGGGAGCAATATAATGGTTTTTATAAAATATATACGGATGGGTCCAAGGATGGCCATGGTTCAAGAGCTGCTTTTTATGATCCTCAGTCTGATTGTGGTATGAAATTTTGTATTGAAGAGAACATCTCTATTATGAATCTGGAACTGTTGGCTATTATAGAAGCTGTTTCATACGCTCAGTCTATGGATTGGAATAAAATTGTTGTTTTGACCGACTCAAAAAGTTCGCTCCAGCACATAGCTCGATGCGCATCGAGTTGTCGATGCCTCCCGATAGCTTATGGCATAATTGAATTATTACGCGAATTGAAGTCAAACAACAAAGTAGTTGTCCTGCAGTGGATCCCCTCACACATTGGTCTGTTACATAATGAGAAAGTGGATGAATTGGCTAGACAAGGTTCTTATAGTGGGGTTCCTTTGACGGTTACCCCCTTTTATACAGACTGTTTTATTATTGCTAAGAAATCTTGTCACGACAAATGGAAGGAGTATTTTGATCTCAGGAGTCGAGAAAAGGGGATATGGTACAGAACCATTCAACCAGAACCACCAATATATTCTTGGATCGACAATTGTTTACTTTGTAGAAAAGACTGCGTTACCGCCCTCAGACTTCGCGCCGGCCACATTCCATGTAACAAATTTGCTTATATGATGCGCAAGGTACAATCTCCCAATTGTGATATCTGTGGTGTAGTGGAAGATACTTATCATGTTTTGATGGAGTGTGTCCGTGGTGATTCTTTGAGAGGTTATTTGTTTACCAGAAATATTTCCATTGGACAATGTAATAGTTTATTAGCTTCTCCATTTGCAGACTCAGCCAAGATATTATACAAAATTTATGAAGTGTCCTTATGTAATAGATAAATAATTGATTTTAACCTATGGAGCGACATCTTCAATTTTGAAAAAGCTTCTTAATAAAGAAAAAAAAAACCCACACAGATAGGTACCTAAATGGTAGCTCCCACCATCATCCGAGCCAATTAGCTGCTGTTGGTACCTCTTTGTTTCAGAGAGCACGCAGTATCTGTGACCCTCAACACCTAGACGATGAGCTCAAGCATGTGAGACGAGTACTCCATGAAAATAACCTGAAGCCACCAACCCTTCAACGTCACAGAAACCGTGCCAAACCAACCACAGTTGAACGACAACCAGCATACTTACCATACTTGAAGGGAGTAACTGATAAGATCGGTAGAATTCTGAAGTGAGCTTCAATCAAGACCATTTTAAGCCGCTGAGTACATCAGATTAGTCAAATGCAACATCCCTCTCCAAGACCCTGGTGTTTATAAACTTGACTGTGACTGTGGACTCTTATACATAGGAGAAACAAAGAGAAATGTAAATGTATCTACACGTCTAAAAAAACATATTGCTGATGTAAAAAACCGTCGTGACAGACAGTCTTCAGTGTGTGAACATATCATGGATAACCCCTCCCATTATGTCAGATTCGATAAAGCAGCTATCCTAGCGAGAGAGAAGAGATTCATTCCTAGGAAAGTACGGGAAGCTATAGAAATTCAAAAACATCGAATTTCAACAGAGATACTGGATGGGGAATCTCATCAACTTGGACTCCGCTGATTACACAGCAGAAAAACCAGATCCAACATACTGTAAGACCTACTACACAAGATACGGTTTCAGCATTTTGTGTGGAACCCGGACGTTACGCTAGGCAATTAACCCCTTGTCTGTCACGTACCGGGAGCCGGACAACAATTTTGAACCTTAATTACCCACAATAAAATTCAAAACCAATGAAATTGTTATAGTATGAAGCGACAGACGAGTGATTAAGAAATAGATGGCGGTAGAACAAAAATAATTTCAATTCTAAATAATGACGTCTAACACCTTAGTCATCCGTGACCACGGGCTCTGTAAAGAGCTCGAAACGTAGGAATTTTAAAATCCAAAATAAACACAACTTAAATCCGTTAAAAATTGTCTTATTGTTAAGAGTAAATAATTAAGGCGAGTGTAGTCATGAACAGCTTCGACAGTGGCTCCACTTAAAAAAATGCTCTTTATACAAATAATCTACCAGAATGTCTATTGCTCAAGTTTTTAGTATTATCCTCAAGCTAAATTAGAACCTAAAACCTCAATGAAATATTCTCTGTTTTTAAAGTTATTGCAATTAATATCAAAAGTTGCCGTTTTAGGCATTTTTTAATATCCATCACGCCGGAGTGACTAGCGAGAACAGACAATCGGCGAGCAATAAAATGGCGTTGTGCACAATGATACTAGTAATATAAAAATTGGCTAAATTCGCCAAAATTAAAATTGTACGATCTTACACCTACGCCAAACTTTTGTTGATTTGCCTGATCTGTGTCCCAACGTACCTTAAGTCTGACAATTGTAAGTTAGCTAAATATGTATATACAATTGTTTTGCCTTGCGGTTACAGGTAGGTGTTGGACCGTTTAGCTTTAAAATTCACCTGACTGAGCTATGGTAAAAATTCTATCGAAATATCAAATTTTGGTGAACCATGTAGTCGGCATACAGGGAAATCGGCAAAAAGTGGTATTGACGAATTATATTTCGATGAACCGAGTAATCGGCATAAACGGGTATCGGCAAACAATTATTTCGATATACACAATACCGGCGAATAGAACTTTCGGGAATCAATTATATCGATTAAAGATTTTTCGATAAACCATTCTGAGCTCTTTTTAGCAGTGGGACAATCCCAAAGGCATGAAACAGAGGTGTTGCGGCTTTTTTGTTCAAGAAAAGAGACCTCTTCTCAAAAACTTTAGGCTAATCACACTTCAGACCCACGTCTATAATCTGTTCTTGAGAGTCGTTGCGAATTGTCTGGCATGAAAATTTGACGCCTTCCAGACACCGGAACTGGCCGGGTTTCGTAAAACTTCATCAATGTGGACCACATTCATACTGTACGGCAGGTTATACAGGATTATTTTTTAGTCAGTGCGCAGCTTCAACATACGTAATGGTTATCAAATTTTAGAAAATATGTATTTATTTTTTACACCTGACTTAAAACAAAAAAATTGAAATAATCGCACTTAAACTTATCCTAGGATCGTACGTAAGTGTGGATCACCCTATTAGGTTCACTAGCTATCATTCGGTTTGGCAACGTCGCGCGCGGCTCAGTTATACCTATCAGCTGACTGTGTTCTAGCTTCTACCTACAGCACAGGTCAATGACCAGTCCAGGTTAATGACCGCTATTGGTACCGTACCGGGATGCGTGCGGGTGATACCTACAACAACTAAGTACCTATCTCACAAGTACCTACACTTAAACTGCCTCCGTGGTGTAGTGGTTCGAAAGTTGGTCTCTTGATTTGATGGTACCTGTTTCTAGTTTATGCGGAGAGACAAGATTATTTTGTTAATCAGGTAGTTGGATTTTTCCCAGTTTGGTTAAGAACTAGCAGCTACTACTAGCATAAGCAAGACATGTTAATGTTTAATCCATAACGGTAACTCGGGATTGTACAGCACCTCGAGTAACCAACTACGTGATCAACTTAGAATGGTTTTTCTTACAGTTAACAAGAATAACCAGAAAAGATTGATACCCATTTTAAAAGATCAACATTCAAAGGTTTTTCTAATATTCTTTAAAAATAACCAGCAAAGACTTTAATGGCAACTGGAGCCGTTGCTGATAGTACCTAAAAAGCCTACACAACCTGCATACAACAGAGGTTGTGATGGTTTGACAACGTCGCGATTAGTCACCGCGTCTTACAGCGCCAGACATAGTGGCGCCTACGGTTCAATTTTTAGAAGAAATCTGACACCGGCGCGGGCGCCGGCACGGCGTGGCGGGAAATTCATCTGCACTGCTAGAAAGCTTTATGTACACTGATGATATGAGGTAGGTAGCTCGTATTGCGCGTGCCTGCCCTTCGATGATTTTAACCGAATTATCCTTAAAGTACAACTGCATTTAAAGTAAAGTAAACGGCAATTTTGTGCGCTTATGAGAGTGGAGCGAAAAATTCAGTAAAGTATGACAGTCAAAGTTGATTAGGCCACTAAAATGTTGCTACTACGTCAGTGTGAACTAACCTTGAGTGGTTATTTAGGAATAAAGATTAAAAACGGTCTACTCACACAAAAATAACAGGGTGTGATTTGATCGGGCATTCATAAAAAAAATCGTATGGCCGGAACGCGGCTATCGCGCGCCGGTCTTGTGTAGCTGAGCCTTTAAAACGATGATTCCAATTTTCCCTTCATACTTTTACGGGCTTAGGACCGTCAAAATGAAAAGTTTACCTAGAACACTAGGTAGGCAGTAGGTAGCTAAGTACAATAGTCGTTTAATTAACAGTTACTTACAGTAAACTGCCCGTGATCCAACAGCCGCTGCATAACGTTGAGGAATGTTCTTACATACATTCATTGGGGTGCTCGGGTATTTTCCCCACTTAAAAAGTACGAACGCAACATTTCGTAAAACTCGCGAAACGTAAAATTCGACATCGCGAAATCAATTCGGGATCGGCGGGAAAAGTAGTGTCACACAGGTGCGCGCCCGCCCGCGACGGAATCAAAGCGAGAACTGAAACTGACTGAAGGGTGCGCTGCGCGAGCGCTGTTGCCATTTTCACGCAACCCCCGATTGAAAAGTAGTGTGTCCATGATTTATTTTTTATGGGGCAGACAAAAATAAAAAAATTATAAAAATAAAACATATTTTTTTATTTGCCTAAAATGTCCTATTAACGATTCTGATATCATGGTATAAGTTTGCGCACTGACTAAAAAATAACCCTGTATACAGTAGTCAGATAAGTATTACTAACCGCTGTGTATGGCTTTTATAAAAAACGTAATAGCCTTTGACTGCATTGAAACCTGGGTTGTTTTGGAGTCCTTGCAGTGGTGCCAAGTCATGTTCAATTATCACATAATCTCTGAACCAGTCTCCGTCGAAGGTGTTTCTCTTGAAGTTGTATGGAAGTAAACCTTGAGCAAATATTGCAGTTCAAAAGAGACAATTTTGAGGTTGAAATCACCAGAAAAGTGCCATAGTGTGTGCGACGCCTCTTCCCTACTTAGGTTAGTTCAATAGTTAGTTAGGTTTTTCATATGCACTTATGCTATAGTTATAGAATACCTTTATTGTATTATATGTTTTAGTAAGTTTATTTTAATTGTATAGTTTTTTTCCTTTTGTTTCTTTTTTGCCGTGTGTTGCCGGCTGAGAATAGCATCACCCCATTTCTTGCCCGTGGGAGTCGTAAGAGGCGACTTAGGGACTTGAGGGTGTGTATTGCAATTTTAGGCGATGGGCTGACAACCTGTCACTAAAGGGATACACAATTTTCCGAATAACCCTCAAATATTTGTCAGACGTGGCGTAAATGTCCGTTTTATGCGGCTGTTTACGCTCTGCCTACCCCGCAAGGGATTATAGGCGTGATATATGTATGAATGTATGTATGTATGTTTCTTTAATTGATAATAGTTATGTCGGCTATCTGTTTACCTGATATACAGGAATTCACATTCTTAGTTCAGGAAATAGGAAAGCCTACTAATTATTTTGTATAAGTGTACCTATTTATAAGTAAGTTTATTGTGTTTTTTTTTCCGTTTACATACATACATACATACATAAATCACGCCTCTTTCCCGGAGGGGTAGGCAGAGACTACTTCCTTCCACTTACTACGATCCTGGCATACTTCTTTCGCCTCCTCCACATTCATCAATCTCTTCATGCATGCTCGTCGGTTTAGGGTACTCTTGACCTGACCTTTCTTTAGCACGTCCCCGATTTGATCAAGGTACGTTCGTCGAGGTCTTCCCCTTCCGATGTTCCCATCCACACTTGCCATATACACCTGTTTCGTTAATCTTCTTCCATTCATCCTCTCTACATGACCAAACCATCTAAGCATACCCTTTTCTACACCAGTCACTACGTCTTCTTTTATACCACAACGTTCCCGTATCACGCTATTTCTTATCCTGTCACTCAATTTTACGTCAATCATACTTCTTAACGCTCTCATTTGTACTGCATTTATTCTACTTTCATGCTTTTTCTGCCATACCCAACTTTCACTCCCATACATAAGTGTCGGAACTAACACCCCTCTATGCACAGCCAGACGAGCCTTATCAGAGACTTTCTGGCTGTTCATAAAAGCGTGCAACGCTCCATTCACCCTGTTGCCAGCATTCACCCTTCTTTCAATGTCACTTTCACACTTTCCATCTGATGTGAACATGGAGCCCAAATACACAAACTCTTTCACTTGTTCCACCCTCTCTTCTTCTATCATAATTTTACACTCTGTCATATTTTCCTCTTTCTCAAAAACCATTGCTTTCGTCTTACTTACATTCACTTTCATTCCTTTCTTTTTCAAAGCCTCATTCATAATATTTACCATCTCCTGCAACCCTTCAGCCGACGACGCAAGAATAACTTGGTCGTCAGCATAGAGAAGACATTTGACGAGTAAACCATTCATTCTCAGACCACATTCACTCTCTTTCAAATCCGCCAAACAACTATCCATGAATAGATTGAACAGCCACGGTGACGCAACACATCCCTGTCTAACACCTTTCTCGATGTTAAAAAGTTCACTGTACGCCCCGTTTATCCTGACACAAGCACTGGAATCCCTATATAAGGATTTCAGTGCTCGTATCAAGATACTGCTCACCCCATGCATGGATAGTGCCGACCACAATTCATTCCTCACCACTCTGTCGTAGGCCTTTTCCAAATCCACAAATGCGCAATAGACTTTCTGGTTTTTGGCCAGGAATTTTTCAGCTATGCAGCGCAAGGAAAAGACCTGATCCGTACATCCCATCCCCTTACGAAATCCTGCCTGAGCATCCCATACTTTCTCATCCGTTTCTTTCATCACTCTTTCAATCAACACCTTTGCATACAGTTTGCCGACGACACTGAGGAGGCTTATACCGCGGTAATTTTTGCAGTCCAGCTGTGACCCTTTTCCTTTATATAATGGCACTATTACAGCCTTGCACCAATCAGTTGGCACTCGACCGCTTCTCCAACAAAGGTTAAAAAGGAGGTACAGCTGACTAGCCACAACGCCTTCGCCAGCCATCAGCATTTCAACCGACACTCTATCATACCCTACAGCTTTACCAGATTTCATACTTTTTAACGCTTTCACAATCTCATCCATTTCAATCTCACTTTCGTTCTCAATTTCATTCAAATCTGCAGTAGTTATTTCTTGCGCTAGATCTTCTTTCTCAAATAAGCTTTCAAAATATTCCTTCCATCTTTTCAACACACATTCCTCACCTTTTATTACACTACCATCCTGGCTTCGAATCCTACTCAACTCGGACGAAGTGGTTTTACTTCGAGCTGTCCTTATGGATTTCCAGAAAACTTTCAGGTTGGAACGAAAGTTTTCCGATAGCCTCCTGTCAAATTCATCCTTATTCTTATCTTTCATTTTATCAACAGTCTTTTTAACTACATCCTTCACACTTTTATACTCCTTTCTTGCTTTCTCTACATCTTCATCCGTCGCTTTTAACATTCTTCGGTTAGCTTTGGTAGCTAACCAATCCAACCATGCTTTCTTCTTCTTCTGCACAACTTCTTGTACCTCTTTGGTCATCTACGCACTCCGTTGTGTTTTCCCTTTCATCCTTTTTGAAACTCCACACACTTCTATCGCGACATCCACAACACCTTTTTTCCGTTTCCGGTATCGTAATAGTAAACACGTACGTCACCGAGCTCCTTCGAAAAAATCATTAAAGGCTGCAAAAAATAACTGATCGACATCAAAATTGCAACACAACATCGGTAAAATCTATACAGTAGAAGAAATGTTTCAAAAGCTAGATGAGAAACTTGATCGGCAAACAAAGACAATAACAGTTGATGTGACAAAAAATGTGACGGAGGCGCTAAGCAAGAAAATAGATTCACTCACAGAAGAAAATAAGGTGCTTAAATCCAAAATAACAAAGCTGGAACAAGAAGTTAATTATCTAGAAAGAGAAAAGAGGAATAATAACCTATTGTTCTTTAGTATAGAAGAAAATGAGAAAAGTGAAGGTGAACTGGTAGATTACATCAAGGAAATGATAATAGATACTGGCATACATATAAACAGCCAAGAGATAAGTAATGTAAGCTGGATTGGACGCTGGGGTGCGAATAAAAACCGCCCAGTTGCAGTCTCCTTTACCACAACATGGAAAAAACACATGATTCAACACAACAAATTGAGCCTCCCAGAAGGAATTTACATAAGAGAGGACTACTCGAAGGAGGTACTTGAAAAAAGGAAACAACTGCAACCAATAGTGGAGGAAGAAAGAAAGAAAGGCAACCGAGCATTCATTGTGTATGACAAGTTAGTTGTTAAGACACCCAAAGAGAATACCAGAGATAAAAGGAAGAGGGAAGAATCGGGCTCGCCAAAATCTTCTATCCAGAAGAAAATTAACACCAATAGCGATTCAACACATGACCTGCACAAGCAGACTACAAAAGATAACATGAAAACCAATATTCTCAATTATATTGAGCGTAAAAGACAGGACACCGGGATGTCACCACAACCATCAAAAAACCAATAACTACCATTGATACCCGGAAGCGGCATCAAGCAACAACACAAACCAAAGCAACTTCTATAACAAAATGCACCCCAAGCCGGCCGGTCACCGTGCGGGAAGATGACCAATACCCTTCATAACCTCCAGAATGAAAATCAAAGCAGGCTTTAAAAAATGAAAAAAAAAACAGGCTATAAAAGATCATACACATAAAAATCTAATTGTAATGGGAGATTTCAATGCAAAGACAGGAGGTAGAGGAGATGGAGAGGAAATTATATTGGGTGCACATTGCTCTGGAAAAAGAACAAGGAATGGCGAGAAACTTATACAGCTTGCATATGAAAACAACATGAAAGTGCTAAACAGTATATATAAAAATCGCACTAGCAACAGATGGACATGGATATCTCCTGACGGCCAATACAAGAACGAAATAGACTATATTCTCACAAATAAGAGTAAAGAATTTCATGACTGCAGAGTCATGAACAACCTCAACTTTAACAGCAACCATAGAATAGTCAGAGCTTAATTAAAACTTGACATGTCAGAAAAGAAAAGACCATTTAAAGCAAAACAGTCGGACTCCATAACAATAAATAAAGAGAAATGAAAAGAAACACTAAAGGATTTCGTTGAATGCACGGAGACCTTAAATACTCAACACAAATTCAACAAGTTTGAAGAACTTGTAAACAAAACTAAAGATATTCAACTACAAAAAGATAAAATCGTGACACTATGGTTTACACAAGAATCTAAAGAATTATTAAAGAAAAAGTGGAGCTTATATCTATTAAAAAGAAAACTAAAAATATAAGAAAATATATAACCATGTTGAGTAAGAAAATCAGGTCTTGTATGAGAAAAGACAGGCAAACATACAGGCTATCTTTACTAGAAACATGCATTTTGAAAACAGGAGGCGTCAAAAAAGCAGCTTAAAAGTTAATGGAGAAAATTAACTGGATACCCTCTCTGACAGACAAAAACTAAAAATGCGAAACAAGTCGCCCAGCAATCATCTCAACAGCCACAAAATTCTTCAAAAATCTCTATAGTAGAAAAAATATAGATCAAGAAACAATAGATCTAACTACAGACCTGTCAGGTGGAGACGATGTACTAGAAATATTACCTGCCGAAGTGGAAAAAGCTGTGAAAACTCAAAAAAAAGACAAAGCTCCAGGTTCGGACGGTATCAGTAACGAATTCCTAATAGAAAATAAAGACATACTTATACCAATCCTGTCATATCTATTCAACGACGTCCTGCAGAATGAGATCATACCAGACCAATGGACGATATCAACCATAATCTTATTACATAAAAAAGGAGATAGAGACGACATAAACAATTATAGACCCATTAGCCTCATGTCAAACATTTACAAATTATTTACCAAAATAATCTTGAACCGAATAAGCAAAACACTAGATGAGGCACAACCAAGAGAACAAGCAGGATTTAGAAGCGGATACTCAACCCTAGATCACATCTATGTAGTTAAGCAAATCTTCGAAAAAGCCAAAGAATTTAATTTTCCCTTCTACTGCTGCTTTGTCGACTACAGCAAAGCTTTTGACTCACTGGAACATGAAAAGATCTGGCAGGCGTTAAACAATCAAGAAGTAGAAAATAAATACACAAGAATACTCAAAAACATCTACAGCAATAGCAAAGCTAAAGTCAAATTAGAAAGAGAAGGTGAAATAATAAACATTCAAAGAGATGTCCGCCAAGGCGATCCCGTTTCACCAAAACTTTTCACCGCTGTCCTGGAAGAAGTGTTTCGACAATTGGACCTGGAGAATTGTGGCCTTTCAATTAATGAAGAAAACTTGTCGCATCTAAGATTCGCTGATGACCTAATCATATTATGCCCCTCGAAGGAAGGATTGCAAACAATGCTTAATGACCTAGATAATGAAAGCCGCAAAGTAGGACTAGTCATGAACACACTAAATCTAAAGCCATGACCAATAGCAAGCAAGAGCCAATTTTTGTCAATAACAACTTGATAGACTATGTAAATGAATACATTTATTTAGGTCAAACAATCTCACCTACAGATTATAATACGCAAAAGATTGAAAGACGTATAGGCAATGCATGGAAACGATACTGGAGCCTGAAAGAGGTGATGAAAAATAAAGAAATTAAAATGGCTACTAAGAGGAAATTATTTGACACTTGTATTCTACCCATTCTTACATATGGCTGTCAAACCTGGGCCACTAATAAAGCACAGGAAGGGAAACTTAAAGTCTGCCAGAATGCAATGGAAAGAAGTATGATGGGGATAAGACTATGTGATAAAATAAAAACATCCATAATAAAGACATGTAACAATAAGAAGGCTCAAATGGAAATGGGCAGGTCACATAATTAGGGGCACAGAAAAATGGTCGAAGTCCATAATAAACTGGTTTACTGGAAATTTGAGAAGGAAAAGAGGCAGACCATGCAGGAGATGGGTGGATGAAATAAAAACTACAGCGGGAGGCACATGGTCAAGACAAGCCTTAAATAGGAAAAAATTGAGGAAATTGGAGGAGGCCTTTGCCAATAGGCACACAGACGCACAAGATACCGAGGCACAAAACGAAACAATTTATACAAATTCAATTTAATTTATTCAAATTATTTATCTTAGTATATGTATTATGTGAAAATACTATGTAACAAATTCCTGTCGTTGTTATTGCATGTAATTGATTTGTCTGAATAAAGAGGCAATTGTTAAAATTATTGTGTAGTGTGAGAATGTCAATAGAGCAATAGCATACTAAAGTAGAGTACATGTATTATCCTAAGATCATGAACTAATCCATTAACATAGTGTTCTGTAGGTTAGGCTAGACTAATATGTAAGACCTAAGCTAGTAACCTACTAATGTAATAATATAAATAGAGAGTAAATTAATAAATCATTAGTATTCAATCATATTCGGTGTTGTTATTACCTCTACCTAAGTACCTCTCTATATGGCGACCGCGCCAACCTGGGATTTTCGTGAGTGTATCGGACAGTCTATTTTATAGTTATTTTTGTAATGGTGTAAAAGAAGTTCTTATGTGTTTTTGGACTGGTTGGACTACATAGTGCCTCCCTATGTGCGTGTAAATTTGATGGGGAACCAGGCAACTACCCCGAAGCCGCAAGTTGAAGCAGTGCATCGTGAAGTAATAACCCAAGTGGTACAGAGTAACGTGCTGGAGCAGACCACATCGATGACCCATGCTGTTGCCAGCCTCAATGGTTACGTATTCCTGTTTTTCATCGGGTTCACGATCATAGTGGTAGCTATAGCAATTCGCTACGCAAACATATGCCTGAACAAGAGGATCGAGAGGAGATCTGTGGCAGCTATAGTGTCCAAAGTTTAAAAAGACTTGAACGGTGAAAATGAATTCAAAGCAGCTGACAGTTGTGATGAACTTGGTTCGGGACAAAGTAAAGAGATTTTGTGCGCGTCACCAAGTTGAGTACTATTGTTCTGACGTCAATTTTGTTGAACCGGACAGAATAGTCTTTAGTGCGTGCATTAATGCTCCCTCTGGACATGAGCTGTTGTGTCCACAGTGTATAGATGTGGAAAAATGCATGACAATATTTAAGGAGTTGGAAATTACGACGCCTTATGCGGTAGTGTTGTCAATGGACTTCAATTTAGAGTGCAGAGGATACGCGTGGAAGTTCACCTGGGAGGAAAAGGACCTTAAAACAGAGTTAAGAACAAACAAATTTTAGAGCAGTGATCAGGGCGTGACTCATGGAACTACTATAAAGCTGTAAGTACGAATGTAAACATAAACAATCATTTATGTGGGGCCAGGAGATATGTGTTTTACAGGTTATTATTTTTAATGTTTTATAAAATGTGCCTATTTAAATTTTTTAATATAAGTTATAATTGCGTTAACGTAACAAACATACCAATTACGTAATTTTAGGGTTACGGTTTCAGAGATAGTTACAATTTATATTATGACGATGATAAGCAGTTGTTAATCAATTTTTTTTTTTTTTTCATTTATCAGTGCTAGAGAAACTACATTCGATAGAGGTAAAGTTAAAGAAAATTAGAAGTTATTTATGTAAGATAGGATCACGTAGAAGGGCTGGACCGATTAGAGAGAAAAAAATTGCTGAAACAGTGGCCATAAAGTCAGAGTATGATAGTTTGGTAGGAAATATACGTAGTTTACTTTTAACAAAAGGTTTCGAAGATAGTGTAGTATTAGAAGTTAGGCAGTTACAAACTCAGATTTCGAAGTTATATAACGAAATTCTTGATTATTGTCAAGTGACAAGAAAACAAGTTTTAGAAGGAGAAATTTCTGAAGAAGAAATTTCTGAGTTAGAAGACGTGTCTGAAGAAGAAGAAAGTTCAGAGTCGGATAGTTCTAACGAAACCGGAAGAATGGCTAAATTCGATTTTAAGGTAGCGTTGAGTTTATTATCGATAATGGACGATAGTGAGACTATAACTAAACAGTTGATAGACGGTATAGAGTATTATACGACGGTTATTACGGCAGATACTCAAATAGATTTAATTAATTTTGTTCTTAAAACTAGGTTGTCTCAAGCAGCGAAGTTGAAACTCGATACCACGTACGAGTCAGTGAGTTCGTTAGTCGCGAGTATGAAAACAAACCTACTTCCAAAAAACGGCTAATGCGATACAATGTAAATTGCAATTCCTACGTCAAAACGAGCAATCAGTTGACGAATTCGGTAAAAAGTATTGCGAACTATTTACTGATCTTACGGTAACACAAGCTGGTGGCGACGAAAATAGCTACAAAGTGCTAAAACCGATAAATGAGAAGCAGGCTATTATGCGTTTCTCAGATGGGCTACGAAATCGTAGATTAGCTACGATAATATCGGCAAGGAACTATAACTCTTTAAAGGATGCAGTACAAGCTGCTATGGACGAGGAGATGTCATTGCCTACGACTTCGGCAGATGTTTTGACTATGCAGAGACGATGGCAAGATAGTTTATGCAATACGAGACGACCACTACCATTTAGGGGTAGATCGTATTATCGACCTGTAAGTCGACCGAGTACGACATCTTATACAGTACGACGTACGAGCCCAGCGCCAGCGTCAGTACAGTCAAGAGGTCGAGGTTATTACCCCCGAGGAAGATCAACAACTCGAGGTGGCAGACCTGGTACGTCTGGTAGGTATCAGAACATGTACGAATTATGACCGAAGGGAACGGAGAAGCGGCGGAAAGAAACGGATTTTTTTCTCAAGAACAGTCGGAAAATGAGTTTTTTCGAGATTAATAGTTTGTTCAATATTTTTAAAACAGATCCGGATACAGTTTCAGTAAGACTGAATGTATCAAATACGTCAAGATTATTTTTAGTATGTCATGAATCATAACTTGCATGTTTACAAAGATCGACTTACTATAAAGGGAATCGGAGGAAGTGTTCACGCGTTAGGTTACGTGTACTTGAGTTTACAACTAGGAAGTGAAACTATTAGACAGAAGTTTGTAGTGTTTGATTCATTGCCAGTTAAGGTGCATGGTATACTGGGAGAAGATTTCTTTAAGAAATATCGAGCAAATATAAATTATGAAATATTTGTTGGAAATTAAACTTAATGGGAGAGAACTGACATTTCCGTTAAATAATAATTATAACATAAATATGTTGCAAATACCGGCGAGATCGGAATCTGTACATTTTATAAATACGAATATAAGTACGGATAGTATTGTTTGTTCAAAGGAAATTACCAATGGAGTATTCTTAGCGAGTTTCTTAGTAACACCAGTAGAAGGTAGGATACCAATAAGAATTTTGAATACGACAGAAAGTGACTTGACCTTAAGCAAAGATGAATTGCCGTCTCCACAATAGTTAGAATAGGTTTAGAATATTATACTGTTAAGTCTATTTAAGTATATTTTTATTGTATAGTATAATTAGTTCATTTAAAATAATAGTTATGTCGGCTATCTGTTTACCTAAGATACAGGAATAATTATTCTTAGTTTAGGAAATAGAAGCCTCATAATTATTTGTATTGTGTACCTATTTGTAATTAAGTTTATTATTATTACTTAATAAAGAAAGAAAAAAAATAAAATAATAATAATTAAGGCCTGTTTTGCATTCAATGGCAGATTACGATATCTGTACGTATTCAACAGGTAATACAGATGCAGTGCGAGTAAAACAATTGTTTCCTTTACTGGAATTGAAGCATATGAATGAAGAAGAGAGGACAACGATACAGAAATTGTGTGCCAAATATTCAGATATATTTTAATTACAAGGTGATAAGTTGCAAGTGACAAATACCTATAAACATAATATTGCAGTGAAACCAAACAGCGAGACTGTTTATGTAAAACCATACAGGTTACCTGCAACTCAACAAACTGAAATTAAGAAACAGATCAATAAAATGTAGGATTAAGGTATAATTGAGCCATGTAGAAGTGAATGGACGAGCCCAGTGCTGGTGGTACCAAAGAAATCAGAAGATCAAGAGAAGAAGTGGCGATTAGTCATCGATTACAGGAAATTGAATAATGTTATCGAAGACGACAGGTACCCATTGCCAAATAAAGAATTATCTTATCTTATCTTAATAGTATAGTATACGCCGTATCTCATTTCTAAGCTCCCAACGCGCTACCAGTACATGGCGGCCCTGCCAATGCTGCCTTTCAGCAGTGCTGCGCAGTTGATTTGGTTAAAATAGTATGCAATTGAATGACACAATCGAATGGAAAACTTAAGTGCAGCAAGAAATATGATGAAATTTTGTTTGAATTTTAAATAGTGCAAATATGTGCATGGAGACGGAGCGCATTAAATGATAGCCGAGGTATCGGGTTACATTCTACGTAGCTCGATCGAGTGGAACCAAGACGATGACAACATGAATAAAATAATGATATATCATCTATACGACTATTCGCTGTCGAGAATGACCAACAAAAAACAATATTATAAATATAAAAAAACCTATGTTACAATGGACGAGTAAAACAAGAAGAATTAAGACTTTATAAAAATGGAAGCGGTTAAAACGATAATGATGACCCTTAGTTGCAGCAGTTGCGGGGCGCAGGGAGCTGTTGGTGTCCAATGAGGTTACTGCAGGGTTGATATGATGAAATTTTATCCCCAAATTCTTAAGGTCACTTTTTTACAGTAACGTCGGCAAGCAAAGCAACGCACTTCTTTGCTTGCTGTCTATCTGTGTTCTTTAATTACGTAAGCAGTGCACGTAAAAAGTAGAACTAAGCATCAGTGTTTAACTAAAATTAATTATCCAGTGTTAGGTATCATCCAGAAATTGGTCAAGCAAGAGACATCAATTCTTCCTTAATACGTTTATTTCAGTGGGAAAAATATTTTTCATAACAGAAAAAGTAAGCGGTTAGCTTATAATTGTTTTATTCCAGGTAGTATTTCACTTACCTATGTTCTTTAATTTGATAAATAACGATTACATGGATATTGAAGAAAATATTGCCTGTTCTGGACACCTTTAATTTAAAAAATACTTGTATTGTTGATTGATTGATCATCATCATCATATCATCTTAAGCCGTATAAGTAATTTTTCAAATATGACCATTGTATAATTTTAATTATTGAGCGGAAATAACTTAAAAGTAATAAAATAATTATTTTTCTAAACTTGATAATCAGTAAATACTAAGAACTATAATGCAGGTTGTTGAACTAAAAATACAAACAAACAAAAAATAATGATAATGGTGTTTTTAAGTAAATTTCTGAGAAAAGCAGCGTTGACAGCATATACCACTACGAGTACTTAAGTAAGTACGTAAATAAACATAGCCGAGTACTGCTGATGTTGATTAGAATGTAACAAAGGATGTCTCATATCACGTTTTATTTTTAAAAGAAGTTCATATAATTAATGACTATAAAAAAGACATTTAAATAATTTCAACTTAATATTTAATGAAATTAAACATTTGTTTTTGTTAACAGAATTATGTGTCAGATCTAATTTGTGAAATCAATATTTCGACAAATCATTTCATTAATTATATACCAAAAATATAATTTCAGTCCACAAGAAAATTGTGGGGACGGGTTGTAGATGAAAGTAAACGCTCTGACCGCTGATTAACAACTGAACTTTATTATGAGACATTCGGTATTATATGCAGTTACAATATATGGCTACGTCTTACATACATACTACACTACACCTCCCAGGGGAGAGACAAATAAAATAAAATGATAGTTTTATTTTATTTAAAATATTTTCTTACGGTTACATGTTTTGCCTTTAAATACTTTGTTTATATCTATTCTCTAAATAATTTTATCCTATCTTTATGAACTAAATCTATTTTTCCATCTTTAATAATTTTAACATTAGGTGGCACATCCTGTACCACTCAGTACGGTCCATTATAAATGTTACTAAACTTGTTCTCCGTTTCATTTTTTTATTAAAATTTTATCATTTTCTTTATACGTAATCGGGTTTAAGTTATGGTCATATTTGTGTTTTCGTTTTTCTTTGCTTTTAACTAAATTGTTGTACGCCTCTCTTTGTGAAGTTTGTAACCTGAATCTGAATTTGGATGGGTAACAGTCAAATTTATAAATAGGATCTATTTCGCGTTTTTTGAAGTTGCTAGGTAGTATACACTTTTTCCCGAAGACTAGTTTGTAAGGTGTGTACTGCGTCTCCGTATGTACTGTTGTATTGAACGAGAAACACCAGTACGGTAACCATTCACTCCAGTTCTCTGCATGGTTATTGGTCTGATTTCTCAAGTAAGTACCCAAATGTTTGTTTGAATTCTCCAACGCACCAATGCTTTTGTGGTGGTACGCTGTAGAGTTCAACTGACCAATATTTAGTAATTTACATACTTCCTTGAAAGTCTCAGACATAAACTCGGTGCCTCGGTCAGTACCTATCTGTTTTGGTATTGCATACCTGAGTACGTGATTATGAACAAACGCTCTTGCCACCTCTACCGAACTCTTGGTTACCAAGAGATAAGCTTCTATGTATTTACTTAATTCGCATTGTATTGTAAGAATGTAAGAAAAATTACTAGCATCCTTTGTCAGAGGCCCAACTATGTCTAAATATATTTTTTCTTGAGCTGTTCTTGAGTTACTAGTAATACTTAACGGCTCTTTAGTTTTAACACAGTATTTCTGTTTTTGATACTTTTCACAACGACTAACGAATTCTTTTACTTCCTTTTCCAATCCTGGCCAAAAGTAATATTTTTTTATGTTATTGACCATCCGTCTAATACCCGCGTGGCCACTTGTGGGTAGAAGATGGAAGTCATTGAGTATTACTCGCCTATCATCTTTTACTTCTATTCTCTGTTCGTCTTCTAATATACACATGCGAGGTCCGGACCAGTCCTTTATTTTACTTATTTCGCGCGTTAACTTTTCCTCTAATATATGTCGTAACGGCCGAAAATCAGATAGTAGGCTAGCAGCTATAATTAATATTAAGGTCAGGCAGGACTTGATGCACGCGAAGTACCAAAACCAAGGAACGATGAAAGGTCATTTGAGCCTTGCGCTGCGCCCGGTCGCTCAAACAACACTAACTCGGAATCTCTCTGTTCCCAAAAATGCCTTTAGCCAAACCACTTGACACAATATGTCTACTACATGCTTCGACCAACGCTAACGCATAGGTACTCAATTAATGCTCTTTCCATAAAATACATCAAAAAGTGCACTTTACTTCATTCCTCAGGTTTAATACCTCACGCTCCGACACGGCCTTCCTGACTTACACACGTCCTCGTGTGGTCACAAATTAGCATTTCACAATTCACAATATCGTTCGGTTATCCTGACAGACATACCCTAGCCCATAAACCATAATAATCTAGCTAGACATCTGAACTGAACTAAAATCTAGTTGTTCACGACAGTTCGCTTCGTTCATTTGAACATGTGAACAGGTCTATATCGGTGAACTGCAAGAACCGAAAGCAGCTTAGCATTCATTGCAGCTTTCAGTATCTTTTATCCCAAGTACTTGCTAAGTTAGCAGTCATGTTAGGTACTTACTTACTTACTTCCTAATATTTGTCAAATTTGAGTTGGTATTGATAACAACAAATCTATTATCTCCAAATCGTTCAAGTGTTTTTCACGTTTGTGTTATTATTTGCTAAATAAATAAACAGGCCGATATTCGTTTGCACTTCAAAAACTTCTCATAAGCCATCCAATACGTTTTTACCCTTACATTATTAGTAACTATGCACCCTTTTACTGTGCTGTCGAACTTAACAGCTAAAGAAATAACATTTATCAGAAACTCATTATTATTTCAACTTTGACATTAAGGTTATGGGTTTATTATGTGACAGACTACAAGTTGAGTGTGAACCATACATTTTCAACCCACTTGAACCAGCCGTTTTCGTCGCTTTCTGATAACTTAAATCACGCCACTACTTATTGAAAGACAAGTGCCCATAAAACAATGTTCTAACTTCAATACAAAACAGTTATTATTCAGCATTAAAGTCTTTTGTTGCATCCGGCCACCGTCGCAACGGTCACAGAGCTTCCCCACCATGGGTCACTCAACACTGTCTATCACAGTCACAGATCCCCGCCACGGATCTCAGGCCGACACCACCACCTTGTGGCACGCCTATTGGTAACACCGGTTACCTGGAGCGACATCACACATAACAGTAATGACCACAGTAATCACCTACTTGGTCAAGTATGATGCCCTCAACAAAACCATGCGTCCATCAAAGACACCATCTGATCACACAGATCAGCAAAGCGGATGGTGAATGAGCCACTGCAGCTGGCCACTCACCCGATCAGATCATAGTTCCCCGGGCTATATCTGACCCAACACAACATGAGACCACACTGTCTCCACAATTGAGACCACACTGTCTCCACCATATGGCACGCGCTCCTCCCGCAGAGGTCTTAAGTCAGAGTCAATAGGTAGGTACGGTGATCACAGTCATAGTATATAGTCGTGAGGGGTCGGGAGGACCAACGCGTCCATCATTGCCAGCAACAAAAACTTTAACTGCTACTATCGTCTGATTCATTATACAACTTTATGGGTACTTTACTTTCAGTCATTTTAGCTTTCTATCCCAGCAAGGCACATAACAGCTATGTATGAAGATAGCCAGATTACGTTTTCCTGCTCATGAAAGCAAATCAATATTACTTAAGCAAATCACTATAGCCATACGATTCAGTACTTCTAGAATGAAAACATAAGTCCATTTCAAAATGCAACTTTTAACAATCGTTTCTATTATCACATTAGATCCATTCAATGCTTATCAAATTAAAAATAATTCTTCTTTGATTCTACCTTTACAAAGCATGTATTGATTTGAACTAAGCACTGCTTTGAGAGCTTAATTTTCATAAATTGCTTCACCGAGTAGGTGATTTAATATTTCTCAATTGATCTTCCAAGTTGACAAAATAACTTAATGAAATCAATTTTTTTAAATGATAGGTACCTAATTAATATCACGTACCAATACTCAAATATCAATTGCATTCAATATGCAATTTACTATTTACCTACTTCTTTCGTCGAAGTCAGTGCTATAAAATTCTATATTACTTACACAACATAGCCACGTAATCTATGCTTTAACTACATCAACCCATTGTATCCAACTACAAACAGTTTTTTTTGTTTTGTTTTTACCGAAACAAGATATTAATGCGGTTCACGCAGAAATATACACAACGTCCTTATCCAGCTGCTTTATTTATCACCACCACGAAGCACTTCGTTACCTTATATAAAAATTATTACTTCATAATTGAAAAATGCTATACGCATTTAAGTTAATCTTCATAAGTTACAGTCATGATCATGCTTAACCATATCATTGTCATGTTTGTTTCTAAATCCCTTATGATATAAGTTAATTAACAAAAGAGTTTTTGCCAGACTTGCATCATCTTGCATTATGAAAACAATACAAAGATCTCGCTCATTTCTCCGAATACTATGGTAACATGTGTTGAACCACGGGTATCAGTAATACGCGTGGCTACAACCCTCACTCATTTTGGACATCAATGTCCCTTTTAGAACAATGCTTTTTTTATTCCTCTAAAATAACATAATAGAACTACAGCAATGCTTTAAAATGTTTTCTGCACTATAAGGAAATACCATAACCATTATGATTATTTATTAGCCATTCATTAGTTTTAAAACTCAAGTGTGTTTCTCACAAACGAAATAAAAAATCCAACGCGAGAGTGATTCTCAAACTGAAAGTTGTAGAGAACAATGTCTTCTGGCAATAGGTACAGTACTTAGCATTCCCGGGACCACTCTGAACCAGTAACAAATTGTTCAGTTTAAAAAAATATGTCTTATGAAAATTAAATAGGTACGTACATTCCTTTCGTACAAATTCAAATCACGTTTATTGCAAACAACAAACACAAAATCTTTTCTTCTTCCAAAAATCGCACTATCTTTATAGGTACCAACTCCTCAAAAGCTTTTATTTCAATAGTTTTGTATACATGCATTTCTGCACCAGGTAATATTAAATATCAATTGCAGTAAAGATTGAGAACCAGTCGCTACTCCCAAACCAAAACACAACGCCTCGGTTCTCATAGGTACTTGAAAAGACCCTTCTTTTTTTGTTTACGCCGATATCAAATAGCCGTCCCATAGTTTGACTTTAGGTTTGTTAAACTTAGTTCTAAAAATAGACTGATTTATCCATTTCCAAAAGTTTGAAAACACGCTAAATAATATTTTACTGTAACGATACATGCGTCACTTTATTAACAAGTAGTAAGTAAGCAATAATGCAATGCAATAATTGCAAAAGATCAGAAATACTTCTTTACACAATAAAATACAATATCAAAACATCAAGACTAGGCCAGGAATTGAACCTTCATATTCCTTGTAACGGTCTACCAACTGCGCCAACGAAAACGAAATACATGTGCAACTAACTGTGCACAACAAAACTAAAACATGTTTCTTTTGATTTGATTATTTCCGATTCCAGTGACATCTTCCAATCATAACAACGTCACCCATTGATAGAAAATGAATTATTCTTTATGTTTTTGTGAATCTAATTCATTATCCAAAATAATGATTTAATCGAGCGACTTTTCATCAAACAATGATGTCAATTAAAATTCTAATAAAATGTAATTTATAATCAAATCTAACTGAGAGCGAGCAACGTGTGGCAATCGGCACCGTAATAAAAAGAATTCTAACACAAACTCAAAATTGATATCAGCCTCAAAATAACATTACTAATACGCGGCAAATAAAAATCATCATCAAGCAATAATATCAATTCGCTAGAAAATAATAGTATGGAAAGAACTGGCCTGAATTATTTGTGGTCCAAGCGTTCTCTGAAATCTGCATTCCCGTTATCTCCACGAAAGTCATTTTAGTCACGATCACTAGGACCACAAGTCTAAATATCACTATGGCACTGCATTTAGACAGTTAGTAGGTCTCAATCCCACTTCTGATGTCGTAACGTCCGAAAATCAGATAGTAGGCTAGCAGCTATAATTAATATTAAGGTCAGGCAGGACTTGATGCACGCGAAGTACCAAAACCAAGGAACGATGAAAGGTCATTTGAGCCTTGCGCTGCGCCCGGTCGCTCAAACAACACTAACTCGGAATCTCTCTGTTCCCAAAAATGCCTTTAGCCAAACCACTTGACACAATATGTCTACTACATGCTTCGACCGACGCTAACGCATAGGTACTCAATTAATGCTCTTTCCATAAAATACATCAAAAAGTGCACTTTACTTCATTCCTCAGGTTTAATACCTCACGCTCCGACATATATAATTATTTAAATTTTTTAAGAAGAAGAAGATCTTCGACGTCGATTGGTTTACAAAATACACTTAGATCTCTCGCAAATGCGGCTGGCGTCAGATACGATCGAAAATCTAGTTTTATATAAATTGTTTTCTGTGTGGAAATATAAATAAAATTATCGTTGTCTTTTTCTATAATATTTTGATTGCTCCTACGTAGGTTTTCTAACTCATTTTTAGTTATAAATCGTAATTCCATTGATTCGTTAGGTTTTCTGTAGACCTCTACTACTTTCGGTTGATCAGGCCAAATGCTCGTAGAGTCCATTGTATCCTCAGTCGTTTCATTGTTTTGTAACAATTTTGATTGAGCTCTAGTCATTACATTAATTGTTCTTTCAGACATCTCTTTCAGTTCCTTTGACGAAATAACGATCCTAGACAAAGCGTCGGCTGCGGCATTACTAGACCCTCTTACATACTCTACATCGAAATTGTATTCTTCTTACATAATTCTAAACTTCATAAGCCTACTTGATGGATCTTTTATGCCATATAAATACACGAGTGGTTTATGGTCTGTCATGATCTTATAATGTTGTCCATAAATGTACGGTCGAAAATGTTTGACTGCTCATACAATAGCCAGCAATTCCTTTTCGATAGTAGGGTACCGTTTTTCAGCTTTATTAAGGCTCCTACTTGCATATTGTAGCATGCCTACCCTACCGTCTTTATTACTCAAAATGTCACCTAATGCCTCGCTAATAGGTTTTCCTCGGAAAAGTCGGGATATTTCAATACAGGTGGTGACGTCATACATTTTTTCAAAGTTTGAGAAGAATTTTCACAACGCTCATCCCCAATTGAAATCTGCATTTTTTCGACTAAGGTTATTTAGTGGATGTGCAATTTTGGCAAAATTTCTTATGAATTTTCGGTAATAATTTGCGAATGCGACAAATCTTTTTACTTCGTCAGCATTCTTCGGACGTGGATAATTCTTTAAAACTTATTATATATATTTACTTACTTATTGTATTATAAAATACCATCACCCGAAACAACGTGTCCCAAATAAAGAATCTCCTTTTTCAAAAAATCACACAAAAGATCACAACAAAAACCTTTTAGACATTGAAAAATGTCTAAAACGTTTTTGTTGTGATCTGCTAATTTTTTTCCAAAAACTATTAAATCGTCGAGATAAACAAGACATTTCTCGTACGTCAATCCAGTCATTGCAATATTCATCATCCGAGTAAAAGCACTTGGGCTGGTCTTAAGACCCATCGGCATCTTAGTCATCTGGTACTGGCCTAAACAAAATGCCGTATAATTCTTGCTGTACTTTTCTAAACCAACTTGGTAATATCCTGAATTTAAATCGAGATGACTAAAATAAATAGATCCCGATAAAGAATCTATAATTTTTGAGAAGTTTGGAAGCGGGTATTTGTCATCTTGAATGGTGTTGTTTAATTTTCTATAATCTATGACAAGGCGCCAATTTATCATTCCATCTGGACCCGTTTTTTTCGGAACTAATAAAACTGGACTTGAAAACTCACTTCTACTTGGCTCTATAATACTTTCGCTCAACATCTGAACTATTTGTTTTTTAATCTCTGATTTTTTCGAATGTGAAAGCCTGTACGGTTTCATATAAACTGGCTCCGCATTTGGTTTCAATGAAATAGACTGCTCATATACATCTGTGACTGTCAAACTGTCACCCGATAAATAAAAAATGTCTGAAAATTTGGCACATATGTTTTTAATTCCTATTCTTTCCTCTCTGTTCAAATGCTGTATATTAAATAATGAGGACAATTTTTTAAGCCTGTCTGCATTCGTGTTCGTAATATCAAATATACACAAGTTAAAACTATTAACTGAGTGTATATCTGGTTGGATATCCGATAATGATATGTCATTTTCTGTTATATTCAATAACTGAATCGGTATCATTCCATTCATTGGTCTAACAATCGCACTTGCTATAAAAACTCCCTCGCAAACTTACATCAAACATACCACACAATTTTCTTTCATACTAGTAGGTATAAAGTGTATAGACTTTGATCTCTTAGGCAAATGACAAAATGACTCATCATAATGATGCAACATATGTAGGTGAATGCACTTGCTGTGACTGCAACGTAGCGATAACGTGTCTGTGTCATAGTAGATATAACTGAACTGTGATTGAACTGGGGTTGAAACTGAATATCATTGCATCAGGAACGAAAAAAAATGTTTTCTGACTCACAAGATTCAGAATTTTCCTGATGTGTTTGACGTGATGGAAATTGTGTGTCAGCATTTTCCCTCATCGTTCTAACATAACCACGGCGAACCAACCACCAAAGGTCACCAAGGCCTCAAGTATATTGAAAAGGCCTACCTCTAGTTGACGGTCCTCGGTTGCCGTAACTACCTCGACCAGTCGCACGGTTTGAACGGTAAAAGGTTGAATTCTACGGATAATTTGTGTTAGCCGTGTTCTGAGAAAATTGAGGTCTAGACCCACTCGGCTCCAGTTAACCACTTTTCCCCTCAGTTTCCACAGTTACCTCGTCTGTTGCTATTTTCACGGTGCATGGTCATTACATCATACGACGTCGAAGGCGCCGAGACTTCCGCGTCCATTGCTGTTTGTTTGGCGTCCTTAAGATAACTCAAATTCCTTGCAGCTACGATTGTCCCGAGCCTACGGTTACGCAAACCTTCTGAAAACCTTTTTATGGCAAACTTTTCATTAATTGGCTTCAAAATCTGATAATTTTCACTTTTTCCATCACTTTGCGCAATCGTAAGATCTACGAACATTTATGTTAACTGTTTCCCAAACTCATTAATCGTCAGTTCATTTTTTTTTTAAATAGATTTTTGTTTGAATCGCGTTGGCTGATTTTTTACTAAGTAAATGTAACCGCATGTCAGCCAAAAGAAGTGCCACGGTAGCATATGTGGAAGATAATTTTAATTTAGCTGACTGTGAGAACCTAGTCTTTAAAACAAAATTGAAAAAACCTGTCTTCAATTTGTCATCCAAGATTGATTCATAATACTCAATTCCGTCAATGAGCTGCTTAGTTGTGGACTCTTTGTCGTCCAAAACCGGCAACAAGCCTAGGGCCACTTTAAAATTGAATTTAGACATGTTTTCGGTTTCTGACTCTAATGTTTTGCTATCAGAATAACTACTGCTGCTCTCTGAATCACTATTTTCGCTATCAGAATAACTGGCTTCGCTTGAGTACTTTTCACTGGCTCGACATTTTCTCCTTTTTTTCCTGCTTTACAGTATACTAGTATATCATTATATGCTTTTTCAAACTTAGGTCGTAGATTATAAATAATGCTAAGATCTTGAGATTCTAACTTTCCCAGTAATACAATTTCCTTTAATTTATTTTCTTGTTCGTTATATTTATCTCCTAACATATTAGCTTCATTTAACTTGGTTACAATAATTTTACCTACCCGTCGTTTTCTACCTATCCTACTTAAATACCTCCATACTTTGTATAATTGATTATATAACACTTGCAAACTATCTGCCATAAAGGGTGTGGTGAATACTTGGCATGGCTAGTTGACATAATTTTCCCTTATTATAACTTATTTCCTAATAGTTCCATCCGTATAACTTTTTAAGCACTCGCGATCACTTTCACTCATTTTAAGTATTAGACCGGGTCTATCGTGATAGTATTTAGGTAAATATTAGTAATTTACCTGTGTCCCGACGTTTCAATACAGTTTCATGTATTATGGTCGCGGGTTGACTGATGTCCCAGCGAGTTGTCATCTAATAATAAATAATGTTGTTGTTATAATTTCAACCGGGAGGACGGGTCTAAATTGTTATCCACATGGAGTCCAGTCATTGATAAGTTGAAACCGTGCGATTTAAAATCGGAACAATCGTCGGATACTGTGAGTGTTGTGTGCCGGCAGCCTAATGCAATGTTTACAAACAATCAATAACAAAAAAATTCACAATAAAACAATTTTAAACGGATTTAAGTTGTGTTTATTTTGGATTTTACAATTCCTACGTTTCGAGCTCTTTACAGAGCCCGTGGTCACGGATGACTAAGGTGTTAGACGTCATTATTTAGAATTGAAATTATTTTTGTTCTACCGCCATCTATTTCTTAATTGCCTAGCGTAACGTCCGGGTTCCACACAAAATGCTGAAACCGTATCTTGTGTAGTAGGTCTTACAGTATGCTGGTTCTTCTGCTGTGTAATCAGCGGAGTTCAAGTTGATGAGATTCCCCATCCAGTATCTCTGTTGAAATTCGGATGTTTTTGAATTTCTATGACTTCCCGTACTTTCCTAGGAATGAATCTTTTCTCTCTCGCTAGGATTGCAGCCTTATCGAATCTGACATAATGGGTGGGGTTATCCATGATATGTTCACACACTGCAGACTGTCTGTCACGACGGTTTTTTACATCAGCAATATGTTCTTTTAGACGTGTAGATACATTTCTCTTTGTTTCTCCTATGTATGAGAGTCCACAGTCACAGTCAAGTTTATAAACACCAGGGTCTTGGAGAGGGATGTTGCATTTGACTGATCTGATGTACTGGCTGATCTTCCTCGGCGGCTTGAAAATGGTTTTGATTGAAGCTCGCTTCAGTATTCTACCGATCTTATCAGTTACTCCCTTCAAGTATGGTAAGTACGCTGGTTGTCGTTCGACTGTGGATGGTTTGGCACGGTTTCTGTGACGTTGACGGGGTGGCTTCAGGTTATTTTCATGGAGTACTCGTCTCACATGCTTGAGCTCATCGTCTAGGTGTTGGGGGTCACAGATACCGCGTGCTCTCTGAAACAAAGAGGTACCAACGGCAGCTAATTGGCTCGGATGATGGTGGGAGTTACCATTTAGGTACCTATCTGTGTGGGTTGGCTTTCTATAAACGGAATGACTGATAGTACCATTTGTGTTTTTAATTATAAGAATATCTAAAAATGTTATTTGATTATTTTGCTCTAATTCCATTGTAAATTTATTTTTATTTTATTTATTTATTTACCGTTTATTGTACACAAAAACATTACAAAAGAAACATATACAAAGAATAACGACACAACAGGACAACTTATTTCTACTAAGAAATTTCTTCCAGCTGACCTACGTAAAGTGAGACTTTATTAGACAGGCGGATTAGGCGTGCACAATATTTAATATTAGGATGAATTGAATTTAAATGATTTAAAAAAGCAGTAACTTGGTCTTGTGGAAGGATGGTGAAGGTGTCGTCTACGTACCTCTTATACATCTTCGGCACAGCAAGAGCATGCCTTAGGGCTCGATCCTCAAAGTCCTCCATAAAGATGTCAACGTAAGCGCAAGGAGCAGATACGGCTTTTTTGGTTGTAGCTATGTAATGTACCGCTTGTATGTTTCTGGAATTTCTGTCAGAACATTTGTACCGCTATATTTACGAAGATATACGAAAGCCCAACAACCAAATGCCATATGAGCTTTAATCGCCTTTTATTCTTCTATCCGGTATTTACAAGGGATAAAAAAAAGGTACAAATAAAGATTTGCGATTTGTAACGGTATCTATGCGATCATTTTGTTTGTAGATCAATCCTTTGCAGAGCTATTGAAGCTTTTCCAATTTTGAGGTTATAAAAACGTTTGGACACTGTAAAATGGCGATATTTCTAAAATCTTTGCGGTACAAATGTTCTCACTACCAAAATAAGCAATGTTATCAAAGGTACAAAAGGTATGTGAATGCAGAATCTTGAAATAAGCTGTGGACCTAAGAATAAAATAGACACAACAGCTGTCAGATATAGCATTGCCAGACCGTCTTAAAACAAACGGATTTCTGCCTTTTGCCAATGTACCGAAATCGTTCGTCCGTTTTTATTTCCGACCCTTTTCGGACTATCTAGACAACACACGAACTTGTTTCGAAAATTTTGTTTCTTTTAACTGCGTACCAGTAGATTTTGTGAAATCATATAGTTGCTCCCCCGCGTTTGTTGTACGTTGACTGTACTTATATTCAGAAAGTGGCATTTCATACGTTCGGACCGGAAAGTAGGTATACTCTGACTCGGTGCTGGCTAAGATTAAAACAGAAAGGGGACAACCAATGCGAAAGTCAACCTTGTTATATCTTCTGGCTCTTTTGAAGGGTCATGTTATCCAAAATCAACGGAGCAATCTGGCAGCACTTGTGATTGTAAAAACAAAAACTTAAACACTATAACAACTATGTCGAGCGATTTCGGCTCTCGACGGTGCATTGTTTTGTATTGCGGCGGGCCTGTTGAGCCCGTAGCAAGCCCATTGAACGACCAGCTGGGAATTCTGAAGCCTGTGCTATTCTACGAAAAATTTGCCCCACACGAGACGATACGACTCGCGGTGGCAGGACTGCAGGTCAGATAAGCTGGGGTACTTAAATCGGGCAACTGCATTTAAACAAATAATATGGTTTATATCATGTCCTAAAATTTTTACTTCTTTTGTTTCAGTAACCCCGTGGGAAAAAGTTTCAGGGGCGTGAGTTATTCTTTTCGTGTGGAACGCCTAAGTCGTCCAACAACCCAATGAACCCTGGTGTCAAGGGTTGACAAACCATGGAATGCCCCTGAGAATAACTGAACAGGGCTGGCAGATTTGTGTATTCAGCTGTAGGTAATGTGGTAACCTTCTGCAGTCACTCTTCATGGTTGTTCTTGTGTGCAAAAAGAGCAGCCATTCAATCATGTTTATATTTCCATACTGTTTGTACTGGTGATGAACTAACTGAGTCATTAACTATTTTAAAGGTATACAATTAATAAAAGCTATGTAAGTAGGTATGTTACATTAAATAAATTATAAGAGGAACTGAAAAATCTGTCTTTTTACTATGCCTATCTGCAAAAATAAAACAATAAGATTAGAAATCTGTGTATCATGCTTTCTCTGTATTTATTTATGCAATAATTTGGGAAACTTACAGTAGGTATCTTCTGTAATATCTGTAGCTGTATATATTTTATCTTAATAAACAGCTTAGTTATTAAATCACAACTGTAGTAATAATTTTATTGTATTTATATTACTTTAATTTACAATTGTTTGCTGTGCGATGCCGGCTTAGAATAGCATCACCCTATTTCTTACCCATGGGTGTCATAAGAGACAACAAAGGGACTCGAGGGTTGGATGTGTATTGGAAATTTAGACAATTGGCCGACAATCTGTCACTTTGATAATATACAAAGTTATATGATTGACCCTCAAACTATTGTCAGTCGTTGTGTTAATATCAGTTTTACAGCCGTAAGGGATATAGGCGTGATTTATGTATATATGTTATTTACAAATGATTATTAAATAAAAAACTATTTGGTAAGAAAACTCAAGAATTTTAACATTTCCTTCTAAAATCTTCCCAGAAATAATTTAGTATTTACAAACAAATGTGTGTTCCCCTATTTTTGCCCAAGGGATGCCTACAGGCCAAATGTGTTTGTTTATGAAACTAAAGTTTTTTATTTTATTTAAAAAAATGAGGGCAAGCCTATCATTAAACATTACTTCATTTAAACATATTATTTGTTGAACACAGTATAAGCTGTTTGTCAACATTACTAAGTATGGAAAAATAATTTCATATTTTATCTTAAATAATATAGGTACTTTTTCTTTATATCAAAAGAAGTAAGTACAGATTTGTGTAAAAGAAAACAAGATATAATTTTATTTCTATGTAAAACATTCCCTAAAATGTTATAGCAGTTTTGTATGTCTTGTTTCTTCTTTTTCATAATAATAGTTTCACTCAATCACATCTCATAAACCTTATATCATTTTCCAGTAGTTTGTGACACCAACAGCCCATTTGTTTGCAACTATTAGGTCTTCTATAATAGTGGATGGTTCATCATCTGAACAGTTTTGTGTTGATTGTTTACCTTGAATTTTAATAAACTTGTGTTTGTTTTTACTTATCTAAAAGACTAATGTATACAATATTTTCCAATTATTACCAACAAATCTTATATATATAACACATTCATCTTCTTCCTTGCTGTAGGAAACCAGCAGTTCCTACTTGCTGATGGATGATGCTCCATTCATTAGGTTTTGCAGGTACTTCATCAGCTTCACCTCCTCAAACCTTTGAAGATTGGTGTCTAATCCTATAGAAATAAGAAACATCTTTTAAAAATATGTTTGCTGAATCTTTTCTACTAACTAGCTACTACATAGGTAATTATTAACATATCACATCAGCATAAAAAAATCCAATACTGTATGTATGCCAGTGCAAGACTCACTATAGACCACTGCTGGTTTTAGGGTCAGAGTGAACCTACTTTTTAGGCCTGCCCCTATCAGAGGGTATTCTCACTATACTTGGCAGGTGGATTGGCAAACTCTATGTAAGGTATTAACGAAGAAGCCCGCAATTCGCAACGTACCTGGTTCGTAAGTGTCCAGCAGAATTATAATTATGAATGATCACTCCAGTAGCGTAAACATGGTGTATAGCGCGTATTAATCTTCTTCTCTGTATAGCGCTGGCGAGCCCTCTAAATGCACGTCTCTCCTATCTCAACATTATAGCTATGATCTTGTATAACACTTTGTTCATATACCGACCGACAAGAGAAATGCTCCAAAATATAAGAAGAAATATCACACCACATCACAGTCATGCATGAAAGCTGTGAATAACTGAAACTGAATAGTTGTAAGCACAGATCACAAATATATGTCCTAAGAGTAAGATTAAAAAGTTACACTATTTATGTCAATAGATGGCTCTGAATATCTGGCTAAGGCATAGTAGTGATTTGAGTAAAATTGTTTTCTTCCTTGTATAGTTTCCGAGGCCAGCTGATAGACTGATAGCGGATCTAGAACTGGTGGGGTGAACCCGTACGGTCGTGCACATAATATGGTAGACCTCAGCAGGGCCTGAAATTAAAATGTATATGTATGTATATAATAAACCAATTTCTGACGTACAATTCAAGCCAAAAATTAATTTTATCATCTACCAGAGAAATATAACCTGATATCAATTACTTTATCAAGATTTATTTGCTTGACGGTAGGTTGGTAAAAATCATTTAGGTAAATATTCGGGTTGGCTTAAAGTTTTACTGTGTCAGACTGTAAGGATAAGCGATGACGTCTAATTTATGCAATCACGCTTCATACTCGGCACATCCCTGTCGCGCCTCATTTCCCTTACCGAGGCGAGGAGACAATTCCCCGGCCAGTTACTTCCTATCCAGCGCTCTTCATTGCTATCGGGGCCTGCTGGCGTTCTTCATTCATTATTATGCGATGATCTGATATCAAAATACGTTTTAATAAGCGCCACAAATTTCCATCAACAAACTACAATAATTTCTTAATACATTTTTCAGGACGTTTATAGGGTCGTTTGGACTACTCGATGTCACACACAAAAATAAGACGAATCATACTCCCCAGTAAAGATGCCTCCTCCCCCAAATTTTCTACGCCATCTATCGTTGAATTGTAATATTATTTTTCAGCTGTCAAAAAGGTCTCATTCGCAGATAAAACACCAAAAAAATCTTTGCTTTCCATCGCGCATTGGCCATTAAAAAAAAGAAATGTCTGGGCTGCGCCGCGCCGCAATGTGTCTTGATGTTCTGCCGTAGAGACTCAGGCTTAATATCTGACATAATATAATTTAATTCTTTTATTTAATGTTATTGTTAGAAAAAATTAAACCTTATATTCTGCTGTAAACTAACTCGCACACGTAACATGTGGTGTGTACTAGCCTTGAAACTTACACTGGCTGTTTAAATAAAAAACGATCTTTTCTCTCGGCGCGCCTTCGAAGATCGAACGAAACAAATTGGCGCCATTTCATTCGCAAATTTTCTTTTGCAAGGAAGAATTATTTCAAGAAAATATATAAAAACTCAATTTTTCGGAATTAATACTAATATAAGTGTATATTTATCTACTTCTTAATGAATTACCTGATACAAAAAGGTTGTAAAAAGTTGCAAAGAAAGTTTTGTCGGAATGTTGATAAGCTTGGTCAATTTGATACATCGTAGGTACTGAATTTTTGCAAAATGTACGTTTTGCTTTGTTAATTGAGGACATCAAAAATAGTTACGACCTTATCTAAGATTGGGATTCAGGTTCTCTAGCATACTGGGTGTGTCCCTTACACAGGTAACATCGTTTAGACCGCGGTATGCCGAAAACTTGCAAACATGATCTGACCAGGAAACTGAACAACTTTCTTTTAGCTATTTTGAGAAATTGTTTCTAATGCAAGTTGTTAGTTTTTTCTTGTTTAGAAGTATAACCTCCATACTATAAAATTGATCAGTTTCATAGTTGAATAATGGCTTAAATTTTTTCATACACTGCCCCTTACACCTTCTTAAATAACATAAATGATTTCATGTTTCAGATGCCGATAACTATGGCAGATTTTTTCACCGGTGGCAGCAGCGGTGTATTGGTGAGTGTTGTTTTCAAAATATGTTTGTAATAAATACTTTTAAAGTAAAACTTCAAACCTAGGAGTGTTGTTCTACGCAAGGCACGCAACTGCATCTAGGTATATATTATTAGCTGCACATTGGCCTTTAAATGTACACTGGCACTACCCATTTATGGAACCAACTTATTAGAGGTTATTCTTAGCAACTATCAAAAACCAGTATAAGTTGATCCCGTGAAACACATCAGCCTACCCATATAAGGGACCAACTTATACTGGATTATCTTTGGAAACTGTATGAAAAACCAGTACATATAGGTAATTTAGAAGTTATGTATCTACTTATGGAATTATAATAGTCACATTTATTAATTAAATAAACAGGTCCCAAACAACTAAGTTATTCATAAGGAGTTATGATTGAAATATTCAGAAATAAATAGTCAGTCAGTATTTATATAAGGTAATATTGAATACACTGCGAAAAAAAATTGTGTGAGTTTACTACATAGACTGAACAACTTTTCCCCAGGAACATAGGCAGAAATATGAAAAACAGATTTGGACCTTACTTTCCTTCATAGCTTTAGAACTAATGCATAAAAATATATTACTGCTCTGGATACATAACTCAAGAAGAGAAAAGAGGAATATACATTACATATACATGTACATAAAAATACTTTTAATGCTGTGTGATGCCGGATTAGAATTGCATCACCCCATTTCCTACCCATGGGTGTCATAAGAGGCGACTAAGGGACTCGATGGTTGGATGTGTATTGCAATTTTAGGCGATGGGCTGACAACCTGTCACTATAGTGATACACATTTATCTGATTGACCCTTAAACTTTTGTCAGACGTGGTGTTAATGTCCGTATTACGGCCGTTAACGCTCTGCCTACCCCGTAAGGGATATAGGCGTGATTTATGTATGTAATTTTTTTGGTTTGATAAATCTAACATGTAATTTTAGGTTCTTACCTAAACTATTGAATTGATCATTAGAATTAACAATTCCTTTTGTTTTTCTTTCATCAAAAAGATGCTTCAAAACAAGTATTTATAAAACTTACCCATATTCAACTTTGATAGAGTAGGTATAACTGTAACTTTCTATAGTAACAAACTAATAAACAAGCAAAAAAAACCAATCATTCATTATTCATCAGTACAATTTACTCAAAGCCAAAACATTGACATGATAACTAAATTACAAGTTTTAGATGTATTTGATGAATCTGAAATATTTAGTTAATACTTGCAATTGTTGGCGCTTGGTGAAACTCCATGTTTAATTAATTTTGACAAAAACAAACAAATGCATATCCTGGACAATTCACAAATTGCCATCTATCCCCAAACTAAACAAAGCCTGTACTATGGGAACTAGATAGCTGATAATAATACATATATACTTTTTTTTTGTAAATATATACATGTCGGAGATCAGAAATTATTTGACAGTTCGCGTTTTGTTATTATTTTCTTCCGTTTGATTGCTATTTGATTCTTGCAGTAACGAAACGCATAATCGCTGGCAACACTCAAATAGGCGATGCGCTTTATTTGCGCGCAGTTAGCTATCGACTGTACGATAGACTGTAGTGACATTAGAGCTGTTGTAGTTCGTTCTCATAATTCATTGTTGGCTGCGTTCGTGATAGAGAAACGGAACTCAAGTATGGGTTATGGAGTAAACAACTTTGACAGTTCCGGTTGGTCTGTCGTTCGATGTGGTCGTTTCGAAGTTAGGTTTAGAATCTGGTAAAATCTTTGGAATCCTGGAGCGTTTGGAGAAACTGTGGTCGTCTAGCGATGGCGGAGCCCTAGATTGGTATTGCCAGTGGAATATTTGTGGAGATCATGAAGTGTGTGTTGGTTATTGTCGTATTTCCCCGAGGTTGTAGCTTAGGTTGGTGAAATGCAGAGATTGTACGAGGTTGATGACAGTTGCTGCTGTGGTCTATTTGCAGTTCTGCAGGCAGGGGATTTCATGGTGTTCAGTGTTAGAGGTTGGTGTCAATCGGTATCTGTGGTTTTGTGAAGACACGTTGATGTTGATCAGCGTGTGTCTTAAGATTCTTAGGTTGGTTTGGTAGACAGGTCGGTTTTAGTACGGTTACATCGTACCTGACGATGACCTGCCAGGTCGAAACAGCCTCACCGTGGGAATTGACTGCGTAATGTTATCGACGTTGTGGTTAATCATTTCAGTGGCCAGCGACAGCGTTTGATGATGCAGTATTCTACAGGGTTCGACTATTATACGCCCACGACGTGTTGTACTGTATCGTGACGTAAGGTTATTCTTCCTCAAGTGTTATTCTGTATCCTGACGTAAGTTTGATTATGATGTGAGTTTTAGTGCCATCTAGACTTGCTGGTTGATTAGATTTGGGGTCCATTCTTTATTGTTTTCTACAGCGGACCTTATACAGTGTCATCCTGATTTAGCGGCCTCCTGATAAACACGGCGCGTGTGCCTGTACGCGTCCAGGACTCTCTTTTCAATGTGTTCTCTTCTTTTCTCTCTTCTCTTATTTTCTTCTTTTTTGACATATATATTACTTATACACTTATACATAGAAACACCCAGACCAAACACAAATATCTGAAAATTACTTAACAAATATTTGTGTCTTGTGGGGATTGAACCCACATCCATTAGCATAGCAGGTAGGGGTACTGCCCGCTATGCCATCGGCCCAGTCGAAAACAATTGTACTTGTTTCATATAGTTATTGCCGGCTTACCCAACTGGTTTCTCTCACATGAGCATTATCAAGGATTTCAATTTTAAACACTAAACATTGTGCTTTAAGGAAGAACATCATATCTGCAAAATTATAATTATTTGAATTACCTATTCGTTGTATGGTTGTACCTGTCTGATAAATGGTATATTCACTTTATTTTACTACAGTCAAATAATCCACAGTCAGAAATATACTTTCACAAATTTATTATGATCAACACATTAATATTAATCCACTGAACATATTTGATAAAGAAATACAAAGCATCACAGTCCATGTCCTTGGGATTCCAAAAATTAAAATCATATAATGTCGGTCCTCAACCAAAACTTTTCATAATCTTCAAAAGAAATCGTCCATCTCAATCATCATCGACATAGCCTGTTGAGAATACATTCTTCGCCTAAAAGCACACATAATCAGCTCAAGTCTTTTTCAAAGACCAATTTTTTTAACCAGCTAACTGTTCTGGTGTATGTGTCGCAGTATTATGGCAGAATTAGGATTTTGGCCGAAATCCTAGGATTTCGGCCAAAAGCCGGATTATGGTAAAATTGTAGACTTCATTCGACCATCGTCCTAAGTAGATCTAGGATTTCGGCCATAATCCTAGGATTTTGACCGAAATCCTGGATCTACGTAGTAATATGGTAAAACGAATGCTTCAGAACACTTTTTATAAATTTTGTAGTGTCTATACACATACATACATAAATACTTGCGGAGTATGCAGAGTTTTAATGGCTATAAACAATTCTGAGGGCTATTTCTGATAAAATGTGAATGACTATAGAAAAATAAATTGGTAATACACATGAAAACTTCCATCCGTTAGTCGCTTCTGGGTGTCGTACCCGCGGGAAAGAATAGGGGTGATGCTATTTTAAGCCGTCATTACAAGGAATAGTGACTACCGCCATGCATTACTATTTGTCTTTACTTTAATTTGTATCCCTATTATGCTTTCGGAGAGAAAAATAAGAACTTAAGAAAATTTTGCTTTTGGAGAGAAAAATAAGAACTTAAGAAAATTTGATGAAACAAAATAAATGACTCAAAAAATATTTATAATAAACAAATCAGTCTTTTATTTTTATTGATTCCAGATAGAATGTACTAATCACTATTATTATTAGGTATCTAGTCTCGATATAAAAATTAACCATTTTTCATAAACATTTAAGTGCTAAACTCTTCTAACTATGATTAATATAACAAACATTAAATAATTCGTTTTTCTGTCATTAACACAAACTTTTGAGTATCATTTCTTTCATTTAAGATTTTTCACTCTCAGTCTTCAAGAAAAGAGTAAAAGAGCATTACCTTTCACTGTCTAGTTAGTTTGTATTAGTCGTATTTATGTATATTTATTGTATTTGTGGTAAAATATATATATATATATATATATCTATATATGTTATTGTGTTAGGTATATATACCTATTAGTATATTAAGTTAACTTATTTTTATTATATTATATTTTTATTATTGCACGATCTATCAGCCTCACCTTATGCTATCTCTCTACCGTAGGACTGCTGGAAGAGATTGTTTTTTAGAAATAAGTAGTACCTGTTGTGTTGTTTTTCTTAATTGTAAGTGTCCTGTGTTTTATCTTGTGTGCAATAAACAGTTAAATAAATAAATAAAATAAATAAAATAAACATTTGGGTGTCTTCTCTTTTACAAAATATAACAAGGTAAACAGAACCTCCTGTTATCATTTGCATCACCTAGTATCTAAATGAAGATTATGAATGATAGAAATAAACACTTTTCTTTTTTAAAAAATGAATCAGTATTTTCGGAAAGAAAAATAATTTCACATAAACAAAATCATAGATTCCCCCGAATCGCGATTAATGCCATAATACTAAGCAGATCCAGGATTTCGACCAAAATCCTAGTATTATGACCGAAATCCTAGATCTGCTTAGGACGATGGTCGAATGTAGTCGACAATTTTGCCATAATCCGGCTTTTGACCGAAATCCTAGGATTTCGGCCGAAATCCTAATTCTGCCATAATACTACGACATATGTACCAGAAACACAAACGAAGATATTCATAATTTGGCCACCTGCATCTTTTTCTTGACTGAAGTGGCAAAGTAGTCTGGTCACATCTGGTCATTGAACATTGACTCGAGGTGGACCGATGACAGCTGATAGCTACTGGATATCCAGCCTTAAGACGAAGGTAATCTGAGAGAGCCTACATACATCCAGCAGTGGACTGATATAGGCTATATTGTGATGTGTGATGATGATGAAAACATTTATCTTATTCTTGTTGGTTTTAACATTTCATTACGCCATTACTTGACGGGAACAATCACTGCACGACATTAATTTTGTACGACACGATTACGCCTAACAGTGTTTTGTACAACATGATTGTGTACAACACAACTATTACTCATCACAATAAATTATTACATCACAATATAGAATTGAAATTATTTTTGTTCTACCGCCATCTATTTCTTAATTGCCAAGCGTAACGTCCTGGTTCCACACAAAATGCTGAAACCGTATCTTGTGTAGTAGGTCTTACAGTATGTTGGATCTGATTCTTCTGCTGTGTAATCAGCGGAGTCCAAGTTGATGAGATTCCCCATCCAGTATCTCTGTTGAAATTCGGATGTTTTTGAATTTCTATGGCTTCCCGTACTTTCCTAGGAATGAATCTCTTCTCTCTCGCTAGGATTGCAGCCTTATCAAATCCGACATAATGGGTGGGGTTATCCATGATATGTTCACACACTGCAGACTGTCTGTCACGACGGTTTTTTACATCAGCAATATGTTCTTTTAGACGTGTAGATACATTTCTCTTTGTTTCTCCTATGTATGAGAGTCCACAGTCACAGTCAAGTTTATAAACACCAGGGTCTTGGAGAGGGATGTTGCATTTGACTGATCTGATGTACTGGTTGATCTTCCTCGGCGGCTTGAAAATGGTTTTGATTGAAGCTCGCTTCAGAATTCTACCGATTTTATCAGTTACTCCCTTCAAGTATGGAAAGTACGCTGGTTGTTGTTCGACTGTGGATGGTTTGGCACGGTTTCTGTGACGTTGACGGGGTGGCTTCAGGTTATTTTCATGGAGTACTCGTCAGTAGGTAGTTATTGGGAGTTCTAAATATTTTTTCGATTGTCAATGCAAAGCTCCGTGTCACTCCGCTCCGCTCCATGCACTCCGCTTTACATTAACAATCGAAAAATATTTATTCTTCCCAATAACTCCCTCCTTCGTACTTCCAATTTAGGAATGAAGAATCTAACGTAAAAACTTACCAGAAAATATACATCCTTTAAGTCAAAAATCTTCCTCTAAACACAATCACTAGTCTTTTGGTTCCAGGGTAAATGCTAAGTTGCACTAAATCTCATGCCTTAGGATTCACACAAATCTAAAAATAAAATAAGGATTGCATTAATACCGGAGCCGTTCTTACTGTTGGCGTTTGGTGATTTTATCTTGCAATACTCAATTATGCATAAGATAGTGTTTGAATCCTGAAGGCAATGACTAACGTTGTGCATTTAGCGGTTACCCCTTCAAAAATATGTTATTTAGCGCCTATTTTCAGCTAGCAGAGAGCATTAACCGGAGCCGTACATCACGTTGGCTTTTGGTTTTCTGATTTGCATTTTGCTTTTGCTTCGGATAGGCACTAAATATTATTTTTTATTTTTTTCTTGGTTCCAGGGTAAATGCTTAGTTGCACTAAATCACAAGCCTTAAGATTTACACAAATCTAAAAATAAAATAAGGATTGCATTAATACCGGAGCCGTTCATACTGTTGGCGTTTGGTGATTTTATCTTGGAATACTCAATTATGCATAAGATAGTGTTTGAATCCTGAAGGCAATGACTAACGTTGTGCATTTAGCGGTTACCCCTTTAAAAATATGTTATTTAGCACCTATTTTCAGCTAGCAGAGAGCATGAACCGGAGTTTTCTGATTTGCATTTTGCTTTTGCTTCGGATAGGCACTAAATATCATTTTTTATTTTTTACCACACACACGCACTGTAGCGACATCGCTGCACTGAATGAACAAATTACAAACAAATGTTGCCAGAACAGACTTCCCGAGATACACACATATAATATCTACTACCAAAAGTATACATTCTGCGGAAAAAGCGTACTTTTTTGAAGAAAATTGATGTGCCAGTCGATGAAAATAATGCATATATGTACATAAGGAATTCAGCTATGATTCTTTTTTGTTTATAAACACAAAAGTTCAACGAAATTACACATGAAATGGTGAAATTGAACACTACACGTGTGAGCCGAAAAGTGTACGAAAATGTGTAAAATGTACTCGTTTGGCAACACTTACAATTTCTACCGTGTAAAGGTCTTATTCTGATCGTAAAATATGCGCATCTCTAGAACCTGTCGTACGTAACTGACCAAAAAAACAGTTCATCAGTCAAGAAAGATAACATCTGATTATTTTAACCTATAACAGCATTAAAGGTTACTCGTTCATACTTATTTTAATTTATTTATGTTACTAGCAAAGTAACATTATCACACAAGAAAACTCAATAACACGACTAGGTTCATGTACTTAATATTTTATCAGATCGATGAAAATAAATGTCAAGGTCTGTAGCGTTCAAACACTATCTGCCCCGCAGGTAATACAAGCGCGTTGAATACCAGAATACGGCTATCTGCGATTTTGCTGATTTAGAGTTACAACAATGTTGCACGTAGGTACCTGTGAGTGTTAGACTATGGGAACCGATTTATGATGACTTAAGTGGGTTTATTCCACAGTTCAACAAAGAGTGTTTCTACTTTGTGCTAAAAACTAAAATTTGGTATAGGATTTTAAATCACATTACTAAGTTGTAACCTAAAATGTTAATTTAAGAGTAGGTATGTTAAGTGTCATTTTAATTTAATAATTAAACATGCCGTACTATAGCAAAATCATTTATATATTTCACAATTCAAATAATTTATTACGTGTATGCTGACCATATTTACCTGCTTTAGTAATTATTACTTGTTAAGTGAAATTAATGACGATTCAAGAAAATTTTATCTGGAGCGCAGTGGAATATTAATTTTCCATATTGATGCGTTTCGAACTCTATGCGGTTTCTTTTGTGTAACAGGTTTCAAAATGCGGTTCTTTTCAAGTCAAGTTTTTAATGTCAATATTTCAGAAACTGAAATATAATATTTTTGTTGATCAATTTGTACAAATTGTTGATGAATAAATAAAAATGATGATTATAGAATTCCAGTAGTATACAACATTTTAAGTTGACAAAAGTATTCATAAAATATTAATATCATTCAGAAGATGCTTAACCCAAAAGGAATACAAGCGTGATTACACGTTTGAGGCGACATAGTGTCCAGACGCTAAATCAGCAATTTGTGTTGGTCGCACCGCGAGCGCCGCAATCGAGCCAGTTGCAAGCCGCTTTCGCGTTCGACAGTTCCTCTCTAACGTAAATTCAATTAAGTAAATAAAAACTTAGCTTCAGTGATCTAATTTAAATTCTTCTATCTAATTTTTGTTTTTTTATTATCTTCGGCTGCAACTCAAAAGAGGAAGACCACTGGTGGTCGCTGTCGAACGTAAACAACCACGTGTTGTCATAAGGCTGAATGCCAAAACGTACCATTTATAAAAAAGTGTCGGTTTTTGAGCGGTGCCAGTTTCACATCAAAACAGGTATGTATTTTATTGACTAGATTTTGATTTAAAATTTGTCTTATGAAAAAATGTTTGCAATATTAATTGCCAACAATGCATTATTTTTAGTACAAATACAAGCTATCAACCGAAGAACATTAATTACTGCTACTTCCTCGGAAACGGAATATTGTCCGATACCAAGTGAGAACCGCTTGCTGTCTGCCGCCCGCCGCCGACCGCCCTCCGTCACCCATCTTTACTTTTTAAAACGAGGATACGCTGCGTTGCAATAATGTTCGTAAGTTTTTAAAAATTATTCATTAATGAATTTAATAGACGATATAACTAACATTAATTGTAATTATATTTCAGGTCTGACAGTGAATACTACGAGAGATTGAACAAGAGATATTCGGATTCTGAAGAAGACGAAATTCCTACTATGTAAGTTGCTTTTATGTTTATATTAATTTATTTTATACTGCGTGTGTTCATTTAGCCTAACTAAGTGACTATTATCGAATGTTTCAGTTCCAAGAAAAAGAAGCCGCGTGCAAGAAAGGCTGAAGAAGACAAGGCAAAGAAAAGGTAAATATTGACTTGGAACTTGTACCCTATGCTGTACCTATGTAGTTTTATAAATGTAATATATTAACCAACATCTATTCATTGTTTCAGTAATAAAAAACCAGAGACCAAGGTTTCCAAGCGAAAACGGTCTGTGGAGCGCGAGCAGTCGGCTTCCGCTTCTTCAGCGAAGACGAAGAAACGAGACAGCTGGACTCTGCTTGGCATGAGCAGTGACGACGAAGCAGAGCCTGTAAAGCGAGCAGACGACCGCATTCGCTCAGCATACTCCAAGCGCGTGGCTGACGGCGTCGTGCGCCGCTACACGGAGCGCCCTGGAGATCTGCTAGTTGAGGTGAAGTTATACCACTGTAACGAACTTAAGGGGGTCCACCCATTGAAGCGACACGAGAAGGCATCGCTTGCCTTAAAATATCAAGTTGATCGCGATGCTCCTGAACTAGGACCGTTGCGTGAATTTTTGAAGCATTGTAGAGCGCAGTTTCGTGAAGAAGGTATTTTCTATGTCGATAAGAAATCTGAATAAGTAATTTCAATTTCACTTACACTTCGAAAGTACTTTTTTTCTTATTTTTTGCACTCAAGTTACTTATTAGCACCTTACGTACTACAGAGTTGATATTATCATTTTGACTTTATATCTTTACCAGCCATGTCCAAAAGATCTGTATATTGTTCAATTTGCGATGTTTCTGTTGCGAGTAAAGCTTTTTCGGCTCATTTGCGAAGTAGATCTCATAAAAATAATAGTTCTGTTCAAGAATGTGAAGGCATAGAAAAGGTATGCAATGCATTCCATAACCGCATAGCTAGCTATAGAGTAGGCCGCACGGACACCGAACATACAGCGATCACTGATACGCCTGCCTTTTTCTTACACTCTCAACGTGCACGCATTCGTCAGCTTGTCGACGCACGACTTGCTGCTTTTGATAATATTAAAGTTAGCTTTGAATTGTTCGCTGAGTTCACTTTACCGAAAAATTATAACCTAGAAGTTAAATCTTTTGCTACAGAGAATATAGTAATTCATAAAAATTATGATTTTAAGGAATTGTACAACAAAGTCATAAACACAATTTCTACTAAAGTTGACGAGTTTCAAGAAAGAGACAGTGGCTGGCATTTTGTAAAAAATATGTACTTAGAAGTAAATATAAACAAATACAACCCTTTAAGGGCTTCATCTTTTATAGATTTGCCAAAAAATATCAAACTTAAACGAGCTTGCTTAAATATTCAAAATAATGATCAGTTTTGTTTCTTGTATTGTATAATGGCTGCACTATTTCCAGCAAAAAACAATGGAAACAAAACTTCGAGCTATCCGAATTTTAATTCTTTTCTTGATACAAAAAATATGACATTTCCTGTTGGCTTATCAGATGTTAAAATATTTGAAAAAAATAATTCAGATATCAGCGTAAATATATATGGTCTTAAAAATAATACGACTGTAGTGGGCCCTTTGTACAGAACCAAAAAAAAAGAAAAACACATATAAATTTATTGTTGATCGAAAATGAACAACGTTCGCATTACTGTTTGATAAACAATTTAAGTAGACTAATTAGTGCACAAGTATCAAAACATCATGGTAAAATATTTTTCTGTGATGATTGCATGTTATTTTTTCTAACGAGAGTAAACTTAATGATCATAAATGCGGCGGAGTAAAAACCGTTTTGCCAGAAAAAGGAGAACTTTTACAGTTTAATCATTTCGAAAGACTTCAAGATATGCCATTTGTTATTTACGCTGATTTTGAGTCATTACTTCAAAAGAATACTGATAAATTAACTTCCAAAATATCAAATGTTCAAAAACACATACCTTCTGCTTTTGCTTACTACATTGTGTGTTCGTATGACAACTCTCTAAATAAATATGTATCTTACCACGGTCCAGACTGTGTTGATAAGTTTATTAAATATCTTAAAGAGGATGTATCAAAAATTCACAACATATTAAATGCACTTCTAAAGATGATGCCACTTACTAAATTAGAAATGAAAAGCTTTTTGAAATGTGATGATTGTCATATATGTGGTAAAATTTTATTTGAAGATAAAGTAAAAGACCATTGTCACCTAACAGGCAGGTACCGTGGGGCTGCACATTCGTACTGCAATCTTCGTTTTGCTTTGCCAAAGTTTGTTCCTATATTTTTCATAATTTGTCGGGCTATGATAGTCACATGTTTATTAGAGAGCTTGGTGAGACACCAGGAAATATAAGTGTTATCGCAAAGAATAAGGAAAACTATATTTCATTCACAAAATTTTTTACTATGGGGCGAGATGATAAAAATAAACCAATTTATATGCCAGTTCGTTTTGTAGATTCATTTAAATTCTTAGGAACAAGTTTAGAGAAATTGGCAGATACTTTAAATGATGAGGATTTTATTCACTTACAACACTTTTATTCTGAAAAAGAAATATTCAACCTGATGAAAACAAAAGGCGTATATCCTTACGAGTATATGGATAGCTGGGAATCTTATAATGAAACTCTGTTACCACCGCGCGAAAAGTTTTATAGTAGCTTGACAGATGAAATTATTTCAGAATCAGAATATAATCACGCATGTACAGTCTGGCAGAAGTTAAATATTAAAGACCATATTTGAAATCTGACACCTTGCTGATCTGTGATACCTTCCACAAATTCCGACGTACTTGTAAAAAACACTATAGGTTAGATCCAGCATTCTATGTAACAGCCCCAAGTCTCAGCTTTGATGCTATGTTACTAATGACAAAAGTTAAATTGGAACTTATTCATGATTTGGAAATACTTAGAATGATTCAAAGCGGTATTCGTGGTGGAATTTGCTTATGCTGCAAGCGTCATGGAAGAGCTAACAATAAATACCTTTCTGGTTATGACCCCAACGCACCTGATAACTTCATCATTTATATCGACTGTAATAATTTATACGGTTGCGCAATGTGTTCTTACTTGCCATATTCAGATTTTAAACTTCTTGAAACTGTTAACTTTAATTCATGTGATATACTAAAGATGCCTAACGACTGTGACATTGGTTACATATTTGAAGTTGATTTAGAATATCCCGAACATCTTCATGATTTACACAACGATCTTCCTTTTTGTCCTCAGAAATTTATTCCGCCTGGGTCGAAAAATGCTAAGTTGATTCCAAACTTGTATGACAAGTATAGATATATCATCCATTATCAACATTTAAAAATTTGCTTGCAAAAAGGTTTAATTTTAAAAAAGATTCACAGGGCCATACAATTTCAGCAAAGTCCCTATTTTAAACAGTATGTTGACTTAAATACCGAGCTACGAACAAAAGCAAACTCGCAATTTGAACAAGACTTTTTTAAATTACTAATTAACGCTATCTTCGGAAAGACACTTGAAGATGTTGAAAAAAGATTAAACGTAAAATTAGTAAATCAATGGAGTGACAATCACAATGTAATTAAAAAACAGTCGACAGCAGAACAACTTATTGCCCGACCTAATTATCACAGCTCCACAGTATTTTCTGAAAATTTCGTTGGCATTCAATTGAAACCAGAAACAATTTATCTTAACAAACCTATCTATATTGGTTTTACTGTCCTTGAAATTTCTAAAAGTCATATGTACGACTTTCACTATTCTGTAATGAAACCGTTTTATTAGTCAAATATTGAACTTTGTTACACAGATACCGATAGTTTTTTATACTCTATTCATACCAAAGACATATATGAAGATATAAAATTAAATTTTAATGCATATTTTGATACCAGTAATTACGGTGAAAATAATTTATTTGGCATTATTCCAAAAAACAAAAAAGTTCCTGGTTTATTTAAAGACGAAATGGGTGGTCAAATCATAACTGAATTCGTAGGGTTACGGTCCAAATTGTATTGTATCAAAACTGTCAATAATGAAATTAAAAAAGCAAAAGGAACCAAGAAAGCAGCAGTAAAAAAGTTACGCTTAAAGGACTACAAAGACGTTTTGCAAAATAATACTTCTATCCTTAATAAGAATATAATTTTTAAATCATTGAAACATCAGATTTTTACACAATCAGTAGATAAGGTGGCTTTGTCTTCAAATGATGATAAAAGAATAGTTTTGAATGATAAAGTGTCAATTTTGTCGTGGGGACATAAATCAGGCTTGATATAAATTATTAGGTAGAATATAATACATCTACACCACTCTTAAAACCCATATTTTTCAACTATCAGATTCACGTTGATGCTAAGACAGAAGGTTGATTTGACGGCTGTCAAATATGGTTCATAAAAGTGGCTCAGGTTGAAATCTTTTGATTCATTCTCTCTCTCTTTTCGTGTGGGACACCGAATCGTCCAACGACCCGATGAACCATTCAATTACATGTATGTACATGTATAAACATGTTTGTGTAATGTAAAGCGTAATGTAAGGTGCAATGTAATGTGCAATACTTATAAGGTGCAATGTTACAAATTGAAAAAATAATAATTAAAAAGTACTGTGCAATAATAAAACGTGTTTCTATTCTCAAAGTCAAACCCTACAATATCATGATAATTCAATATAAAAAACAACTTGAACAGCTAAGTTCGGCTCCTGTTGAACATGCAAAATGACGCTAATTTCCATGTCATAAGAACAAAGGCATCAAGAACCGGAGCTGGGTTTGATTGTTTAATTTCATACACTATCACCGCATACGTAAATACTTAACCAAACAGCGCTACCTAGAATTATAAAGATACATCTATCAGCAACACACCAACCTACCAATTTAAGGATTCTCAACAATTTAAAACCAGTATGATTTGATCTCACAAAGTAGTAAGTTGATGTGCTGCTAATAGTACCCATCTTATTGAAAGGAAGATCATTATTGCTGGATTTATTTTTTAGGTAGTGAAATTCGATTCCATTAACGTGACATATTTATGAGTGATGTGAATAATTAGATCAATTTACACGGCTTGCATTCGAAAATTGTAATATCATCAATTTCATGTTCAAACATGTTAATAAAGTAATAATAATAATAATAATAATAAAATTCGTTTATTTCTCTCGACAAAACAATAGCAAAGCCTTAATATAATATAAATTTAAAAAGTATGACATTATTCACAAGTTTTGTTCTGTGAGAGACTGGTGTATGTGATAGGCGCAAACCCGTGTTACATATCACCAGGCCCCCACCCCAGGACAAGATCAACAGAACTGTCATGATTTATACCTACTCATATTAACTAATTGTACATGCTATAGTTTTTTAAATAAAGGTTAACTAAATAAAATCAATCAAAAACTATCTTACCTACCTACCACAAAAGAACTAAGCGCGTGTTTGTGTGTGTGTTTGTGTGAGTGTGAGTGTGTGTGTGTGTGTGTGTGTGTGTTCGTGTAAATGTCAGGTAACAACAGTAAATAAATCCTCTGTTTGGTGATAATCAAGTGACATAAGCCACTTTTTCATCACCGCTTTGCACTCGTATTTAAGCAAAGGGAGAAGTTCTGTGCTTTTACTTATTTTGTTGTACAATTTAGGACCACATATATATAATTGCCTTGCTGCGAGAGCTGTTCTGTACTGGTCGACATCACAAACTCTGTCCTTTCTGCGCTTCATTGAAAATGATTCTGGATCGTATTTCAGAGAAGTGTGGGTTTTTAGAATAGCATCCACAATAAATAACTTTCTTATACTTAATACTTTGCTTTCAGCATACAATAAAGTGGTAGAGTACCAAATAGGCTTGTTTAACATGACCTTTAACACTGCCCTCTGTGCTCGCTCCAGCTGCATCAACGAAGTTTTGTGAGCACATCCCCAAGCTGTTATACAATACGTAAGGATTGACTGCGCCAGGGCAAAGTAGACCATTTGCAGTGTGTGTCTGTCTGCGGAGTTTCTAAGTGCTCTAAAAATATAAATAAGCTTACGAGTGCGAGATGTGAGAGCTTGAATGTGACAGCTCCAAGAGATTGTCTCATCAATTTGCACTCCCAGGTATTTCACGTGTTTCGATCTCCCTATAGGAATACAGGTGCAGTCATTAATTATGCAAGTTGGTCTATGAGCTTTGACAGTTATTGTACTGGGCAGGGTGGCAGTCGATGGAGAAAAAGTCAGGTATGTTGTTTTAGCGATGTTTAAAGTCAATAAATTATTCGACAGCCATGTAGTTACAACCGATCAGGATTTTTCCAAATTTTGGCGTGTCTGTTCCCAGGTGTCCCCTTCTATAATAAGTACGGTATCGTCGGCATATGTCAGTATCGTGGTGTTCAGTAGTTTGAGTTTACAAAGTTGGTTTATGTAGACTAGGAAAAGCGTGGGACCCAGTACACTGCCTTGCGGAACTCCATAAGACAAAGGCACAGAATCGCTTGAGAAGTTTCCAATTTTGACATACTGGGTTCTATCAGTTAAGTAGTCTCTAAATATTTGTAACACCGTTCCACGTATACCTATTTCTTCAAGTTTGTTAATGAGAAGGGGGACAGAAACGGTGTCAAACGCCTTTTTAATATCAAGAAACAGGCCTATGCATTTGCGTTTGTTATCCAGTTTTCTAACAACTGTCTCAGTTAGTGTAACAACAGCGTCTGAAGTTGATTTGCCCCTACAAAAACCGAACTGGTTGCAAGCTATAACATCATTACGTTCCATATAACTTAGCAGTCTCTTATTCAAAACCTTCTCCAAAATTTTTGATAAGGCACTAAGCACAGATATCGGTCTATAGTTACTAGTATTTTCTCTGTCGCCACTTTTATAAATTGGGTGCACTAGAGCTTTTTTGAGTGCAGTGGGAAAAATTCCAGTTGAGAGACTTTGATTACACAGATGTGTAATCACAGGTACAAGGGTATGCCTGGAGTTTTTTATTACTAGGCATGGTATGCCGTCCCAGCCCGTGGCACAATCATTTATCATTTATAAGGTTTAGAATTATTGACTCAATTTCTTGATTGTCAGCATCAAAGAAGCCCATTGAGTTTACAGGTGCAGCAGTGATATTCATGGAAATGCTACTGGGAGGGGTGACATTTGCAAGATTTGATGTAGCAATTATGTCATTAGCAAGAGAACTGCCAATACTCGCAAAATACGAATTCACTTCATTAACCGAGTCATAAGAGTTTTCACACAGACGAAGCAAATCTGAGGGGGGTTGTACTTTTTTCACTGAGTGCGAAATTCTTTTTACAACGTTCCATGTCTCTTTAAGGTTACCCTTCGCTTTTTCCAGTTCGCTACTCTCATGTATTATTTTTAGTTTCTTTAGCAATTTTGAGCAGAAATTCCTATATCGCGTGTATGTTAACTTTAGAATTTGATTGTCAGGATCCCTCTTAACTTTTTTGTGGAGTCTATCTCTATTACGAATACACTTTAGCAAACCCGGAGTTATCCAGGGTTTTAAACTACGTTTTCTGCAGGAGACTTTTTTGATTATTGTGTTTGCCTTTACAATATTAGATAATTTAGCTACTATGAGATTCGCTATTTGATTTGGGTTTTGAATATTATAAAGGTCGTCGAAACTTGTTCTTTCAATGTCTGTGGCTACAGCAGCATAATCAATTTTACTGCGTGTGAGTAAATCGTTATTTCTATGCAAAATTAGCTCAATGCAGAGTACAGTTGAGTAATGATCTGTTACTGTGGAATTCAAAACAAACGTTGAGGAGTTTTTGTTGGTTTTCAGTATGACATGATCATAACAGGTACGCCCGTGGGTTGGACAATAGTGAGTTGATAGGTATCCATTAGAGGCTAGCATATTTAGATAGTCGTTAGCAAACATTGGTGAATTTTCGGGAAGTATATCTATGTTTATGTCCCCTAGTACAGCTACCGTTTGGAACTGGTTTAGTGTAGTCAGGATATTATTGAGACTGTTTATAAAAGTTTCAGGGTTTTTAAACGAAGGTGATCTGTATACACCAATGATTGCAATTTTATTTCCGAGAGTGCACGTCATTACATTACCCTCCTTAATTTCAGGATATTCAACTTTGTGCTCAAGGTTGTCCTTTATATACATAATTACCCCGTCATTCTGATTTAAGAAGTTATTAGAGCAGTAAGACAAGTAGCCTTCAACTATTGGTATGTTAGTTGTTTTGCTTAGCCAACATTCGCTGAGTAAAATGACATCAAGAGAAAAACCTATCCTTTGTAGTAGAATTTGAAGTCCATCAAAATTACGATTTACGCTACGTATATTCATATGAAATATTTTAATTTGTTTCAAATTAAAATCAATCAAAGAAGCCATTTCCTCTGCCGAGGTTTGGTAAGAGTTAGATTCCCCTAGATTACAGAGCTCTTCGTTTATGTCTTTTAAACTATCCATAAAAATTTGATAATAAACATGAGCTCAAGTTACAGTAGCTGCGTGATTTGTGTGTTGTGTGCGTATGTGTTATTTTAGAGGATATATGAATGGTGAGAAATATGTAGTTGTGGTTGTTGTGTATGTGTGACCATGTGTACAGAAATTGATACATTTGGCGAGTTGAAATTAATAAAATATAAATTACTAACTGTTCTGACCCAAAAGCAAACACAAAAATTAGGATACATATAACATTCCCTAGTCAGGACGGTGTGTCCACAGGCTTTAAATTTTTCAGGTCTTGCTCACTCCTAAGCCTAGTAGCTGGATCACCTTCTTTTCTTCTGAGGTAGATCGCACCAGGAGTCGCCCAGCAGTATTTGTAGCCGTTTGTGGAACGTCTCGGGCAAGGGAAAATAATCTTCTCATCGTAGGTGATAGATGCTCGGAAACATAGACCGGAGTAGGTGGGCCTTCTAGATTCAGCTGTCGGGTGGAGAGTTGATTGTTCCTGTTTATCCTGTGATAGTTTTTTGCAGAGGCGAGTATCTTTTCCTTCAACATAACCGACTGCACTTCTACGATAATAGGCTTCACCGCGTCATGTTTTGCATAACCTCTATGTATGTTTTTTATGTCAACTGTATTAACCGGTACATCTAACACCTTAGCTAGTTGAGTAGCCATAGTGCACAAGTCGTCCTTAGTCTCTTCACTTTTCATAGGAATATTCCGTATTTCAAATGTAGATACTCTAGCCACTTGCTGGAGACTCTCTATTTTCTGTTCCAGAAGTGCAAGACGGCTCTGGTCTTCCTTTCTGTTTTGCTCCAGTGATTTTATTTGCAGTTCCATGTCGTCATACCTCGCAGTCACAAACTCGATTGACTTTTTTATGTCTTCATTTTGATCTTTGACTTCTTTGATCATGTTCAAAATAGATATATGATTACGGTCATACTTATTGACCCAATCCTTAAAAAGTACATCAAGATGATCAGTAAGCGGTTGAAAGTCAAAGCCATCGTTTGGGGGCGGTCGCTCCTTACGGTAGGTAACATTATTAACTACCGTGGCCTCTGGCTGGCCGTCATCATCGGGCTTTTTTGGTGTCATTTTTGGTGGAGATCGTTCCACAGGCATAGTGTCGATCGTGCTAAGTTCCAAAGCAGCACTATCAGTATTAAGAGAGCAGAACTTGAAGGAGTAGACGCCCTGGTGTTATTGCACGACGACAGCAGGCAGTGATGTCAAATCAAGTGAATAGGTAGATGCATTAGGATAGCAGAACCTGCAGGTAACGAGTCGCAGTACGCGTGGCTAATTTGACTTTGTTTGGTTCCGCTCCTGGGCAACGATACCAGGCGAGCAGAATACACTGGGAGTGGGCGTGCAAACAGGTTGCGGTGACGGTCGACGGACGACGACGACAGCAGCGATGTGACGTCAGAGCTTTCGCGGCTAATGTATGTTGAAGTTCCGAGACAGCAGTACCAGGCGAGCAGAATACACTGGGAGTGGACGCGCAAACAGGTTGCGGTGACGGACGACGACGACAGCAGCGAGTGACGTCAAAGCGCGCGCGGCTAATGTATGTTGAAGTTCCGAGACAGCAGTACCAGGCGAGCAGAATACACTGGGAGTGGACGCGCAAACAGGTTGCGGTGACGGACGACGACGACAGCAGCGAGTGACGTCAAAGCACGCGCGGCTAATGTATGTTGAAGTTCCGAGACAGCAGTACCAGGCGAGCAGAATACGCTGAGGGTGGCCCGCAAACAGGTTGCTGTGACGGATGACGGCAGCAGGGAGTACGCCTGAGCGCGCGTTGTTTGTGTGCGTGACTCACCAATACAGGGACAGTACTCGCTATATTTTGTTCGCCACGTTAGTTAGCGCTCGTTGACACCTCCTTGGTTTGTATGCGCTCCTATTTTTTTTGCACTGATTTAACTTGGTATAATTTATTTTTACAATTTTGTAATGAAGCTGCGCTTGAGAGCGACCCGGAACGATACATGCGTCAGCGCAACACCGCCCGCACCCTCTGCACCGAGTATTTAAGCGGCTGCACGACACAGAGAGCAACAGTCTGTGCTACCAACCGCGCCTAGAGAACACCGCCCTACCCAAGCCCGCTCCTAGCGAAGGCCAGTCCGCGCCGCCGCCCGTATATAGTGAACGCCAACCCGTGCCTCCATACCGCCCGCTCTCAGTGAATAACACCGGCCTCCGTCCACCGCTGGAATATTACAAGTTAAGTACTCCATATATATTTTAACTCCGCCCCGCTTAAGTGCAACTACGAACCGTACGTAGTTGTGCTATATTATCCCGCCGTGGTTTGACTGCTGGCTTATCCCTGCCGAATACCCCGCACGATCGATCCCTGTCGTAGACGTCACCGCTGGACCATCTCACTCTGCGCCTGCTCAGGTTGCGAGTGAGATTTCAGCCGGGGAATCCCAGGTCCATGAGCCTTCGTGTCCTGCACCTTGGACAGGTCGCAGCACGACCGCTCCCCCGTAGATTCCGAGCTCTGCGCCTGGGGAAGGTAGCGAGCGTACCGGGAAGCCGGGATCCGTATCTGCGCCTTGTAAGGTAGCGGTACGCACCCCGAAGTACCCCTGGATACTGAAACTCGTATCTGCGCCTTGTAAGGTAGCGATACACATCTCGTAGGCACCCCCGGATATCGAGGCCTGTACCTGCGCCTTGTAAGGTAGCGATACACCTCTCGTAGGCACCCCCGGGTACCGAGGGCTGTACCTGCGCCTGGTAAGGTAGCGGTACACCTCCTATCGTATGTTGTGTTTGTAGCGCTTGGCCTAACCCGAACTTCACGCACCATTCATCATACTTTGCACCCCGCTAGCCCTGCCGCTGCAGTGGCCATATTGCTGAGTGCATCCGTTCATCCCGTTGAGTGCTAGACACTCCCACGGGATCCCGACCTGCTAGGTGATCTAGAACGATCACACCGAGGGATAAATATCCCACCCGCTTACTCGCACTCACAACACCGCATCTCTCCCGAAACATTAACCCCCGTGCACCGCACCGCCGCCATAACGCTTTCTCTCACTTGGTCTCTCTCCCCAGGGAATCACCGTCGCCAGGAGGTCAAGTCCACCGTCATCCCCACCCGGGTAGCCGCGTCTCAGAGTGAAGAGCACCGAACATATCAAGAAACGTTATCCTAGTTAGTACAATTAGAATAGAGTCTGTGTTTGATGACTATGCAAACCCAATAAAATAGAGTTGTTTTGTATTACCGAGTGTTATTTCAACTTTATTCCGCACACACACCCCGAGCTAATTAATGTCAATGCAGTCTTAGCGCTTCACGCTGTTAGCTAGCCAGGGCTACATCACATTTGGCGCCCAACTTAAAAACTCACTTTGTAAACTCCAGGGTGGTGTGGAATAAGGGTGAAATATTTTTTTAGGAATCCGTTTACGCACGGTAAGTCGCCGAGTACATATGTCGGAAACCGCTAAGTTTAAAGGACTTAGAAAAAAGGACCTGATCGCACTCGCAGAGCAGAGGGGACTTTCCGTTGTAGACCCGGCTACGGAGAAGGAATTCACCGTAGCGCAGTTGAAAGACAGTTTAAGTAAGTACATAGAGGCGCAGTCAGAGTCGCTAACAGAAGGCGATATCACTTTGACGGACATCGAAGAGATTACATCAGACAGCGACGACGAGTCGGTAAAGTCGGTGATCAACAGCTCGAAAAGCGAGGTAAAGAACGAGCCTCCCAAACAGCCGTCGAGTAGTGAAACAACCAGAAAAATGTCAGTGAACGGTGAGTCCCCCAGAGACCCGAATCTTTACAGTATCGTAAAGAATTGGGATATTTCGTTCGACACTACGAACGATCCGGTAGAGTTTCTCGAGAGGTTGGATGAATTAGTTTCAACCTGTGGGGTAGAAAACGGGAAGCTTATCCCGTTATTACCCAGGTTTTTCAGAGGTAGAGCAAACCTGTGGTACAGAAATAACAAAAATAGGTGGAGTTCGTGGGAGCTATTCGTAGAGGATTTCGAGTTATATTTTTACCCGAGGGATTATAAAGGTAGGTTACAAGAAAGGATCATAGCCCGTAAACAAACCTACAGGGAGAAGTTTATAGACTATTTGACCGACATCCAGACGCTGACGAGAAGATATAATTTGATGAGTGATGACGAACAGTTAAAGAGAGTTTATGAAAATATGCACGCAAACTATAAACTCTACATTAAACGCCAGGATTTCGACGAGTTAGCTGATTTAATTCGTCTTTGCGCTGATTACGAAGGAGTGACCGAGGAGCGATACAGGACTCTACCAGTAAGTACAGAACGAGAGGAGTTAGCAATACCTAAACCGGGAGAACGACCCCACAATAACAAGCCACCCGAGCGCAGGGAGGAACCGAAAAGTAGAGAAAAATACATTTACAATTATGATAGAAGTACGTGCTGCTGGAGCTGCGGCCGTCCAGGACACGCGAGCGCTAACTGCAGTGGGGTAAGGAGACTTTTTTGTAGTGTCTGCGGAAGACTAGGGGTGCTCAGTAGGAACTGTTGCCGCCCGGGAGCACAGCAAAGGAACCGAAGAGGACCAGGAAACACGTGCACGTCAGCCACGGACGTTGAGATCGATGACCGGCCATTCGTGGAGGTAGAGATATATGGTAGGTGTTTCAGAGCTCTACTAGATACCGGGTCAACGTCGTCATATATCGACGATGAAATAGATGGGTGGTGTCAACAACACGCTACACATGGGATTCATGTCGACCGAAAGATTAGCCTCGCAGACGGTACGGTAGTCAGTCTGACGAGGAGCGTACCGCTGACGATGGCAATCGCAGGGGTACGTCTGGATCACCACATGTACGTGTTACCTATGTCATACGGGATTATAATAGGAATGGACCTCATTAAGCGTGTAGGAATGACTAAACTGTGGACAGCCGCCCAAAACGACCAACAAGAACCGCCCCAGGAACCACCAATACCAGGTGAGATATTAACAATCACGGAGGAAAGAACCGGAGAACGCGAGCCGAACCGTGACAAAACCGAGTCAAAATTAGAGTACAAACAGGGAGATGAAAAGTTGACGGAGAAAGAAGCCAGTATTCCGCGGGAATTCCTAGCTGACAAGCTATCGAGGAACCCCATATGTTCGACAAAACTACAGGAACTAGAATGGTATGAAAAGAAATTACAAGATGTACAGACCAACCCGGGAGGAAACACAGATTTCTGTGTAAAGGACGGGAAGTTACACAAGCAAGTTTCAGGGGCGCTGTATGGTGCTAAGTTGCAGCCAGGCTCCGAATGGAAACTATGTATACCGGCAAGTGAAAAAGAAACAATACTAAAAGAAAATCATGACGCACCTAACGCGGGTCACTTAGGAACAGCCAAGACACTGAACAGGATAGCACAGAGGTATTACTGGCCGGGAATGTTTAGAGACGTCTCCAAATACGTAAGTAGGTGCCTGGAGTGCCAAACACAAAAACCGTCACAACAGGGGAAGGCCGGACTAATGCACATCTACAACGCAGAGGGACCCGGGAAAGTAGTAAGTACCGATTTGATAGGACCTCTACCCAGATCAACCCAAGGTTTTTATTGGATTATTGTATTTCACGACAAATTCACAAAATGGAACGAGATAAGACCCCTGCGAACGGCGACCACGAAGGCAGTCCTGAAAGCCCTGAAAGAATGCGTCGTAATGAGGTACGGTGCACCGGAAGTACTGCTGACAGACAACGGGAGACAGTTTACCAGCAAACAATTCACCGATGAACTAAAAAGGTACGGCATCACGCACCGCTTAACCGCACCGTACACGCCACAAAGCAACCCCACTGAGAAAGTCAATCGATCACTCGAGGGGATGATTTCATCGTATATCGAAGGAAATCACAATAAATGGGATGAGTATCTACCAGAGCTTAATTTCGCTTTGAACACCGCAAGACAGGAGTCAACAAAGTATACACCGGCATTTCTCATGTTCGGAAGAGAACTAAGGAACCCGGGCGACAGGAATGAATTCCCGATACCAGCAGTACAAGATAAAAGTAAGATGTCGGAGTTATATGAGTTGGTGAGATTACACCAATCGAGGGCCTCCGAGTCTCAAAAGAAGCACTATGATAAGCATAGAAGAGACTGGTGCCCAGCTGTGGGAGACACGGTGCTCAAGAGTGACTTCCCGCTGTCAAACGCAGGTAAGAACTTCTGCGCGAAACTTGCGCCGAAGTACCTGGGACCATTCAAAGTAATAGGACAAAAATCACCGGTAATATTCAATCTACAAGATTTGAATAACCCGCGCAAGCAGTTCACAGCTCACGTCAAAGACATTAAGAGGTACGTAGATTAGGAAAATAACAGTTTTGCATAGTCATACATACATAAAAATATTTGTTATTTTTAGTATATTTATTTTGTAATAGGTGGTAATAGCAACCCGGGCGGGCGATACAGACGAGCAACCGGAGAGTCATCCGACCATAGACAACGAAGTTTGTTTTTATTCTTGAATGAACGAATGTTTTCATAATACATTTACTTACTAAGCCAGCAATGAACAGCAATCCGACAAAGACCGGGACCGAACGAAGAGGGGAAATGTCAGTTTGATTGACAGATCACACAGTTAATTTGTGGATCACACCGAGAGGAGTAGCAGCATGAAGCATTATCACACAAGATTCCGGACAACCCACCAACCGACACCGCAATCCCGACACGCCACGCTGCTCCCGTGCTGCAGACTACCGGAGCCAGGAGACCTGCAGTTCGACAACGCGAAGACCAGTCCCCCCGACGCAACGACCGCAGACACCCGCATCACACGCCGCAGGCAGGCACCCGCTCACCGACCGGACCACTACGTGGCAGGAAGGACACCGGACGCCGCGGGGGCTAGCAGGGGAACGACGCCGCCGCATGAAGCGCGAGCGCATCCCCAAGCACCTCCGCGGCACCAACAGCAGGTGATGACCTTTCACCCAGGGGGGGATCATAATATTTTGATGGGGTAGATTTATTTATTTTTCCAAATTGGGGGGGTATTTTATAAACATACTGCAAATTCTTTTTTATAGCAGAACTGGAGAGCAAAACAGGGAACTAGTCTTATTTGTTCAGTTTAGGGTAGTTCCTGCACCAAGTAACACCCAATAGAGATACCGTCCGGAGCAATACAGCTCCATGATAACCTGTAACATGTTCCACACCCTAGGAACAACCAGGGGTGGTTACTTACCAGCTCCACGCCTAAGTAAGACTAATTACTGAAACTGACTGAATAAGGAGATAGATAGACTGATTTTTAAATGTTTTATAGTTGTTAAGGTTTTTGAGAGATACTTATACTTTCTTATACACTTGTTAGTTATTATTAGTTTATTATGAGTTAGGATAGAGGGGTTTTTCCCAGTTGATAAAGTAGATACTAGTTAAAGGAGACATAGGATAGAGGAGCACAAAATCTCAACAAAACCATGCTTATATCCCGACCACATGTACTACCAAAAATTTTTATAATTTTTGTTGAGGTTATGCGTCAAAGAGCATTTTGTTATTTTTGAAAGAGATAAGGAGTTTTATCAACAGAATTACATTTAGGCTGAATTGGACTTTTTCTGTTCTTTGATTTCTTGCCTTCCAGCCAGAAATCTCAACATCCGGAGGGGGAATGTAATGAAGCTGCGCTTGAGAGCGACCCGGAACGATACATGCGTCAGCGCAACACCGCCCGCACCCTCCGCACCGAGTATTTAAGCGGCTGCACGACACAGAGAGCAACAGTCTGTGCTACCAACCGCGCCTAGAGAACACCGCCCTACCCAAGCCCGCTCCTAGCGAAGGCCAGTCCGCGCCGCCGCCCGTATATAGTGAACGCCAACCCGTGCCTCCATACCGCCCGCTCTCAGTGAATAACACCGGCCTCCGTCCACCGCTGGAATATTACAAGTTAAGTACTCCATATATATTTTAACTCCGCCCCGCTTAAGTGCAACTACGAACCGTAACGTAGTTGTGCTATATTATCCCGCCGTGGTTTGACTGCTGGCTTATCCCTGCCGAATACCCCGCACGATCGATCCCTGTCGTAGACGTCACCGCTGGACCATCTCACTCTGCGCCTGCTCAGGTTGCGAGTGAGATTTCAGCCGGGGAATCCCAGGTCCATGAGCCTTCGTGTCCTGCACCTTGGACAGATCGCAGCACGACCGCTCCCCCGTAGATTCCGAGCTCTGCGCCTGGGGAAGGTAGCGAGCGTACCGGGAAGCCGGGATCCGTATCTGCGCCTTGTAAGGTAGCGGTACGCACCCCGAAGTACCCCTGGATACTGAAACTCGTATCTGCGCCTTGTAAGGTAGCGATACACATCTCGTAGGCACCCCCGGATATCGAGGCCTGTACCTGCGCCTTGTAAGGTAGCGATACACCTCTCGTAGGCACCCCCGGGTACCGAGGGCTGTACCTGCGCCTGGTAAGGTAGCGGTACACCTCCTATCGTATGTTGTGTTTGTAGCGCTTGGCCTAACCCGAACTTCACGCACCATTCATCATACTTTGCACCCCGCTAGCCCTGCCGCTGCAGTGGCCATATTGCTGAGTGCATCCGTTCATCCCGTTGAGTGCTAGACACTCCCACGGGATCCCGACCTGCTAGGTGATCTAGAACGATCACACCGAGGGATAAATATCCCACCCGCTTACTCGCACTCACAACACCGCATCTCTCCCGAAACATTAACCCCCGTGCACCGCACCGCCGCCATAACGCTTTCTCTCACTTGGTCTCTCTCCCCAGGGAATCACCGTCGCCAGGAGGTCAAGTCCACCGTCATCCCCACCCGGGTAGCCGCGTCTCAGAGTGAAGAGCACCGAACATATCAAGAAACGTTATCCTAGTTAGTACAATTAGAATAGAGTCTGTGTTTGATGACTATGCAAACCCAATAAAATAGAGTTGTTTTGTATTACCGAGTGTTATTTCAACTTTATTCCGCACACACACCCCGAGCTAATTAATGTCAATGCAGTCTTAGCGCTTCACGCTGTTAGCTAGCCAGGGCTACATCACAATTTAAATATAAAATTTAGCGTGGATTTAGACACGTCTGTCGCTAACGAAATCCGGGGGGGGAGAGTGATGCAAGACAAGTATTTTTTCCAGCCTATTGTTTCATTTGCTTGTCAGTCTTTTGTGTGGAAGGATCACTAGCAACTAGTGACAATTTAAAATGTCGTCTATTTCTACATATAAAACTTGTTACATGGTGGTTGCTGGAGAAAGTGTTCCTAAATATAATATAAAAATTGAAATAGCCGAGTATAAGGACAAGTCTAATCATGTGGAAATAAAATCACTAGTTAAAACTGGTTATGCGGTGTACCGGGAGGACGACATAGTTCTCCAATCGGTGCAGACCGCCCTGTACCATGTGTCACGGGAACTAGGCGATCGAGCTGATGTCAGACGCGTAAGTTATTTACTTATTTATTAACGTTGTTGACGGCCGATTTATTTATTTATTTATTTATTTTATACTTTATTGCACATGGTACAAAAGGCGGGCCTAATGCCACGCGGCATTCTCTACCGGCCAACCAGAAGGTAAACAGAGAGAAAAATACACGGGTGCACTCGGGTGTGAAATCAAAATAATGGAAAATAACAAATTGAACTACTATGAAATAAATATAAATATATAACATACATATCATTCCTAAAATATACCTACACAAATACTTACTAAAATAAACTTACTTATATTAATATACATACTCTAATGTAAACAGAGATAAATTAATACTACTTAAATAGAAAATTGAAAACTAACTAGCAAGTACCTGCTATATACCTTCATAAAAACAAAAAGTGGAGACTGATTATTTGACAACAGAAACTACTTATTGCGATTAAGAAGCCGGCCAAAGTGATCGTACACTAACTTCTTGAAAGCAACACGATCAGAAGCTTTCCGGATTTCGGGTGGCAATGAATCCCAGAGACGCGCTGCCTCGACCGTAAAGGAGTTACCGAAGAAAGCTGACCTACTAAGGGGTATAGAAAGGGCAAGGTTATGCGATGAGCGGAGTTGACGGCTGTGAGTGTCGCAGAGGAAGCTAAATTGAGATCTCAGGTAGTCTGGGGCAAATTTATCGTTCAATGTGGAATACAGAGTAGTGAGAACTCTGACTTGTCTCCGCTGGCGAATAGGGAGGCAGCCCAGCTGTTGACGAAAGGCCGAAACATGATCGTACTTCCGGAGATTGAAAATGTATCGAATGCAGCGATTAAGCAGTCGGTCCAGTTTATCAAGTAGTTCAGATGAGAGATCTAAATAGCACACATCAGCGTAGTCGATGATCGGGAGACAAAGAGCTTGAACTAGCATTCGCTTGGTATCAGAGGGGAGAAAATTTTTAAAACTGTAGCTACCTACGTCATCTACAACATTCATCAACTGCATACGCGAGCATCTTCCTAATCAAGCGCAAATGCAAGGCGAATAAACGTTACCTACAAGCTTATCGTCGTGCGTTCTACATGCAAATTGGGAACCTACGCGTGTGACGTCACATCTATCAAGCAAATACAGACAGGCTTAAAAGCAAGCGGCGAAGCGGCGATTGATTACCTACGCACATACCTACTGCGCACTATCAAGCATGTACTACTTCATATCTACAGCTACTTACATATCAAGCACAAGCATCTGCAACTACATATCTACAGCTACTTATATACAAGCACAAGCACTTCACTACAAGACGTAATAGTTTCACTGAAACTTGTTGCCACTCCATGAGGGAACGGCAGATAAGACGCACATTATGAAACTTGTAGCTGTCCACTATGGGAGCAGCTGAACACAGACGTGTCACGTGAAACTTATGATGGAGCTCTGAGAAGAGCTGTTTTGGAGCACCAGCGCACAGCATACGAGCACCATCACAAAACACGGCGATCCACAACCAGCACTCCACTCCACTCGAAGATCATCATCTGCAAGCATCATCTTCATCTTCGAGCAACTTCGTGTCATGGCGCGGCGTGACCGACGGAGCTGCACCGACGTCCTTCCTCCACGGCGACCGGCGAGCGAAAAGAAAGCGCGGACGGCGCCGCCTATATTTATACACTCGGTGTCGCGACCTCGAAACTCCTTCCCGCGCGCCGCGGAATTTGCATATGTGTGCGCGCATTATTATTCATGTGTGTGTGTAGATTTCGTTAAGTAACAACTCGTTTTGTAAATAGCTCATTCAGAACCTATTTTTGTACATATAATCAGGCATTATTTTACAATAAATTATTCTATACCATTCCATTCAGTATTCATTGTTTGAATTATTAGCAGTATCCTCCTACCTAAGATATAACTAACTGCTAAAGTGATAACTGCTAAAGTGGTGACACCCTTCAGAACACTCTGCGACTCTGCTGCCAAATCAAGATCCTGTTCATGATGAAGAACGGCGGAAACAAAGAACCTACCATCAACCCAAACGAAGACAACGGAACCGGCAGCGGCGCTGGAGCTGAAACTCCGAAGCCACAGCCACGCACCGAGCTCGCCGGAATAGCCCTCTCCATGCGCATACCAAAGTTCTGGCGCGACCGCGTCAGGCTCTGGTTCATCACCTTTGAAGCTGTCACTGCCGACACCAAGCGAGGGGAGAAAGAACTAGCCCAAATGGTCATCGCACAACTTGAGAAACAGGATATCGAGCAGATCGCGGACCTTCTCTATACACCATCCGCTACAAGACCGTACAGCGAGTTGAAGGACCGACTCATTTCAGTCTACGAGGAGTCAGAAGAACGGCAACTACAAAAGTTACTCTCAGAAATGGAGCTCGGCGACCAGAAGCCTACACAGCTACTTCGCCGCATGAAAAGCCTAGCAAGGGGAAAAATAACGGACGAAACGCTACGAATGATGTGGATGAACCATCTACCTGCCCACGTTCGCTCAGTCCTCGTCGTGAGCGACAACATCAGCAGATCAACGGCACTCGACGACCTCGCACTAATCGCCGACAAAATGATGGAGCAACAATACCAGCAAGTCTCTGCAATCTCGAGCCCGTCAGAATCGAGTCCAGCGAAGCCGTCTGAAACACAAACATTAGTCGACGAAATAAGAAAATTATCACTAGAAGTCGCCGAACTAAAACGCCAACATCGTCCACGCGCACGTCCCCGCTACCGAGAAAAGTCCCCGCACCCCTCACTGCCCCCGCACCCCGCGCGGCACCGCTCCCGCTCGAGAGATACCTACTACCGTCCACACACCGATGGCATGTGTTACTATCACTCCAAATTCAAGCAATACGCCCGCCGTTGCAACGCACCCTGTAACTACAAGAAAAATACCTACGAAAACCAGCAAGCGGAAAACTAGAACGAACGCTGGCAGCGGCGGACTCCAGTGTTCCAGATAAAGAATACCGCCTACTCATCCAGGACAAGAACTCAAAACTTACCTTTTTGGTTGATTCCGGAGCAAACATATCCGTACTACCTAAAAGGAAAGGATGTACCGCACCGCCGCTATCATTCAACCTGTACGCTGCTAACAACACGGTAATACCTACCTACGGAGAGAAATCGCTGGAACTCAACTTACACTTACGAAGACCATACCGCTGGAAGTTCATCATAGCAAAAGTCAACAAACCCATCATCGGCGCTGATTTCCTTCATCATCACAACCTACTCGTCGATGTCAAGAACCGCCGACTAGTTGACGGCCGAACACTACTTGCCGTGAACTTACCAATCTGCAAGACGAACGAGCCACGAATCATGAACATCGACGAACAACAGAGTTACCACGATATTCTCGCCGATTACCCCGGTATCACTAGACTAACATCAATGAAACTCAGCCCGAAGCACAACGTTGAACACGTGATCGAAACAACTGGCCAGCCACTACACTGTCGAGCGAGACCCCTCCCACCTCACCGCTACGAACAAGTCAAAAAGGAGTTCGAAAACATGATGTCCCAGGGCCTATGCCGTCCAAGCAAAAGCCCTTGGGCCAACCCTTTACATGTCGTACCGAAGAAAAATGGAGATCTACGCGTGTGTGGTGACTACAGAAGGCTCAATTCCATAACTAAAGCCGATCGCTACCCAATACCAAGAATCAAAGATTTTACCTACCGTCTCGCCGATAAGAAGATTTTTTCTACACTCGATCTCAACAGAGCCTACCAACAGTTACCGGTAGCACCTCAAGACATAGAGAAGACAGCCATCATTACACCATTCGGCTTATTCGAATTTCCTCGAATGTGCCCCGGTTTGAAAAACGCAGGCCAAACATTTCAACGGTTTATTCATGAAGTACTTCGAGGCCTAGACTACGTATTCCCATTCATCGACGACCTACTCATCGCGTCGAATAACGAAACCGAACATCGAGAACACCTACGCACCGTGCTATCAAGACTCGATGAATATGGCATCACTATCAACCCGTCGAAATGCGTACTAGGGAAGAGCGAAGTCACATTCCTCGGTTTCACCGTGAACACTGAAGGCATCAAACCACCACAAGAAAAAGTCAACGCCATAGTAGAATATCCCAAGCCGACGACAGTCGAACAGCTAAGAAGATTTCTCGGCATGCTAAACTTCTACCGAGCAAATATTCCGAACGCCGCCACTCTACAAGCGCCATTATGTAAATACCTACACAATTCTAAGAAACGCGACAAAACAGAGATTGAATGGAACGACGAAGCAACGCAAGCTTTTACGAACTGCAAACAAAGCATCGAAAAAGCTGCCCTACTCTCTCACCCGCATCACTCTGTCCCGCTCGCACTCATGTGTGACGCATCTAACACATCAGCTGGCGCCGTTCTACAACAACGCTTGAACAACAGATGGCAACCCCTTGGATATTTCTCAAAGAAATTCACAGAAGCACAGCAAAAATATTCTACCTACGACAGAGAGCTACTTGCAATCTTCATGGCGATAAAACACTTTAGAAAGATGTTTGAAGGCAGAGAACTCATCGTGTTCACCGATCACAAACCTCTAACCTACGCATTCAAAAAGATTGGCTCAGACAGCGAAACGCCGAGACGCACACGACAGCTACTTTTCGTGAGCGAATTCACAACTGACATTCGCCACGTCAGCGGACAAGATAACGTCGTCGCGGACGCCTTATCACGAGTCGAAGAAATAACCTGCCCGTCACCTATCAACTACGACGAACTAGCTAGTGCGCAAGAGCGAGACAGCGATATACCTACCTTGATACAACAAGATAACATCAAACTGAAGAAAGTCACGCTTCCTACTACAAACCAACCGATCTACTGCGAAGTATCTACGAGCAACATTCGTCCATACCTACCACTTGAGTATCGTGAAATCGCATTCAAAGCAATTCACAATCTCAGTCATCCTGGTACGAGAACAACACGCAAGCTACTTCAAACTCGATACTTTTGGCCATCAATGAACGCCGACGTCAGCAAATGGACCAAGACATGCCTACAATGTCAACGAGCGAAGATAAACAGGCATACACAGAGCGCCGTATCTACGTTCCCGGCATCAGCAAGGTTCACTCACCTACACATCGATATCGTTGGACCTCTACCTACCACTGCTGACGGATACCGCTACGTCGTAACAATGATCGACCGAACGACACGTTGGCCCGAAGCTTACCCAGTTCAAGACATCACAGCTGAGACAGTCGCAAAAATCGTTTATGAAGGCTGGATAACTCGATTCGGATGCCCACACAGGCTAACTAGCGACCAAGGAAGACAATTCCAGAGCTTCACCTGCCTCACTCGCATGATGGGTATCGAAAAAATTCAAACTACAGCCTACCATCCGCAGTCGAACGGAATCATCGAACGCTGGCACCGATCCATGAAGACAGCACTCAAAGCTCGACTCACTACCGCCAACTGGGTGACCGAGCTACCTACCGTCATGTTGGGTCTTCGCACTGCATCACGCAGCGATACCGGTGTGAGTGCAGCCGAACTTACCTACGGCTGTACGATCCGATTACCCGGTGATTTTTTTATACCAACACCACATGATGTCACTATGGACCACACCTACGTTGACCAGCTACGAGAAGCAATAGTGAAAATCAAGCCAGTACCTACAGAACCACATAGCAACAGCCGACCGATTTTCGTCCATCGAGATCTACAACACTGCAACAATGTGTTTGTCAGAATCGACGCCGTGAAGAGACCACTCTCACCGCCATACGACGGACCCTACCGTGTGCTGAAACGAACAGACAAGTTTTTCACACTACAGTTACCAGACCGTCAAGCAACTATCTCGATCGACCGACTGAAGCCTGCATACTTACTAGCAGATTACGATCAAAACACACCAACGACAACCGCCGTACCTACGCCGACTGCAGTACCTACAACGCCTACTACGTCAGATGTACCTACAAGTTCGCCCGACGCTACTACCACGAAGCCCGTATCGCAGAACGCCGAAAAGAAAACTCGTTCCGGCCGCACCGTCACACGGCCAGTACGCTTCGCTTGAGGGGGTGCACTGTAGCTACCTACGTCATCTACAACATTCATCAACTGCATACGCGAGCATCTTCCTAATCAAGCGCAAATGCAAGGCGAATAAACGTTACCTACAAGCTTATCGTCGTGCGTTCTACATGCAAATTGGGAACCTACGCGTGTGACGTCACATCTATCAAGCAAATACAGACAGGCTTAAAAGCAAGCGGCGAAGCGGCGATTGATTACCTACGCACATACCTACTGCGCACTATCAAGCATGTACTACTTCATATCTACAGCTACTTACATATCAAGCACAAGCATCTGCAACTACATATCTACAGCTACTTATATACAAGCACAAGCACTTCACTACAAGACGTAATAGTTTCACTGAAACTTGTTGCCACTCCATGAGGGAACGGCAGATAAGACGCACATTATGAAACTTGTAGCTGTCCACTATGGGAGCAGCTGAACACAGACGTGTCACGTGAAACTTATGATGGAGCTCTGAGAAGAGCTGTTTTGGAGCACCAGCGCACAGCATACGAGCACCATCACAAAACACGGCGATCCACAACCAGCACTCCACTCCACTCGAAGATCATCATCTGCAAGCATCATCTTCATCTTCGAGCAACTTCGTGTCATGGCGCGGCGTGACCGACGGAGCTGCACCGACGTCCTTCCTCCACGGCGACCGGCGAGCGAAAAGAAAGCGCGGACGGCGCCGCCTATATTTATACACTCGGTGTCGCGACCTCGAAACTCCTTCCCGCGCGCCGCGGAATTTGCATATGTGTGCGCGCATTATTATTCATGTGTGTGTGTAGATTTCGTTAAGTAACAACTCGTTTTGTAAATAGCTCATTCAGAACCTATTTTTGTACATATAATCAGGCATTATTTTACAATAAATTATTCTATACCATTCCATTCAGTATTCATTGTTTGAATTATTAGCAGTATCCTCCTACCTAAGATATAACTAACTGCTAAAGTGATAACTGCTAAAAAACGATAAAGTAGGCGAAGCGTGTAAATCACTCTTCGACTAATGTTGTCAACTTGATTCTTCCAGCTCAGTGTGCTATCCAGAAGGAGTCCTAGATCCTTGACATGGGAGCATAATTATATCAATTTTTACACAGTCATATATAACAGCCGATGTGGCGCGGTGGTTAGTGCGACCGCCTGCGACGCAAAGGTTCTGGGTTCGATTCCCGGTAGAGCACTCACAAAGTTGATATTTATCTCTCTGTGAATTTGTTTCTAGTCTGGTTAGATTAAAGTCTTTGTATTTGTTTGTAATAAGGTTTAATTTGAAGAAAAATATATAAGTTATTTTCAATACATTGTTACAGTTAAACCAAAATCAGGAGTCAGTCTTCACAGTGCGAGACGAGTAACGGACGGACACGGACGGACAGAAACGATAAATTAAATACCTACATACTTCACCTCGCAACTAAAAAAGGTACATATTCATATTTTTGAGTTTTTTTTGTATTTGTTCTATCGCAATATAAAATAATATAAGATGTTTTATGTCTTTACAGAAAGTTTCATCATGTCAGCAGTCACTCCTGTAACGTCTTCCGAGTTTTACTACAGTCAAGAACCTCTGGTATCTTTTGAAGAATCCTACATGGAGCTACGAAACAAAGAAATACAAGAAAATACAACAAGAAAGAAGAAGAAATCAGTCAAAAAAGTGTCTAAAACAAAGACACAAAATAAATCATTTGATAGAAGGAACAATGAGTTGACTTATATCAAATCGAGGAGCAATAAGAAAGGACATCACTTGATTAAAATAAAGGTGTACGACATAAGCGGAAAATCCAGCATGGGCAAAGAATTGACAGCACCTGCTACCGGCGGCGACGATAGCGACGACGAAGCTGCTGTGCTAAGTGCACAGTACGTGGCGTATCACCCCGTAGATGAAATATTAGATGAAACTGAATATTTAGTTAATAAGATATCTAAAACATTAGGTAGCCGAAATGCCATGTAAATATTTAAGTTTGTAAATAAACGTTTTAATAAGAATTTTTGTTTTTCTTCAAAGTAATCTTGCAATATTATAGTATTTTTACTGGTGACTGCTATTTTTTTGAATCTACGCTTGACGTGATACCTAATTTAAAGGTTAAAATTACTTCACTGGTAAAAAGATGCTCTATTGAAAGGAAATAAAAAACATGAATTTATTTTTCACACATTTTTATTTAAAAATATCAAACTCATAAATATTATTTTCAATATACCATTTCTTAATACAAATTACATTTTTAAGTGCACATTGCTTTGAATGGATGAAACAGTTAAAATTAGATACACTGTCACAAAATGTCTTATGGAGACTTGAAAGATTAGGACAACCTTTGCTTCCTACATCTACAACTTGAGAGTTTTCACACATCCCTTTAATCCATTCAACTTTTTCCTCGCCTTTTACTAAAATATTTTTGTTATATAAAAACAGTTTTATAATCCTTTCAAATTCTCTTGGATCGATATATCCCTCACTCCACTTAATACCACGATTTTTTTCTATCCATAACACACGTCTTTTTTCATCTCTAGATAATTTAACAAAAGAAAAAGGGGGTTTAATTAAAAACACTTGCGTATGCTCCTTGCTAGCTATAGCGAACTCCTTAATAATGAATTCATTATTCAAGTTTATAAAACCCTGCACATCAACTACGAGAACGTTCATGATATTTTCTTAACTATACTGCTCAGCGGTTTGTATTCTACTATACTATCGTTAAAGATTAAACAATATGCTGAAGTTTGATCAGGAATTTCTGTATTGCTTTCTATTTCAACTCGCACATTAATCACAGGACCCGTCTTCAAACCATCGCTTTGTCGTGAACAATCAATAACAAATAATGGTGCTAGGTCTTTGAATTGCTTGAGCCTTAGAAGGGGCTCAACTCTCTCACGGTTATAGTAAGACTGTTGAAATCTAGCATATTGCTCATATAATAAGGCAATTCTGTTTTCATTGAAATTAATGTTAAGACTTTCATATGGAAAGTATGTTGAGTTTAAATATACTTTAACATCTCGCAAATCACAATGATCGAATTGTGACATATCCGCAGTCCCGCTATTTTTCTGTTTGTCTGTAATGCTATAACAACAAAACGCGGCTTTTCTATTTGGGATGATGTTTTGATAGACCATGTATGCTTTGTAGTCATAGGCAGCAATGGATATTCGTATAAATCCCAATTTCGGAAAGCAACCTGAATTGGTCTGTCTTTTTCTAACAGTCGAAGTAAATTAATCTTTTCTTTATCTGACACTTTTACATGCGGAACACGCCAAACTATTTTATTTATAACAATATCATCAACAATTGAGTACCAAATTTTAAAACACTTCCCGTGTTAGGTATACAATTTTTGAAAACTTGCAAAATTTTCGAGTGCGGGCAGGATTTGAACCTGCGACTTTCGCATTACTAGTGGCGACGCAACAATTTCATTTGTACTAAGTTTCAAAGCATTAAGATTTGTATTACTACGGAGCAAAATAAGTTCATGTTTACAATTCATAACAACTTTCTTGTAGTCTTCAGCAAAACCGAGTTCAGTACCAAGTGGAATAGATGCAGAAAAGGTTCCATTATTTGTATTTTTTTTGCCTTCGATATCCCAACCCCATGCTTTAGACATTCGTGATTCACTATCATTCATAGACAAAAAGGATTTTAAAGTTGTAGTTATACCAGCATTTTTCACTTTATCTATTTCAACACCATTTAACTCGTAACGAATATCTTGAAAGAGGTACATTAATGGGTTGTTAGTAAAATTTACACTATTCACTTTTTCATTTGTCTCTTTTGCGATGACATTGACGGAACCTTCTAAATAAAGTGTACTAGCAGATGGTAATACAAATAAATCTTGCTGGTTTATCGGAATTCTAATTTCATCGTTTCTGTTGAAGCTGGTGACGTATGGTTTATAAGAATGAAACTCGATTCCATCTATGCTGTTATCAAAAGCAGGTGTACTAGAAATATTTAAAATATTCATTTTAGTAAACCTACGCTTTTTAGGTATAATTTGTTCTCGTTAGTTAGTTCAGAAGTCTTTGGTTTTCGGATATTCTTCGGCTTTTTAGGTTTAGGTCTTCCTTTTTTGATTGCACAAGAAGTACTGTGGAGTTTGCTCGGTGATGGTGAGTATTTATTACTATATATAATCATTTTTTCTTAAGTTGGATATATATTTGAACTTCTTCACCACGTAGATTGATTAAGTTGTTGCCAGCGTCTAATATTCTTATATTTATGCAACTTATATTATTCTGGTTGACTGGGAAATAAATTATGTTTTTTGGTATTTCTATAATTCTATAACCAGGTGACACGTTAGGTGCAAACTCATGAATAATATGACTTGATTTTCCGTTAGTAAATGAGCCACTAATTATGTCACATTCGATCCGCACCAGTGTTGTCGTCAAAATGTTTACAGGTAACTGTGACTCGTGTAATATATTTGCTTCAAAAACTTTTCGGTCAAATCCTAATAGGTTTCCGAGCGTTTTATCTTTTCTAAAATTTATATATTTAGAACAGTAGATCGAAGTTTTCAATGTGTTATTGTTACAATGTAATTTTAATGTCGTATCTCTTAAATGAGTTTTCAGGTAATCGTCAATATCTTGAAGTTCATATGTTCCTTCTGGCAGCTCTACGACATCTTTACCGTAGTAAAATTTATTATTATTTGTAGTTACATTTGGAAATGAATTAAAAGTACAAAAATGTAACAGAGCGCACTCATAATCACCCTCTAATTGTAAAGGAGGTGAATAGATTGTTGATAATATCGACTGATTTCCAGTAATGGACAGAGTGAAAGACATTTTGTAAATGATAAAAACAAGATGATCAATAGTAATTTATATTTTATTTTTCCAGAAACTTCGTAAGTACTGAAGACACAAGTGACCACAATTAAAAGTATTGAACGTTTGATACTTTGTATTATTATAATAAATTGAATAATCCTTCAGATAATTAATTAATTCAATAGGAGGTTTTAAATTAACAAAGCTATCAAAATATTCACAGTACCTATTATACTTAATGTAGGCTACCCAATGCGTCCCCCCACTTGTAGACTTATCAAGGTTAACTATTCCACATTCTATTCTTTTAGGCTTTTTAGGTAAAGTATTTCTCATAAAAACACCTCTAAAGAACGGTATGTTTCTAGCATTCTTTAATATATCGTAATTGGAAAGAGCACGATTTGGTAGCCTTTGATTTAGTTTTTTTGAGTTTTTATAAATAATCCATTCCCCTTTTTATAAGGTTTAATATAGAGACCTTTTCCTATTGTTAATGCTTCCATAGCTTTATTATGTCGCTGAGATTCACGTAAGTTTTCTTGATCCGATTTGTAATCGTTAACAGTTTTCGCAATACCTGCCGCCCCACCAGCTAAAGTTCCCAAGGCTGACAATCCAGCGAAAATGGGGATCAACGGCAAAATCCCTCCAGTTTTAGGTAGTGGTATAACTCGTGGCAGCCGTACTTTGTTCTTTGAAATATATTTTTTCGCTGCATTATAAGCAAATTTAATCGCAGACTGTTTATACTGCAGGGTTTAGTTTTCTTTAGGTCAGCGCGAATTTTATTTATGATTGATTTAAAACTTTTGAATCCTGCACCTGATTTGATTTTAGCTTTCATAACTTTGCTCACTAACCAGGATGCTAGTTTTTTACCTTTTCCAGCATTTTTTGAACGAGTTCTTCTCTGCGCCATGTCTTATAGCTCTAAATCCGCTTTGTAACGATTAGCTTAATCTGTGTTATTTGCGTAAGCTATGTCGTGATGTTTACAAGCTTCGTCTAATTCGTTAATGCCCTTGTCTCCTCTCAATAAACGTTTTCGTAACTTTGTCCCAGGACCGCAATAATTGTATCCAGGTAAATGCACTTCGAAGGGTAATTTATTTATGATGTTATTAACAAGTCCTTCTCCTTCCATTGCCGCACGTAATTTAACTTTGAAAGTTAAACCACTTCCTTTATATTTATCCAGCTATTTTCACTTTCAGGTAGTCCTAACCACTTGACAAAAATCTTATCTTTTGTTTTTCTTAGCACTTTTTCAACAAGATATATATTAGGGTACTGAGTTTTTTGAAGCTCTTGCTCATAAAAAGAACCCAGTATAGGTTGTTCGTGTAGATCCTCTAAACAATATGTAATAGGGTTAGTATAATTAATGTTTTTAATCCACACTAATCCACACTTCCACACTAATATTATAAATGCGAAAGTAACTCTGTCTGTCTGTCTGTCTGTCTGTCTGTCTGCTACGCTTTCACGGCCAAACCGCTGAACCGATCTTCATGAAACATGGCACAGAGATTGCTAGCATACCGAGAACGGACATAGGCTACTTTTTATCACCATTCGATGGTCTGGAGTACAGATGTAGACCACCAGGTGTACCATCAGGAGCCCAGCTAAACTATTAGAGATACAGGCATGGTTCCACAACAAAAGTTGTTCAGTATGATGGGCCGCTTCTTTTCACAAGGACATTGAGGATCTGGAGTACCTTATGTAGACCACCAGGTGTACCACCAGGAGCCCAGCTAAACTATTAGAGATACAGGCATGGTTCCAAAACAAAAGTTTTTCAGTATGATGGGCCGCTTCTTTTCACAAGGACATTGAGGATCTGGAGTACCTTATGTAGACCACCAGGTGTACCATCAGGAGCCCAGCTAAACTATTAGAGATACAGGCATGGTTCCAAAACAAAAGTTGTTCAGTATGATGGGCCGCTTCTTTTCACAAGGACATTGAGGATCTGGAGTACCTTATGTAGACCACCAGGTGTACCATCAGGAGCCCAGCTAAACTATAAGAGATACAGGCATGGTTCAAAACAAAAGTTGTTCAGTATGATGGGCCGCTTCTTTTCACAAGGACATTGAGGATCTGGAGTACCTTATGTAGACCACCAGGAGCCCAGCTAAACTATTAGAGATACAGGCATGGTTCCAAAACAAAAGTTGTTCAGTATGATGGGCCGCTTCTTTTCACAAGGACATTGAGGATCTGGAGTACCTTATGTAGACCACCAGGTGTACCACCAGGAGCCCAGCTAAACTATTAGAGATACAGGCATGGTTCCAAAACAAAAGTTTTTCAGTATGATGGGCCGCTTCTTTTCAGAATGACATTGAGGATCTGGAGTACCTTATGTAGACCACCAGGTGTACCATCAGGAGCCCAGCTAAACTATAAGAGATACAGGCATGGTTCAAAACAAAAGTTGTTCAGTATGATGGGCCGCTTCTTTTCACAAGGACATTGAGGATCTGGAGTACCTTATGTAGACCACCAGGTGTACCACCAGGAGCCCAGCTAAACTATTAGAGATACAGGCATGGTTCCAAAACAAAAGTTGTTCAGTATGATGGGCCGCTTCTTTTCACAAGGACATTGAGGATCTGGAGTACCTTATGTTGACCACCAGGTGTACCACCAGGAGCCCAGCTAAACTATTAGAGATACAGGCATGGTTCCAAAACAAAAGTTTTTCAGTATGATGGGCCGCTTCTTTTCAGAAGGACATTGAGGATCTGGAGTACCTTATGTAGACCACCAGGTGTACCATCAGGAGCCCACCTTAACTATTAGAGATACAGGCATGGTTCAAAACAAAAGTTGTTTAGTATGATGGGCCGCTTCTTTTCAAAAGGACATTGAGGATCTGGAGTACCTTATGTAGACCACCAGGTGTACCATCAGGAGCCCACCTAAACTATTAGAGATACAGAAATGGTTACAAAACGAAAGTTGACCAGTATGATGGGCCGCTTCTTTTCACAGGGACATTGAGGATCTGGAGTACCTTATGTAGACCACCAGGAGTACCACCAGGAGCCCAGATAAACTATTAGAGATACAGGCTCGGTTCCAAAACAAAAGTTGTTCAGTATGATGGGCCGCTTCTTTTCACAAGGACATTGAGGATCTGGAGTACCTTATGTAGACCACCAGGTGTACCATCAGGAGCCCAGCTAAACTATTAGAGATACAGGCATGGTTCAAAACAAAAGTTGTTCAGTATGATGGGCCGCTTCTTTTCACAAGGACATTGAGGATCCGGAGTATTTTATGTAGACCACCAGGTGTACCATCAGGAGCCCACCTAAACCTGAACCTGTTTCTAAAAAAACTATCTAACGCGGACGAAGTCGCGGGTAAAAGCTAGTTTTAAATAACTCCGTTGACCAATTTGGAGTATAGCCCTTCTCAAAGTAAGTTTTATACTTACTAATTCTAACGTAATCACCTGGGTAAAATTTAACTTTTATTTTAGAAGCTTTACGCTGTGCATGTTTTAAATTACTCATTACTATAACTTCATTATAGCTGTAAACATCTGTAGGTTTAAACTTTGTAATGCGATGTATAGAATTATTATTATCTTGCATTACACTTTGCAGCGGTTCTCCGATCCACTTGTAGCTCCCCTTGTAGCTGAAGTACTTATACAACTTGTTTTTCAAAGTTCTTATTAACCTTTCTACGATAGAAGCCTTCATTATAGAATACGTAGAGTAATGATTAATGTTATATGAATCTGTAACTTGCTTAAAATTATTGTTGTAAAATTCTGTTCCTTTATCTGTTTGTAAGTTATGTGGATGTCTTTGAGATTGTATTACAACATTTTTAAATGCAAGAGCAACAACATCAGATTTAGTTTTAGTTTTTAATGGAACAGTCCAAGCAAATTTTGAAAAACAATCAATTACTACTAATACATATCTATAACCCTTATTATATTTTTGTATATTTTGTAAATCTATTAAATCTGCTTGCCACAAATCATCAATTCCTTTGAGAGTAACATGTCTTCTTTTGAAAGTTTTTCTCGCTGCCTTGTGGATCTCATTCACTACTGCCTGCTTACTCATTTTTAGTCACTTTCATAATTTTGTCAATCTCCATCTTCGTATAAAATTCGTATATCAACTGATCACTAAACCTTAAAAAAACTTTTTTTATAGCAGTATTAATAAACTCTTCAACTTGTTTCTTGCTACAAAAATTTATTACAATTCTATCAACATAAAGTTTATTAACTGCGTCATCAGGTTCAGTAGGATATTTAATCCCTTTTAACCTTTTTTCTTGTAAATCATATCCTCCATCATTTGTTTTTAATATGTTTTCAGAACAGTCAAATATATTTGATAATCGTAACCTTTTATGTACATGATGTCCAAATTTATCAACATTCATTGTATACAACCTTTATATTCCACAAATAATACTAGAATGACAACTTTTTTTCAAGAAGACGTTTTTATTGCTCGAGGACACCACTCTCTTTAAGTTCTTCGATAATAGATATTATTTCATTGTCTAATCCAGTGTTACCAGCTTCTCGCGAAGCAATCAAAAGTTTCAGTCTTTCGACCAATTCATTAGGATCATCCCAGTATGTGAAATCTGTATTTTTTTAAAGTTTTTTCATCACCGACAACCCTTTTCCTTTTGGTAAACTAGTGTTTGTACTGGTAGAATCATTTCGCAACTTAAATAATTGCTTTATAACATATAAATATTTCATTCCTTTATTGCTTTTCATAGGTTTATTTGGATTAAAATCACGCCTATGAACATTTGTATCTAAAAGCATTGTTTTGTAATTCATTAAATCTTCTTTTGTAATCAAAGACATTTCCGGTTTCCTTTTAAAAATTAATTGCCTTATGCCAGGAGTTATTCTATATTTACGTCCTGATATACTAACAAAACCATTTTCGTCTATATTTACAGAAGCTGTACCCATCTTAAGTTTTCCTCGATCGTTTCTTACACCATAAGGTACATCAGCAAAATTTTCTGACGAAAAAGACCAAGTAGATGTATCTTTATCTTTAGAATCATTTTTTGAGTCTAGTATAGAATCAATTGATTTGAATGAATCATCAGTAGGAATTGTATTCTCTAAATCATCACCATCCTTATAATTTTTTTCAGATTCCTCCTCGTCTTCAGCTTCTACCTCTTCTTCAGTTTCAAATTCGTCCTCAGATTCCTCTTTATCAGAATTGACAACAGTTTCGTTTTTAAAGGTTTTGTCAGAGCTGTATCTTTGATTTTCAGATTCGAAATCATTTCTTTTCATTTCTTTTAAATGGTTTAAAGAACCTGTTACTGGTTTAAACACTTTTTCGAGAGCACTCGCATTTTCAGTCTCAATATCACGCATTTTTGCAACTTTTTTCTTAATAGCTTCCGCAGCATCAACGATTTTTCTTTTCAAAGTCTGTTCCATTTTGGTGAATTTTATCAGGAGTCAAGCGTCATTAAGTGCATTTGGTAGAATGATGCATTTTATTTGAAACATAATTTATATAGGTAGCAAATTATGATCGTGAAAGACAACAGTTAAATTAATCGAAAAAAATAAAGGTATCAAACTTTCTGCGATAGCAACCATTATTTTTTGCACACTCTTTATTTATGACTAAATAATTATAGTGATCATTCCAAATTTTAGCACACATATTGCGAAAAGCTACCCAACTCATATCAGTGTTCACATGCTCATCATAGACATGTCTTAAATTTATATCATCTTGTTTGAAAAGGACTAATAAGTTTGCATTATCTCTTACGAGTTGTTTTGGCACTTTACTGTAAGTCTGATTTAAATAGAAACAATCAATGTTTTTATGTCTTCCCATTGCAAAATAATCACGCATATTATTTTGATTTTCACATGCAACATCATCAAAAACTATAATGGAATTAGATTTAGCATTTTGTGGGCTCAAAACATTTTCGTTTTCGTAAAACTTTGCAAAAGAAACATCAGGTACATGCTGCAAAACATTTTCCAAAAATACATATTTTGGTTGATGGAGAGTTTTTGAATAGATATATACATTTTTGTAACGTAATCCATTTTTGTGCAAGAGAAGCCCTACCATTAAGTTTGTTTTCCCACAATTTGATGGTCCACATATAATACACCGAATGTTGTTTGGAAGAAGTTTACCATGACGAGAAGTATTAGTTTTTAGATCTGGACAAATTTTTTCAACATTCAAATTAGTAGATTGTTTTACGAACTTCATTTTAATCTTACTGTATCCAATATTCTTTTTTTAATGATCATTTTATCTTAGAGCAGCAGTATTTAAGGAGAGATTGTTCTCACAATTTGTCATTGTACATTTTTTGGTAAGTTTTTACGTTAGTTTATACATTCCTAAATTGGTGGTATGAAGGAGGGAGTTATTGGGAGGAATCTCCGTGTCACTCCGCTCCGCTCCGTGCACTCCGCTTTACATTAACAATCGAAAAAATATTTAGAACTTCCAATAACTACCTACTCTCGTCTCACAGTCATTCGATCATCATCGTCGTCGTTTTCAACAAAGCTGGAAACATACAATTTGGCGCGTCATTTAGCAGCGGCCCACGACAGTTTGCACGTAGTGTCTGCGGACGTTTTTTTTATCTGTGGATGTTTTGAAATATCCGGCTGATTAGATCGCTCTTGGAGGTCCTTAGGTTCAAGGTCACATCCGCTTATGACAGATAATTTGTTGTGCTTCACATGAATAGACTGCCCAAATTCAAAAAAGTTACGCCGCTCACCCGCAGCTGATTGACGCGTCAGATAGTACATTTCCAGCTCAATTGTTTTGGACCAAGCACGGGTGGCTAACCAGTCGATTTTGACCTTTTTTCGTTGTTTTATAAACTTAGGACACTTATTAATACTTATACATGGGTAAGTTAGGTGAGCCGAGGCATATGAATATGAATTGGTGACAGTAGGTTAGGGTGCGGCGGGGTGGCCCTTGGGCCACCCTTAGCCGCGAACATGTAAGAGCAAGTAACCCTCTCCCTCCAAACCAAAACCACTTCTTCTCCCAAAAACGAATGTTTATGTACAAAATGTTGATCATAGGGTTAACATAACCTCATAACATGACGACCGATGTGACGCAGTGGTAGTGCGACTGCCTGTGACGCAAAGGTTCCGGGTTCAATTCTCGGTGGGACACTCACAAAGTGTCCACGCACTTTGTGAATTTGTTCCCGGTCTGGTTAGGACATTGCAAGGTGAACCAACTGATTGTCCGAAAAGAAATGGTTCCGTGCTTCGGAGGGCCCGTTAAGCTGTCGATCCCGGTTGCTGCCTACGATTACTCAGACGGCGGTCGTAACACAACCATGTCAGAGACCTTTTCGTGGTAGTAGACGGTTGAAAAACTCTGACACCAGGGTTCATCGGGTCATTGAACGACTCGGTGTCCCACACGAAAAGAGAGAGACATAACTTCAAACATAAGAAAAGAAAAAGGGTAGTGTCAAAAATCCCCCCTTTTAGGAGATAAGTCCCGGTGGGTGTTATAAGGGTTACCGTAAAATCATCGATTAAGTCGCACCATTATTGAATCATATTGAATCACATAATATCTTTGACAGATGTGTCGTGCAGTCTGCCCTCGTACATTATTGTTACAGGATTGTTATTGGCGACTTTGCTTTGATACCATTTCTAAATGTCTGTGGTGTACATTCTGGTATGTCTGGTGTCAGCCATTGTTATGCTGTGCAACACAATGACGTGCGTAATTTGAGAACACGTTGAAATGACATGGATGCGTTCAGAAGTTATTTGCAAAAATAAACATTTCCGTTCACAAATATTGTTTCATTTCACAAAAAAAACATCAGTTATAATATATTTAAGACATGTTTTATGTTCAATTAGAAACATAAAAAACTATTAAATTTTTTTTTACAATAATTACAGAAATTATCGCAGAAAGGAGGAGGCCGCCCGCCAAAAACTAAACGCGGACGCAAGGCCCAATCTTCGAAGACACCTAATGATGCTGTTGTGGTAGTAAGACCTACTTTAAATTTTCACCCAACTATTCGACGTAGCTTTTCAATTTCCCGTGAAAAATGTATTTTGGCACAGTATTAAAATAATATTTAGTATAATCACTGTACAATTGGAAAGTAGGTAGGACTTTAGTATGTAAGTTAATGCAAGTGTTGCCGTCAACTACCTCGACAGTGGCGCCACTTCACAAAAGTACTTTCTCTTTATACCAACAATTTATCAGAATATCCGTTGCCCAAGTTTTTAGTATTTGGCCGTATAACAGATCTGTACAATATTATAAGAATGTACCTACACATACAAATTATAGCGAATCAATATCGACTACACCTTTTCTAAAACCACCATATTTACTCGACTTTAAATTATTCCTGTCCTTTTTCTTTTTAAAATGGTGAATATGTTTTGACTAAAATCATATATTTATTTAAATACTGCTTTTGAGGTACCAACGAAAAAACCGAAGATCAACGAAGATACTGCTCACTCGCCATTTGTACTACTACACAGCCAAGAAACTGAAAGCCCAGAGGTTCCAATAAAAACTGGTGTAAGTAAAATAAATATGAATAGGTATTTACTTTGAATGAATTTAACATCTTTTAACGAGCAGAATACAAAACTATGTCAATTTATGTCCCCTTCTCACTTGTATGATATGGTATGGTCTAAAAATAAATTATTTTTTTACGTATTATTCCTAAATTTGCGTAATCAATTCAATATAATAATATATTTTTATATTAAATGTCGTATCCTTCGAAAACAAACTAAATTATTGACTTGGGGCATACATCAGTGATGATCTAATATAATTATAACAATTTGTAGTAGACGACGAAACCCTTAAGAAGCATAGTAATTGTATTCAAAGTTAAAGCTACTACGTGAATTCTTTCTTATTTTATAGTCAAAAACGTACGCACAAGTCGTGTCCGGGCCCATATGGGGTGAACAAGTCCTTGTGTTATCGTCTCAAGAAAAATCTGGCAGCTCTACAGACGATAATACCAAGGTATGTTTGTCAAAGGTTCAAAACTGTATTATCAAAAACATACATTATAAAAACACCATACTGCTATGTCTACTGATTATTTTCCAAACACACCCATAACACATCCAATTTTCCTTTGGAAAAAAATATTTTACTAACTATGTACTCTATTTTACAACTTCATTTAAACAAGTACCTAATGTGCTTCTGAAATTTTAAATTTATGCTTACTAGATTGAGCCAGGTCTGATGGCCAAACAGAATCGAAAAAAAAACCTAAAACAAAAATTATCCGCAAGCAAAACGCCCTTTACAAAACTCTTAAGTGAAATTATGTACCTACTTACTTGCCTGAGATGGACCAAAAAATAAATGCTATTTAGTCTCTACTTTCTACTTAACCCTATTTTAAAACATAATAATCATAAATACTAACCTAACATATTAAAATAATTTCAGGGAACCCATATGGAAGTAGACGCCGTAGCCTTTGCGGATGTGTGCGGAGCGTCGACGGTGTCGGAGCAGAGCAGTGCGACACCCCGTCAACCCCCGACAGATAAGCCCTCTAATGATTATATTTTATTTGAAAAAGGCCCTATTAATCAAAGACATTTTGTTGAGGAATTTGAACCAGCTATACAATGCTTCGTAATGGCGTCGACTGCTGTTGCGTACGCATGTGTAAAGAAAAATATCTGCCCAGAAAATTTATCTATTTCCACTCCAGAAATAGACGAAATTTAAAAAAATGCTAATGAAACATATTTGGATTTTCTTGGGGACCGTCCCCCACGTCTTATCTATGCTGAAGAGCTTACACGAAAGTCGTGAATTATAAAATAACAGTGACAGAACCAAACTGGATAGTAAATGGGCGTTATCCAGATAATTGTGACTTTGATCTTAATAGATCAGTTCAAGAGTTGTATAATATTTTATGTAGGGATATCTTGGCCGAACGGTTTAATACTCCAAATGATGGGTTCTTATTTACTGGGAACAACTATACCACAAGTTTTTGGAAAGCTCATGCTAATAATTCCACGGCTCTTGTGAACCCAAACAATTGTCAGTTTTATTTATTCAACTCACATAACATTGATGAACACAATGTCCTTTGCCAGCAACAAGGACAAAACACCGCAAAAATATTTAAAATTACTGGGGCTTATAGTTTGGCTTCCCTTTTATTAAAAAATCCGCGGTATAACGATGAGTACAGCATCCACCATATAAAACTGCTTTCTTATAATTGGGATATAATTGGAATTTTGAATTTGAATGTAAATAACGTCGTTCACATAGTAACTGACTTGACTAAAAATGCACCAAAAAAACCCGGTCGTCCCAAAAAAGTAAAGAGGGGAAAACAAAAACAAAACAAAACCGATACCTGTGTCGATGAAACATTATCAGACGATTCCTCTCTGATGAATACATCTTCTATAGATATATTCGTCCATAACACAACTGATAATGTCAACTTAAGCGACACCTCATCAATTGAAAATATTGAAATAGACGGTTCATCAGTAACTGCTACTAAACGCGAATGCCCTAAAAAACAAACTAGGGGCCAAAAAAAGAAAAAAAATGCACACTTAGATGCGTCCTCAAAATACAACAAAAATAACCCTGAGGTAAATCAGGTAGCGGTTCGCCGTTACACTGAAAATAACCCCAGAGTGAATCAAGAAGCGGTTCGCCGCTATACTGAAAGTAACCCTGAGGTCAATCGGGATGCTGTTATCAGATACCAAAATAACAATCCTGAGAGACGCGAGTCTCATTTAAGATATAATAGTGTCAATAGACACGTCATACCTGCATTACGCGCGGGAGCTCTCTTCGGTCGGTGAGAGATCTGATGTTAACCTCAGATGAGATGAGAGTTAACCTCAATCCCACTATATACATTAAAAAAAACTTGCTTGACTTCAAAGCATGTTTACAGTTGTAGACATTGCGGTGCCAAACTGTTTGAAGAAGAGAAAAGCAGGCTACAATGGTGTTGCGGCCAAGGTAAAAATAACATTTTACCCTTACCAGAATTAGATGGGACACTCTATTCTAAACGAAGTCTCATAATTAATTCTCGATCCTTTAAGAGGCCGTACATAGTTTTGAGTAATTTTGTCTTGTTTCTTCAATTCTGTAGGACCTCGTTTAAAAAAACAGAATAAGTAACAATGTGTTATGATATGTTTTATTGAAGATTAATTCAATATCTAAAAATTGGCCCAGACAAATTATTGATTTTAATTGTTCAGTTTGTTTAATAGTTAATAACCTGAGACGTGTTTTTATTGTTTTCGATGCGTGACGTTCGTATCATTATTGTTTACATGAATTTTAAAATATGGAGTGGTTTATAAAGTATACAGCAATAAAGACATTGAAAAGTGCTAAAAATTGGCCGAGGAGTTTTTAGTAATTTAATTCAAAAATTCAAAGAAAAACTGCAGTAAAATGGCCCTACTTTGAAGAAATTTTAAACGTATACAGCGTCGGATTTCTAGTACAATACAACACGTTTTTAAAAAAATCAATTTACACATTGAAAAATAGATTCATGCTAACACATTAGCTATAAAAAAAATTGCAAATATGTATTTTATGAAATTTATCGAATATTTTAAAGTTCTCCGGAATTATCAATTATATACGGGAGCGCAAATGCTGTTTCGGCAGACCGCGCGCCGCGCTCTTGGGAGAAGGACGTGTAGCCTGCTGCGTCACGCTCACGCACACATACAAAATTACGAATGTGTGTCGATCGCGCGCGTAGAGGACAGTAGATCACGCGTCACAGGCGGAATTATAGTGCGACCGATACTTTTTGATCCTGTAAGTATTTTTTTCAGTGCGGTATTAATTTATGATTAATTAAATTAATTAAACTAGATATTGAGATTTTACTTCCTATTAGAGTATAAATAACTTGAAATTTCGGGATTTTGCAAATAAATGGCCATTTTAACGGACTATAATGATACATTACAGATTTAACTATCCACACTAATATTATAAATGCGAAAGTAACTCGGTCTGTCTGTCTGTCTGCTACGCTTTCACGGCCAAACCGCTGAAACGATCTTCATGAAACTTGGCACAGAGATTGCTAGCATACCGAGAACGGACATAGGCTATTTATTATCACCATTCGAGGGTCTGGAGTATAGATGTAGAACACCAGGTGTACCATCAGGAGCCAAGCTAAACTATTAGAGATACAGGCATGGTCCTAAAACAAAAGTTGTTCAGTATGATGGGCCGCTTCTTTTTACAAGAACATTTGAGGATCTGGAGTACCTTATGTAGACCACCAGGTCTACCATCAGGAGCCCACCTAAACTATTGGAGATACAGAAATGGTTCCAAAACAAAAGTTGTTCAGTTTGATGGGAATAAATTGAGAAAGGACATTGCCTACTTTTACCGAGGATTTTTTATCATTACTGAAAAATACCGCTGTGCCGCCGCCGTTTGCATCGTATGCACTACCTTCATTGTAATTAGGCATATCTACTAAGGTGATACGTTACCATGTTCTGAACTGAAAAGTATCATCCACATAACACGTTAAGTCGGGGATCACATTTGACGTCCGATGCGGCGTATTTTGTAAGTGTAAGGGAGTAAAATAGAAATTCGCGATTTCCTTTCGTCTGACATACGCATGCGTTATGGATATGTATTGAAAATACACAGCAACTAAATAAATAATGCCCGGTCTTATCGGCCGATCCGGCGCGGCGCGGCGCGCGCGCTTTTGCGGCGATGCGGGGCGGGAGGGGAGGGCGCGACAAGGTGCGGCTACCCGAACGGGCATACACGTGAGGGCAGACTCACTAGTGTCAAACCCACAAAATCTTTGTTTTCGCAAAATACAGAAAAACAAAAAATGTGGTATATAAAAATGTATTACAGTAACTTAAAATACCTTTTTATCTCTCTTATCTACTTATGCTGACCATTTTAGTGTTCTCAAATCGGCACCCCTGGAGTAAGTACTCTGTTATCTACTGACTTTTATATTCAATTTTTATAAATATTGGTCTCTCAGGCCGGATAGCAAATTTTGAATTGTCCCTTTAACAACAGAAGCAAGCAAGTTATCTCTAAACAGTAGAGATAACAACTGTTCTAATATCACTGTCACACTTACTACGAATACACATAGGTACCTACTTTAGAACTTCTGCCAAAAAAAAACTATCTAACGCGGAGGAAGTCGCGGGTAAGAGCTAGTAGGCAATAAATATAAATTCGGCGCTGTTAAGCGAAAAAAAGATGCTGGTACATGGGCACACCCCTGAATAGTAGTCGGTAATTAATTAGTTTTGATAACATTCCACAAATTCCCAAAATTCTTAGTAGGTACGCAATAATTTAAAACTTTTTCATACAATTGCCACAAAAAACTATAAATAGGATCAAAACTGATTGATCGAACTATACGCTGCCGTCCGCCGCTGGGTCTGCATATCGCCGCCGCCTCTCGGCTGCACGATGACGCGTTCTAATGCTAATTACCTACTTTCGCCCAGCGCAATTTCATGTACGGCCTCTTAATAAGTTATTCGCCTTTAGCGCAATTGGCGTTTCGCACGGGTTTCAATACCCTGCCCAAGGCATAGGTTTTGTAAAAATTCAAGGACGTTTTTACCACAGAGTCTTTGATTTGTCCCATAGACATGACATGGGACCCAATCCCATTGGATTATATATCGAAGATAATAACCTGAACCTGACCTGCGTTCCGTCAGTGTGTGGGAGTGCCAGTGCCTTAACAGGCTTCTTCTGGGTGAGCTCGCTCCATCTTAGACTCTGTCTCTGTCCTATGACCTAGACTAGAGTCAAGAGCAAACCCATCATTAATAAAAAAAAAAAAAAAAATATGGAACGCGAACGCCTGGCTGAAGAGCGTGGCCTCGATCAAAATATCGTACGCGAAATGAATGATTACCTGCATCGCGTAAATCCATTTATAACATGTTTCAAACGGCTTAGCGAAGAAGCATCCGATGAAGCTCATCTCATATTTGAGAATACTACTCGACGCAGCCATGGCAATATCTTGGGAGACATGCCACGAGGTAATGAGGTTGCTGCAATTATAAATACAGAGCGAGAACCTTACTAACTAACCCAGGAGCATTTACATTTGGAAAATTGGGCATAGCCGACCGCATACAGTCGATATATTTCATCCCCTATACGAGACACTTCAATATCCATTACTATACCCGCACGGAGGCGCTGGCTGGACGGTCAATACACAAGAAAATAGTGTATCAACCAATGCTCCAGGAAAGTTGTCACAAGTGAAATATTACAGGTGCCTTTTGCTTTCAGAGAATCGCTTTTGGCAAATAGGTCGCCTCTCTGACGAGTGGATAGTAGACATGTACTGCAGAACCGAGGAAGAACGTTTACGCTTTATTGCCAACATGCAAACGCGTAATTCTAACAATGAACTTCGCTCGGCCCCTCTCGAAGAGGTTAGAAATGCACAATTAGCAATTGCTGGCGACGAGATCGTACAAAGTGAAGGCGGCGTGGTACCTGGTAGAGTATATTTGCCAAAAACATTCACGGGTAGTCTCCGATACATGAAATATAAGTATATGGACGCCATTGCTATTGTGAACCGCCTGGGCAGACCATCATACTTTTTGACAATTACATGCAATCCGAAATGGCCTGAAATCCAAGAGAATACACCACTATATTGTACACCGCCTGTTGCACTGTGTGCTCGCGTATTCCAATTAAAACTGAATGAATTATTAAAAGATTTACGCAGTGGATGCTGGTTCGGAAAACTCGTGTATATATTTTGTCATCGAGATTCAAAAACGAGGCCTACCTCACGCACATATATGTTTCAAAGTAGAACATGACCTGGCTACATCCAATTTTGAAATAGACAAGTTTATCGGAGGATCTATTCCACAAGAAAGTGAAGCTGGGGGAAGACTGCGAGCCATTGTGCTCAAGCACATGATTCACGGTTCATGCGGTCCCAATCACCGAACCGATCTGCCATGTTGGGATGCAGAAAAATTGAGGTGCAACAAGCGATTCTCTAAACCCGCTACCGAAGTTACTCATATTGATGATTGTAGCTTTCTTCACCTAAAGAGAAATGAATTGAATACGGGTACCATCCGTTATCGTTCGCATGAAATAACTGTAAACGATCGATGGGTGGTGCCATACAACGCAGCACTTCTTTTAAAGTACGACTGTCACATCAATTTACAGGTCCGTTTTCTTTAAACCAGGAACAGAAACGGACGCAGTCGAACGATCCAGTTCTGATTTAATAAAAAACTTTAATCGCCCTAGCGGTGCTGAGTTTGACGTTCTGACATATCAGGACTTTTATGAGAATTACATTATATATTCGAAAAAACCAAATTCCAAAAATGTGCCAGTTTATCCTATTTGCAACGGCAAATTCTTTGTCAAAAAACGGAAATGGTTGCACGTTTGTTTTGGGTTACTCCAAACAGAGGTGAACAATTTTATTTACGAATGATTTTGAGCGTTCGCCCTTGCCGGAGTTATAGTGATTTATTTGCACTAGGTGGTCCAAATTGTACCACATTCCAAGAGGCGGCTCGAACGATTGGCATCGCCAACGACGAACGAGAATACGAGCTATGTCTGCAGGAAGCTGCCGCATTCTACACTGGTAGAAGATTGCGACACTTTTTTGTGTTGCTCATCACCAATGGTGCGCCCGCGCTTATCCTTAGCGAAGACATTTTAGAACGGCTTTCGGACCAAGATCCACAACGTGCGTATGATACTGCGCTTATTGAAATAGGCAGACTCTTACGCAAATACGGTAGCCGCCTCCAAGACCACGGCCTTCCTGTTGTTGAAGACTCTACTACAGAATTAAGTAGAGAACGTTCAGAACATGATAGCAACCAATTGAGTCAATTTGTGGAACATTGGGTTCCATTATTATCATAAGGGCAAAAGCAAGTGTTTGATTACGTCTGCACTTTGCTTAACAGCAACGATTCTAACGATTCACACAAAGCTCTGTTCTAAGACGGTCCGGCAGGAACAGGCAAGACATTATTGCTCAATTTGCTTGTTGCCTATGTCCACGGTGTGTTGAAAGGCGTAGCCATATGCACTGCGAGTTCCGGGATCGCAGCGCAGAATTATGAAGGTGGCTGTACTGCTCACAGCATGTTCCACTTGCCTTTAGATTTTGTAGACGATCAGGGTTATTGGAGTTTGACCAACGGATCACAACGCGCCGAACTCATACGTGCATCATCGTTAATTATATACGATGAAGCTCCGATGGCGCATAAATACCTCATACACATTCTTGATAGATCTCTACAAGACTTGATGGGATCATCTCTGCTGTTTGGTGGAAAATTGATAATATTAGCTGGTGACTTTCGGCAAATTCCTCCAGTGGTTTTGACAGCGAGTTGCCCTAACGATGTATTCGTAGCTTCTCTTCGCAGTTCTACAATTTGGGACAGTCTTAAAAAGTTCTCCTTGACTGAAGCCCAAAGAACAAGAGAGGACGAAGGTTACTCTGAATTCCTTTTAAACTTGGGATCTGGAGTCTGCGAAAATCTCACCTTAGGCACGGGGCGAAATCAAGTCACTCTAATAAGTCTTCGCGACATAAGTTTTGTGACAGAGTTGACAGACTTGATATCGTTCGTCTTTCCTGATGATATTTTACAAGACCCCGATACTTGTGCAAAAAGAGCAATTTTAACTACGCACAATATCAACATGAGACAAATAAACCATCTCATTCTTGAAAGAATGCATGGAGAAGTTATACACTGTTACAGTGTGGACTCTGTAGATCCTGAACATGCTGACGACTTCCACTTGAGTGTAGATACACTACACCGAGTTGAAGCCAAAGGCGTTCCTGATCACGACCTTAAAATTAAAAAAGGATGCGTGCGTATTATAATACGCAACCTAAATTTTGTCGACAGACTTGTTAACGGAACAAAAGTTATCGTTGAGGATGTGTCACCAAGACTCATAACAGTTCGAAAACCGAATGAATCGGAAACTTATTGAAATGAATCGGCGGCAATTCCCGATAAGCCTCCGTTTCTCTATAAGCTTCCACAAGAGTCAAGGTCAGACTCTTGAGTCGCGAGTGGGAGTTGACCTTCGAGCTGATTGCTTCTCACACAGACAATTATATGTCGGCCTAGGCCGTGTGAGAAACAAAGAGAACATTAAAGTACTCGTAACGCGTTATGAACGGCGTGCCTTTAGCAAATAATGTTATTATCAGAAACTTGATTGAGTAGTAGGCAATCAATAACTGATAATAATATTATTTGCTAACGCTCGTTTATAGAATCCCTCTTCTCACGCACAATTGCGTCAATCAAAGTGGATTTTTTGAGAGCTGGTATAAAGTATGACAGTTTTGTTCAACTAACTTAATCGATGCTTTTTAATTCACCTGTTTCAGAAAACACTCTATAAGAGCGGAGCTTCGATGTTGTATACCGCTCAATTCCATTCAGATAAGTAAAACTTTACATCTGATCTCATTTATTGCTGCCTGTTAAAATTCATATACAAATATCTATAAATGTTATTGATTGATTGCAGCACAATATTGTTGTCATCCTATGACCAATAAAAATATCAAACAGATGGCAATTTAATTTTCAAACAGACTAAAGAATATATTATTTAAATTCAACCAGATGTTGCATTGCGTACTTTCTCAAATGAAAATAGTGAATAGCCAATAAACACGCGCACTCACGATACTAATCAAAGTGAGACTGATCGCTGTGTCAAATTCACCTATGTCACCTTTTCGAAGGGATAAGACAAGTACCTACGCACTGATTGGTCATGTTATCTTCTTCTTCTTCTTCTTCTTTTAATTTATGGCTTTTGCAGACAAGCAATTCAGCCAGTGTCACGTGGAATGAGCTAATCACGTCATAGAGAAAATTTTAAAGCCAAAGGGGAAAAAACATACGTAGGTCCTGAAACAAATACAGACATCACATGAACAACACAAAACAAACACAATATAATTCGACAATTAGTTATAATAAGTAAGTAAATTACTACATACATTAGTAATACTACAACTTTATATTATTACAGTTAATAAATTTGGCCAATATTATAAATAAACTTTTTGAGGGTATAGTAAGAAGATAATTCAAATTTATCGGAAGTGCAACATCTTTGCATTTGGACAGCAACGTATATAGCGGTGGACATTTGTTGTTAAGGGGACAGTTAAAAATAATATGATCTGCCGTACCTTCATCTTCTCCACAATCACAAATGGGACTATCTCTTAAGCGAAATTTATAAAGTCTAGCTGGTGAGCAGACATGACCCAGTCTCAATCTAATCAGAACGCTCGTAACTCTTTTACAAAATCTTCGAAATTCAGCACCGAAGAACCAAGGCCGATTTGTCAAAGAAAGTTGAATTGCAGAATAGAAGTATGTGGATGATGACCATTTACTTTTCCAATCAGAATCAAGGTATTTAATAGGGAGTGCAATCAGGTCGTGAGAGAAGTTTTGATAGAATTTAGAGTCACCATTTTCAACTGCCTCCTTAGCTAGTCTATCGGCTCTCTCGTTACCTGAAATACCAACATGACTTGGGATCCATATGAGTTTGACATTAATCAAGTTTTGATATTGACATTTTATTGCCGCCTGTTACTAACTGTAACATTCTTCATTAAAATATTTATAAATCAGTTGGTAGTACAACTTCCAAATCCACTTTCAATATTATTAATTAATTAGGTACAAAAACTTGATCTAAAGTATGATTGCCGTATGTGTTCCTATCCTTCTGTATGTGATACAATACGAGATACACTCCCTAAGGCAAGCAAACAAAGACAAACACCTTCGGCCCAACAGCAGCCAAGGTAGCTTCGACCAGGTTAGAAGTGTTTCAATTTAAATCCTAACAATGGAGACGGTTCACAAAAAGCTTTTCATCCTTTAAGATAATGAGATGTTAATATAATATTGCACTACCAACTGAGTGTTCTTCACGTACACATTTATATAATTGGTCAAAAAATATATTTTAAAGATAAATAATTTTATTAAAAATACATGTATGTGCATTAATATGAAAAACAGTCGGCAAAATATTTTTTTACAAACTTGATTTCATTAACCAGCTAACCCAGTATCATAAATCAATGTTACATATGTTTGCTGTTACGTGTTCTTATCCAGCTGTATGCGATGCAATGAGAGAAACACTCCCTAGGCAAGCAAACACCCTCTGCCAACAGCAGCCAGGGTTGCTTCGACCAGGCAAGCAGTGTTCCCATATAATTCCTTACTAATGGAAACGGATCACAATCAGCTATCATATTTAACGACATCTAAATTTAAATTTATCATCAAATGCAATACTTTTGTCGATTGTCACATAACATAGGTACCTACTTACTTATTATGTACATAAAATACTAAAAATAAATAAAATTTAGTATCTTCTTAATGCATTTACTTTCATTTTATAACATATATATATCAGATAGGACATATCTAGCCAATGTTGCTTCAGCCAGGTTAGCAGTGTTTCATTTTAGATCCTTACAATGAAGACGGTTCACAAAAAACTGTTCATATTATAAGATTATGACATTTTATTATTTTAATTTACGAATATAATATTGCACTGCCAACCGACTGTTCTATACTTCCACATATATATTAAAAAATTATACTTTTATTATCATCCTTCTTGCATTAATTACATGTATGTAAATTTTTATGATGAAAACAATCAGCAAAATATTTTTTACATACTTGTTTTTAGTAACCAGCTAACCCAGTATCATAAATCAATGTAACATATGTTTGCTGTCATGTGTTCTTATCCAGCTGTATGCGATGCAATAAGAGAAACACTCCCTAGGCAAGCAAACACCCTCGGCCAACAGCAGCCAGGCTTGCTTCGACCAGGCAAGCAGTGTTCCCATATAACTCCTTACTAATGGAGACGGATCACAATCAGCTCTCATATTTAACGACATCTAAATTTAAATTTATCATCAAATGCAATACTTTTGTCGATTGTCACATAACATAAGTACCTACTTACTTATCATCAACATAAAATCCTAAAAATATATTAAAAATTAATAATTTTATTTTCATCTTTATTGCATTAATAACATGTATGTACATTTTTATTATGAAAACAATCAGCAAAATATTTTTTACAAACTTGATTTCATTAACCAGCTCACCCAGTATCATAAATCAATGTTACTCATGTTTGCTGTCATGTGTTCTTATCCAGCTGTATGTGATGCAATGAGAGAAACACTCCCTAGGCAAGCAAACACCCTCGGCCAACAGCAGCCAGGGTTGCTTCGACCAGGCAAGCAGTGTTCCCATATAATTCCTTACTAATGGAGACGGATCACAATCAGCTCTCATTTAACGACATCTAAATTTTAATTTATTATAAAATGCAATACCTACTTTTGCCGATTGTCACATAACATTAATACTTACTTATTATTTACATAAAGTCCTAAAAATAAATGAAATATAGTGTATTACTTTATCCATTTACTTTCATTTTATAAGTTATGCCTTATTCAGATGCATCTACAAAGTATTGTGTTACATTGTAGTGAAAAAACTATATTGTTCAAATACTAGCTACTAAATCTTACTAATTATATCCTTAGTTCAAAAAGCGCCTCGCGCGCCGTTGCCTTTATTTGTGTTAATTGCTTGTATAAGACGCTTTGAACAGTATCGACAACAGTGTCATAGGCCGGGTGCCAACCGTCAGTACTTGTTTAAAGTACTGTTTCCTTAATGCTATAATTCATTTTGCTAAAAGAAGTAGGTGTTTTTCAAACGGTTGGCTCTGGGAACCACTTTAAAAGTTAACGTACTGAATGCTCTACCTCAAGAGCTTGGACAAAATTATAGTAGTATTATTAGTACTGTAATATTGTAAATTAGTTCGTCCAAGCCCGTGGGTAGTAGGAAACCAGCATTTTTTTTTTTTTTTTATTAATGATGGGTTTGCTCTTGACTCTAGTCTAGGTCATAGGACAGAGACAGAGTCTAAGATGGAGCGAGCTCACCCAGAAGAAGCCTGTTAAGGCACTGGCACTCCCACACACTGACGGAACGCAGCAAGCTACTTGGCGCCAGGCTTCGGTAGGATGGTGGTCGCGAGCCAGGCGGCCCCTTACGGAGCCTTCCACCGCTTGGTGGGATCGTTCAGCCGGACTTATCCACAGGCAAGCCTGTGTTGCCGTTGCCCAGGGTGGACCGCTAGGAGGTAGATCCCATACCACCCCATATAAAATAATGATATCGTATGAATCGTATCGTATCTGCAAAGATTAAATTTTTCCCTGATTTCTATTTTAGATCCACGTGCGAAGCCAAACTACCGAGTACCTACTAGCCCACAACCAACAACATTTCGTCAGCGTATTATTCTATAATAACGAAGGTACCTTCAATAAATCCTTTAAAATGACCTAAAAAACTTTTGTTCAAATGTTGGTACTCCTCAAATCCTCAATACATACATACACATATCACGCCTTTATCCCTTGCAGGGTAGGCAGAGCAATTAACTGTCGTAAAAACGGTCGCTATCACCACGTCTGACAAATAATTGTAATAAACAAGCCCTCGAGTCCCTTAGTCGCTTCTTACGACACCCGCGGGAAATAAATGGGGTTATGCTATTCTAAACTGGCATCATCACACGGCCTAAATGTAGAATTTGGGACATATTAATAATGAGTATTAATATGCAAACAATTAGAGATATGAAAAATATATAAACTTTCAGTGGTGGTGACATCGGTACGGATACCTGTCACAGGGGATGCGGCCCCTGTGCTATCGATCGATTGAATGTTAACCAGACACTTCCAAGCCAATGCTTGTAATGCTTTCCTTTCGTGTTCACAGACGCCGTGATGGATGCTACTATTGTTGCGTTTTGCACAGAGGGCGCGTGCGCTGTGCGACTCTCCAACTAATGTCAAGACAACCACAATCATGTTTTATGTTATAGGTATGCTTTTAATTCAGCTCTCTGACATTGCCTTTGGAATTGGTTTGTCTTTCCTGAACTTGGTACTATGGTACTATAAATTTAGTTATTTACAAAGAGTAACCGCCACCAGAATGGGTATAGCAAGCTAAACAAGTACTCCTCAAAGCTCTTTCAATTTCATATCTTCCGACGATGTGTATGCTCACCTGAGCCATTTTTTTACATTAAAGTGTTGAGATGATTCACAGACTGACAGCCTGTCATTATAGACATAGTACGTCACATATTTTTCTGAAACGGCCCTCAAATATATGTCAGGCGTGGCAATAGCTACCGTATCTTTACGACCAATAACGCTCTACCTACCCCGTGTGGGATAAAGGCGTGATAAGTACATTTATGTATGATTTAATACTTATCTATATTTATGGGCAACAAATTTTTACTACCAACCGCAACAGTTTATGTTTTATATTAAAATCTTATGTTTTAAAGTGACTTTTTATTTTTCAGATAACAAGAACAACAATCTGGTAAAGAACAACGAAAAACTGACTGAAGATAGACAAAAACACATTCAAGCAAAACGGAAACTCTCCAAATTTAATATATAAATTGTTTATCAGAATTTCTAAATATTTTGAACGGGGTATTTTAATTTAGTGAGCGAAGTTAATTGTAAGCAATTAACAAATAAATATATTCATATCAAAATAAACAATTTGTGAGATTAATTTCTGTTCCTTACTCATTTTATTAACAGACCCAAGCCAAACAACCATAGCTAATAATAAGTTTCTAGAATTACTTTTATCGTATTTACTATTATAAATTTTGTTCTTAAATAATTTAAGAAAGGAATGAAAGTGAATGTAAGTAAGACGAAATCAATGGTTTTTGAAAAAGAAGAAGGTATGACGGAGTGTTTCATTATGATAGAAGAAGAGAGGGTGGAGCAAGTGTAAGAGTTTGTATATTTGGCATCGAAGTTTACATCAGATGGAAAGTGTGAAAGTGATATTGAAAGGAGGGTAAATGCCGGCAACATGGTGAATGGAGCGTTGCATGCCTTTATGAACAACCAGACAGTGTCTAATAAGTCACGTCTGGCTGTGCATAGAGGAGTGTTAGTTTCAACTCTTATGTATGAGAGTATGGCGGATGACAGAAGTGATGCCAATAGGCAGAATGGAGGGTTCCAGGTGGTGTCGGGAAAAGGGTAGCTACTCGCCTGGCCGGGTGTTGTGGCCAGGGGACCGACTGGTCCACCTGGATAGAATTGGAAGTTGTATATATGCGTTGCGCGGTGACACACTTTGATACCGCGTTTCAGGCTCTTTGTTCTGTCACGTGGCGCCATCTTGCAGCTATGTTGGAACTTCTGTTGCGTCTTGCTTGCTCGTGAACCACTTGGAGTGAGCTTCTTGTCGTAGCTCCCAGAGGTCGCTACAAGAGTGAAAGTTGGGTATGGCAGAAAAAGCATGAAAGTAGGATAAATTCGGTAGAAATGAGAGCGCTAAGAAGTATGATAGGAGTGAAATTGAGTAACAGGACAAGGAATAGCGTGATTAGAGAACGTTGCGGTATAAAGATGACATAGTGACTGGTATAGAAAAAGGAATGCTGAGATGGTTTGGTCACATTGAGAGAATGAATGAAAGAAAATAAACGAAACAGGTGTATATGGCGAGTGTGGATGGGAACGTTGGAAGGGGAAGACCAAGACGCACGTACTTGGATCAGATCGGGGACGTTCCAGAGAAAGGTCAGGACAAGAGTACCTACCCTAAACCGACGAGCATGTATGAAAAGATTGATGTTGAAGAAGCGAAAGAGGTGTGTCAGGATCGTAGCAAGTGGAAAGATGTAGTCTCTGCCTTCCCCTATGGGAAAGAGGCGTGATTATATGTATGTATGATTTAATAATAAAAAGCTCATTTTATTTCAAAGCTGATACTAGAAGCATTCCCCTTTATTAAAAAGAAAACACATGAGGGCAAGTCTTTATCTAACCTTCGTTCTGAAAAAAATATAAGCCCTTTGAAAAAAAAATAGTACCTTGAATGTGTAGGTACCTACTTTGTGCAATGAAGTTGTATAAAAATGAGCTGACGGGGAACTCTTATAACCACGGTAAATCAAGACAATTAACACATAGGTACCTAATTATTAAATTTGTTCGCCAATCAATCCTCTTGCCAAGTGTAGTAAGTAAGGCAATACCCCCCAGTAGTTGGAGGCCCATGTACAGCTGTGGACTGTTAATGTATGTATGTACCTATGTATTGATTAGTAAGTACACTAGGCGACAAATGAGCATACTTACTATAAAGTTCATAATCATTTGAAGCCGATGTCGGTCAATCTTAATAGTTCATAAAATAAAAAAAAGATGGCGTTGGGTCAAAATTGTTACGAGCAACAATAGATAGAAATAAGGATTCAGCACGCGCGCACTAGCGATTTTTTATTTGGCCGATAGTTTGATCGATCAGAGGATATATGATCTGATCTCTATTGATCATTTGAATGATAAAACTTTCAGATTCTGTGCTTTCGGCCAACTCAAAATCGCTGGCTTTCAAATTACACTCACTATTTCATAATTTGTTGCAACATCCGCCGTGGCCTAACGGTAAGACACTTGGACTTTCAAGCATAATAAGCGAGGTTCGAAACCTAGCCAAGAAAGGTTAGTGTTTTTTTATAGTAGATCTTTTTATTATTATTTTTCTTTTTTTCTCTTTAATTTTATAAAACAAGCAAGATTTATTATTTTTTTATGAAAATTAAAATGCGTAACGGCTTTAAAACTTACAACTTTATTGTATTAAAAAAGTAAATGCGAAGTTAAATAAAAGATTTTTAGTTTAAACAAAACAGGGTATAAATATTTATTTTAAATAAGACGCGCTTTTTGAGTTAGAAGTTACAGCTTAAGTATTCGTTTTCAATAAGATTTGAAAAGAGGATTGAAGCATAACCTGCTTGACATAGCCATAGCGACATAAAGTCCCTGCATACTGTCGTCGACGTCGGCAAGCCTGATGCCTATTACTATACAAATATAGAATAAATTGACGGCGGCGGTGAGGCGCGGCGGCTGGCCGGCGCGCCTTGGTGAGAAAACTGACCGCCGCCGCCTGTATAGTGTGCAGGGAACTTAATATTACACGAGTAAAGATCTTATATAATAAATATTTATATAAATAAAGTGACAATTAATAAATAAATAATACACACTGTTTTATAAATACTTAATTAGATAACTAATAACCCGTGGATCCACCATTTTGGTCAATTACGGCTTGCATTTGTGATCCCATTGACCCGACCAGCTGAGCACATAAATTGGAACCCCGAATGTTTTCTTTCCCACACCTCCGTGCAATGTGCTTCTAGTGCTTTTTTTTGTCCTCTCATTTCTATTATTCCACCTTTGGACCATCACACCCCATAGTTTTTCGATGGGATTTAAATCTGGTGATTTAGATGGCCAAGGAATAACTTTCACGTCGGTATGTTGTTGAAATCACTCATTAACGACCCGTGATCGGTGGACAGGACAGTTATTAAGTTACCTGTACCTTGTTCTGAGCCTAATTAATTGAGTAGCGAACCTTTCTTTCCGCTTCCGGTGCGACGTTTTAGCCCCACTCCACAGCCCTTGGCGGCTCGACTGGCGTGAATACAGCTACAGTTGGAGGGGATGAGGGCTGCGCGCGGGCCTCATCCCTCCCTCTATTCATTGGCGATTTGTGTCCCGCGCTGTGCGGACGTGTTTTATGAAAGTGTTTAAAATATAATTTCAACTTCGATAAAGTATAATTTTTACGTTAAAAATTTCGAGAAAATGAATCCGTTTTCCAAAAAACGGAGTAAAAAAGTGAAAGCCCCGCGCTATTCTTCGAGTTCCGAGGAATATGGATACGATAGCAGCTCCACGGCTTCGAGTTCTGTGGAAAGAACTCTAAAGAGGAGACGTCGTCGTCGCAGATCCAGCAGGCAGCACCAGGACAAGGATTCCAATCGGATGAGTAGACTTGAAAAACATATTTCAAATTTATCTTCTAAAGTCGATTCTATTAGTAAATCAGTTTTTAAAATACAAAGTGAACGTTCTAAAGACTATTTTTTGAAAACTTGCAAAAGTTTCAAGCGCGGGCAGGATTTGAACCTGCGACTTTCGCATTACTAGTGGCGACGCCTCTTCCATCTGGGCTACCGCAGCTCATTTCCTGCCCGCAAATTTTGCAAGTGTATTTTAATGCCAGTAACGCTTGGCATGGCTCCATCTACCGGGTTAGTTTTGCAACTAATCACCGGCGACTAATTCTATCTTTGCAGATTGAATGTAGTCTAAGCGATGAAAACCAGCGATAAATTGAGTACCAAATTTTAAAACACTTCCCGTGTTAGGTATACAATTTTTGAAAACTTGCAAAATTTTCATGGAGCCATGCCAAGCGTTACTGGCATTAAAATACACTTGCAAACAAAATTTGCGGGCAGGAAATGAGCTGCGGTAGCCTAGATGGAAGAGGCGTCGCCACTAGTAATGCGAAAGTCGCAGGTTCAAATCCTGCACGCGCTTGAAAATTTTGCAAGTTTTTAAAAATTGTATACCTAACACGGGAAGTGTTTTAAAATTTGGTACTCAGTTCTAAAGACTGTTCTCGGCTTTCTAGAGAGGCTAGTCCTTCGGGGTCGACCTTGTCTTTACACCCGGATAGTGACCTAGAAAGAGAATTATCTAATCCGGAAAAAGAATTTGAATTTAAAGAATTAGAAACGACCGTTAAAAATAAATTTTTGAAATCATCTGAAAATCATGTCGAAGTTTTGAACAAACTTCAACATTTCAATACACCGGACTGGTCTCAAGTCAGATATTTGGATGCCCAAAAATGTTATAGTTCAGTTCCTGGTTTTGTAGAACTAGAAAGTAACGACCTAGTAAAACATTTGGATAGGAGCCGTTCAATGGCAGTCTCGGAACGTTCGCTTGCAGCTATATCTCACGGACTAATCATGCAACACGAGGCCTTGCAAAAAGGCATCAGTTCTCTGGTAAATTGGTTAACCCAGCATGATGAAAACTCACCAGTATCAGGTCAACAGCTTTGTGATAAAGTAAATGAATTATTTGACTCTGAATATAAAAAATTAGTGTTGATTTGCTACAAATGGTTTGTGGCCGTCGTGCAGATATAGTTCAACAACGCCGCGATTTGATCTTAAATCATGTCAGAGACAAATACCTAAAGGAAGGTTTACGAAAGATTCCTCCGACTTCGGAACATCTTTTTAATGAACCGAATTTTTCAGATTTTATTACTAAGCACGGAGGTATTTCAAAAGTATTTATGACGACTACGTCATACCGACAACCCGCGCAGGGTGGGTCGAATAAACAGCCTCTTGCGCAAAGAGCTGATTATGGAACCTCGAAACTACCGGATACCATACGCAATGGTCCCGGCCTGCAGAAGTCCGCGCCCGCGCAGGGCCGCAAGAGACGTGCAGTCGATGAGCCATTTCGAGGATCACACAACACCAAGCGCCAGCGCCGTCCGCCTGCGCGAGGTGATCGCAGAGACAATTGACTATCACCAATATTTTCGAGCGGGGAGGATCAAACACAGGGTAAGTGTTTGGAGGAAACTGGGAGCACCCAATTATATCATAAGCATGCTACAACACGGTTATCGAATTCCTTTCTTTGTGAGACCCCCACTAGTTCTTCCGTTCAGAATTTCAACGCGTTTTCGTACCAAAACTTCCAACCTCATGAAAATTCAGATAAAAAAGCTTTTGGATCAAAATGTCATAGAAAAAGTAAAACTACCCTCGAGTCCGAGTTTTATTTCAACAATATTTTTCACACGAAAGAAAGGAATTGGAAAACCCTCTTATCGTCCTATTTTCAATTTAAAATTGCTAAACAATTACGTGATTGTAGAAAAGTTTCGTGTGATAAATATGTACAAAATACTAGATTTCCTCCAACCTCAAGACTGGTTAACAAAAGTAGACCTATCAAATGCCTACTTCCATTTACCAGTTTCCCCCGCTCATCGTCGCTTCCTTCGCATTTCCTATGCAGGGACAATATGGCAAATGACTTGTCTCCCATTTGGCCTAGCAACTGCACCAAAGGTGTTTGCCAGTCTGACCAACTGGATCGCGCAGATCCCAAGGGCCCAAGGTGTTCGACTGATCGTTTACCTCGACGATTTTCTCGTAGCATCCCAATCGAGAAGTCTGTTGATGGAGCATACAGATCTCGTGGTCAGAACCCTTCAGACTCTGGGTTGGGTTGTGAACCTCGAGAAATCAATATTAGTACCACAAAAGTCAATCGAATACCTTGGTATCATATGGGACCCTTGGTCAAACGAGAAGCGGCTGCCAGTCGACAAATTGCAGTCTTTAAAAATGAAAATCTCACGTACTTTAAATGCCCAAAACTGGTCTTTAAAAGACATCCAAAGTCTACTGGGTCTATTAAACTTCGCAAGTTTTATCGTCCCAAGGGGCCGTCTGAACGGCCGTGCTCTACAAACACTGTGCAACAGCTTGTTGAAATCTCAGATACCCAGATTGCTGTTACTCCCGCAGAGTGTCACAGCAAATCTCCAGTGGTGGTGTCAGCACCTTATGGACCCGTCTTGCCTACACCTTCCAGCTCCAAGGTATTTTCTCTCGACAGACGCATCTGGTTTCGGCTGGGGCGCGCAGCTCAACACTTTAAATCTGTCGGGCAGCTGGGCACCTCACGAGAAAGCTCTTCACAGCAACTGTCTAGGGATGCTGGCCATTTTAAGAGTGATAGATCAGAAAGGGTATGTAATGAACAACTCGAGTCTTTTAATCCAGAGCGACAACCGAACGGTGGTAGCATACTTGCGCAACGAAGGTGGAACCCGATCAGAAATGATGCAGTCCTTGACGCACGAGGTCTTAAACGCTCTAGATCGTTACCAAATATCGTTGTCAGTGTTCCACATTCCAGGCCGTTTCAACTACGTTGCAGATCGCTTGTCGCGAGCCAAAACTTGTACAGAATGGCACCTCATTCATCATTTCACCTGGCAAGTATTCGAAGTTTGGGGAATTCCAGAAATAGACCTCTTTGCCTCAAACAAAGCTCATGTAGTAAAGAGGTATGTATTCCTCGACCAGAACGACAGGGAAGCAGAATTTTGCAACGCATTCTCTCGCCCATGGCATTACCGTCTAGCGTGGGTGTTTCCACCAACATGCTTGGTACCCAGGGTCCTGACACACCTGAATCAAGCGACAGGTATTTACATGATGGCCGTCCCAGTTTGGGAGAAAGTCTTTTGGCGCCCAGATCTACAGGCCAGAGCAGTGGAAACTCCAATCCCTGTGAACAACCTAGATCAAGTTCTAATAGACACGCAGACGAAACGCGCCCCTCCACAAAAGTAAGTCAGATGAATTTCGAAGTGTGGCGAATACAGGGTGGTCAACACTATTAGATTCATGGAATGCGGCCCAAATAGATATTCTTGATAAAAGCTGGAGAACAACCACTATCTCAACTTACAAGCCCGCTTGGTAGAGATGGTCTAAATGGTGCAGCGAAAATAGGGTTAACATGCATAATCCGTCCCCAGCTGACCTTGCTCGGTTTTTAACTGACTTGCATTTAAACCATAAGTTGTCATATAGTTCTATCTGCTTGCATAAGTCTGTGGTATCTACTTTTTGCAAACCCACTTCGGGTAACCCCTTGAGTTCTCATATCATAGTGAAACAAACTTTAAAAGGCATAGCCTTGCAGAACCCTCGGAAACACAAATCTCCGATTTGGAACTTGAATATTCTGACAATTTTTTTATCAGCACATGCTCCCATTAAATTAACTCTGTATGAAATATCGAAAAGAACTGCTATAATTATTTACTGTGTTCCGGTCGACGGGTACATGACCTAACTCTGTTGAAAATAGATGCATCTAGTTGCATTTTCGAACAAGATTCCATAGTCTTATGGCCAGAATTCGGTTCCAAGACGGATACTGCGTCTTATCGCCAGTCTGGATGGCGACTTTTACAGTGCCCGTCAAACCGTAATATAGATCCAGTTTACTGGATCAAAACCTTGATTGAATGTTCCAGAGAACGCAGAGGTGATATTAAGTCTCTGTTTATCAGTACGTGTGGTGCAGTTAAACCGGCGACCCGTACCATTATTGGCGGCTGGGTACGGGGTGCACTTCGTGATGCAGGTGTGAATGCCAGTGCAGGCAGCGTACGCGCCGCAGTCGCCTCGGCCAGCTGGCTTGATAGCACTTCTGTGGATGAGATTCTTACTCGTGGTAACTGGCAATCAGCCACTACTTTCCATAAATTTTATAGAAGGGAAGTTAATTCTTCAATCCCTATGAGAAATCAATTATTATCTAATTTTCAAACGATTTGATTAATTAATTTAATCCATATCATTATCTATTTTCAAATTTAATTAAATACCTACTAATTATTTAATAAATTTACATCTCACATTGGCGTTTTAATACAGCAGCGATAACAAACACTACTCAATTAATTAGGCTCAGAACAAGGTACAGGTAACTTAATATCGCAATTTTACCTGAAAATAAAATTGTTATTAAGTGTACTTACCTTGTTCTGAGCCTAAATAAATTTCTGCTGCTGTACATAATATTTACATAATCATTAATTGAGTGCCAATGAGTAGAGGGAGGGATGAGGCCCGCGCGCAGCCCTCATCCCCTCCAACTGTAGCTGTATTCACGCCAGTCGAGCCGCCAAGGGCTGTGGAGTGGGGCTAAAACGTCGCACTGGAAGCGGAAACAAAGGTTCGCTACTCAATTAATTAGGCTCAGAAAAAGGTAAGTACACTTAATAACAATTTTATTTTCAGGTAAAATTGCGATATCTTGCACGAAAATTATGTTTGGCACCTCGTTAGATAGATAGACAGTCCGTGTTGTAGGCAGCATAATGTCATCCAGCACCTGCACATAATTATCACCATCAGCACGACTAGGTATAGTGCTAAGTTCTCCCGGGCCATGTGCGCTCATCCATCCCCACATGTTTAAGGTTATTCGACCGGATTCATTATTAGCTACGACATGATTACTATCAATCGTGTATTGTTTCTGCGCCATAGTGATAGTCGTCCTCTTTGACTGGATTTAAACGTTTTTTCGTCACTAAAAACAGCCGTTGAACAATCAAAATTCAAATACGTTCTAGCGAACTCTAACCGAGCTCTTTTGTGAGCATCGGTCAAAAACGGTTTCACGGCATGACGACGATAGTGAAGACCTGCTTTATGTAAGGCACGTCGAACTGTGGCGACCGAAGTATCGAAGAGCCCGGCGAAATGTCTTGTGGGTTTGAAGCCATTTTCCTCATACTCTCTAACCATCAACTCTCGCTGTTCTGTGTTTAACAGGGTAGGGCGACCACTTTTGGATCAGGTATCCAAAGTGCCCTCCTCACCACGTCTCCTCACCCATAATTTCACCGTTTTGATCTAAAGCAAAGTCTCTTATTTAAAATTTATCATTTGTAAAATTTAGTTAATAACGCGCAATGAAAACACAACTGTATTCACTTCACTTACCGTGACTCCAAGCTCCCTAGAAATTTCCGTATAGTTCAGGCCTTGATTATGCAAGGCAACTATTTCCGCTCTTGTAACAAGACTGATGTTACTCTTAGAACTCATATTATAAAATTTCAAAATAAACTGTAACGCAAAGCAAGATTATAAACACAACCAAACGATTCGCACAATGACTTTGAACAGAACAATGACAAAGACTTACCCTCTATTAGCGTATTAGTCATCTTATCATTATTATTCCTTAACGTCACCGCAAAAGTCAGTCTATGTCACAGTATAAACTATGGAAGAATTTTGTCATGAGTCACTAAGCATTCATAGCTCAGCGGTTAAGAGATTACGCTTATATTTTACAAATCCTGTGTTCGATCCTTGTTAACACCCATGACTTTTTGAAAGAAACATGACTATTTTAAAGCATCAATTTTGTAAGGTGCAAAGTTAAAAATTACAGATAACTCCAGTTAGTCGAAAACAATAAATCAAAGAAGTTTTTTTCATCGCAAATCTAACTTAGCGCCATCTATTGGAATCACACATAAGAAGTATCAGGATGTGCATAACAGAGAAGAACCTGATACTACTAGATGGCATTAAATTATCCTTCATAGAACTTTATTTCTCAACTAGGTATGCTCTTTGTCGTCCAATGTAGTAGTAGGTACCTACTAAGTTACTTTATTTTCAAAGTATATAATTTATTTTGCACTCGCAGTTTGTATTTTATACTATACCCATAATTATTAATAAAGTTCTGAGTGCCTTATTAGTTTCATCAATAAAAAATGAAAATACTTCAGAAAATAATTATCTTTTTCTTAACTTTTTTTTTCTTTTATGTAAATACTAAGTAGTTGAAAATAAACAATATATATTTTTTTAATTATTTATAATTTACCAAAATGTACAGTGGCCCCCGGTTGGACCACCAAATTAATTATATAATACCAATATGTATTATTGTAAAATAAATGTTTATTAAGGTAATAAACCTACCTAACATATCTTAAATAATGTGAAAAAAGTTACTTACTGTTCCTTCTTCACTCTGGTCGCCTTCACCTTCATCCATAGGGGTAGCAGTGACGACGGTGGCAGGATCATCATCATTCTTTACATCCTGAAAATTACATTAAGCTATTTATTAGTTTTGTCAAAGCAAACGAATGTGAGTGAATATTCATAAATAAAAGTATTAATGAAATTTACATGTTGTACCAACGATATGTTATGCAGGTTCCTACCTTGGTAGCGCTGGGCATTTCTTCAGTAACATTCACTGCTGTGATACCTTTCAACTGAAAACAAAAGCATGTAAACATTTAAGATAAATTGAAGTTTATCGGATCGTTGGTCGACACGGAAAAAGAGAGAGAGTAAAATCTTTCACGAACAAATTCAAGAGAAACAAATTAAAATGTCTTCTACATCTAAGTAGGTACCATGGTTTGACCATGGTGCACCAAATCAACAAAAGATTTAGCGTATAATCAAGAAAAATAAAAGGAAGACATAAATTCGTATATCCTCCAATAACTACCTTTATATCGACATAAATACAACAAAAAATCCACACTAATATTATAAATGCGAAAGTAACTCTGTCTGTCTGTCTGCTACGCTTTCACGGCCAAACCACTGAACCGATCTTCATGAAACTTGGCACAGAGATTGCTAGCATACCAAGAACGGACAAAGGCTACTTTTTATCACCATTCGCGGGTCTGGAGTATAGATGTAGACCACCAGGTGTACCACCACGAGCCCAGCTAAACTATTAGAGATACAGGCATGGTTCTAAAACAAAAGTTGTTCAGTATGATGGGCCGCTTCTTTGCACAAGTACATTGAGGATCTGGAGTACCTTATGTAGAACACCAGGTCTACCATCAGGAGCCCACCTATACTGTTGGAGATACAGAAATGGTTCCAGAACAAAAGTTGTTCAGTATGATGGGAATAAGTTGAGAAATTACATTGCTTTCTTTACCGAGGACAGAAAAACAAAAAATGTGGTATAGAGGTATAAAAATGTATTACAGTAACTTAAATTACCTTTTTATCTGTCTTATCTACTTATGCTGACCATTTTAGTGTGCTCAAATCGGCACCTCCCGACTACTCCCGAGTAATATAATATAACATATTGATCTCTCAGGCCGGATAGCAAATTTTGAATTGTCCCTTTAACAACAGAAGCCAGCAAGTCATCTTTTAACAGTAGAGATAAGAACTGTTCTAATATCACTGTCACACTTACTATGAATACACATACTTACCTACTTTAGAACTTCTGCCTACAAAAACTATCTAACGCGGACGAAGTCGCGGGTAAAAGCTAGTAAATTTATAAAAACTTACCAGACTGTCCAATTCACTCATAGTACATTGAAAATTCCCGCGCTATTTTTATTTTTTTAGAAATCTTTAAGGCTAACTTCGATTGGATGCATCACAATCAACGCGCGTCGCACGCAATTAGGTATACACAGGATTGTGTCTTCCTAAAGTCGGGTCACTTGCGGCTATTTTGATTTTCAAAACTAAACATCGATGTACATTGTGCCCAAACATTTCGGGATTTCGCAACCGAGGAAAAACAAAGATTTTGTGTTTTGTTTGGGAATTGTCGGGGGAAAACATACACAAGAGTCATGTCTTTAACGCCAACGCTGCGTTAAGTGAGCAGCACGCGCGGGCTGGCGGTCGCGCGCTGGCTAGATTCGGCAAACTACTAAAATAGTGCTGCGTGACGCGAGTCGCCTAGCCCGCTCCGCAGCGGGTCCACCAACATGCAGCGCGGATGCGGTAAATGTAACTCGTCCGAACACGACGACACTTCGCCGTATTACAGCTACTTAGGCACAATGCGCCTTCTAAATTCAAAGGGATAATACTGTCAAGATGCACCTGCTCGCTTAACTTGACGGAGCGGTGGCGCTGATTTTACAATACCGTATGTAAATAATTATGGACAATCTTAATAACGATCCAAATTTTTACAAATACAAAACTTAGCTCCACCATTAATTCGTAGACTGTGTCATAACTGTTATAAGCTAGCATTGACCGGCTGTGTCACGTGACGTGTACATTTACGGAAGCACCCGAGCATCTGGGTTATAATGCATGGAGATGTATGAAACAAGCTACCACAAGATGCGCCTGGTCTGTGGTAGCCTTTAAAACTGTTTTTTTTTTCGGAGACCATCACTTCATTACAATGATTCTGCACAGCACGATTATACCTGAAAACGTTGTTTACAACATGATTTTGTACAAAATAGTCATTGGGTCGTCGTCGTCGCGTCGTCATCTTCAATAATAGGCCTGGACATATAATGTTAAAGGGATCAAAACAAAGTGACGCAATTATGATGACTTTAATCGACTCATCATCATATCAAATAAGGCAACCCTCGGAGGAGGTGAACAAGGGAGATTAAGCGAATTAGACTTACATTGGTGGTTAGAGTATGTAATCGGATGTGATCTTGACTATACATTGTTAGTACAGGGGTGTTAGGGCGAGATGGTTTTGATTCTATTACCACTGTGTGCATTCTTGGGTCACGTAGCTGTGTAAACCAGTGTTATGATGTACAAAACACTGTCGTGCAGTATAGGGACTTGATTGAATGTTATGTTTATGTCAAATATAAATAATAAAACAAAAACAAAACACAACCCGAGTATTACTAAGAAGCTATATTTATAAAATTGAATTGTTTGAATAAGTAGAGCTATGCAAAACAACAAAATCTTCGGAACTCATTTAATTTTTTACAAATTTTAACTGAGTAGTTCGCTGGTGTGCCCGGTTGGAAACTCTGACGAAAACAGGATTGCAGGTTAGTTGATTTATTATGCTGCTACATTTTGCTTACAGCTTTTACATAGGTATAAATTTTAGATATTGAAATGATAAACTGATAATGATGTAATGATACTAACCATTGACATCAAAAGCGGTTTGGCGAAATAAATTGTTATTTACTTTTCCTATTGTATTAAACTTTTCACACTCTTATCTTATTAAAAAATATAATGTGATGGATGAAGAAGCCAAACTAGGGTAAATTATTTTAAATTCATTTCTTCAATATACTCATAGTTTACTGTTGTTTCAGCAATTCCATGGGAGGAATCAAGTACTTTAAAATGCAGAAAGATTTTTATGAAAGCCAGTTTCAAGTCGTGACCCAATAATTCATAATTCATAATTTCTTTATTTGCTCAGAATGGGGTACATTAAACAAGGTGTAGGGTAATCTTATGTCACATTCAAAAGGTTCTCCACATTCAGCCAAGAGAATATGGCATGCAAATATAGGTTAATGTTTAATCTTTTTATCTAAAAATTCTTGAACTGAGTAAAAATTATGTGCTTGAAGCCATTTATACAGTTTTAATTTGAATTTTTTCAAAGGCAGTTCCCTAAGAGACGGCGGTAAATGATTATAAATAGTCTTACACATAAAATGACAATTTCGTAAGTATTTAGTTGATCTTGGTACAAGTCCTAATGCTAGCTTTTGTGAATTACGAATCTGACGAGAGCGTATTTCTTCGGCTTTTTTAAATAGTTTTAAGTTTTCTCGCACAAATTTGGCTATTTCGAATATATACAAGCACGGTACCGGAAGAATCTTTAGTATTTTGAATAAGGGGCGACAAGAATCAAGAGGATCAACGCAGCAGATGGATCGTACACACTTTTTTTGGGAAATAAATACCTTATTTATTTCGGAACTGTTTCCCCACATTATCAGTCCATATTTTATGACCGATTGTACGTAACCAAAGTACGCAGTCAACGCCGTGGCTCGTGAAGCCGTCTTTGTTAGTTTGTACAGTGGATATGCAAATCTATTTATTTTGGTACAGACACTTTCTATGTGAGTCTTTCATTTAAATTCATTATCTAAATTGACTCCAAGAAACTTAACGCAGTTACTTTCTTGTATTATTTGGCCATTATATTTAATGTTTAATTTTGCTTTAAGATTATTATAGTTTACGTAATTTGTTTTGTCAATATTGATTTGTAAATTATTATTATTTAGCCATTCTATTATTGATTTTAGTACATTATTTACGTCACGCTCATGTTCAATTATTGATGTATTTTTTCTTGATTTCACAACTATTGATATATCGTCAGCAAATAAAATTGTCCTATAACTTGTCACTTCAGGAAGATCGTTAATATATATTAAAAACAACAGTGGTCTTAAGACATCCCTTGTGGTACACCCAAGTTATTTATCATATATTCAGATTTATATGTTTGGATAACATTGGCTGTGTCTTTGCGAGATATTTCAACACATTGTAGTCGCTTTTCTAAATAGCTTGATATCCATTTTATTCTGGCCCACGTATTCTACAGTGTTCTAGTTTGGTTAAAAGAAGATCATGACGGACAAAATCGAAAGCTTTCGACATATCAAAGTATAGGACCGTAGTTAGTAGTTTATCGTTTGTTTTTTGCAAAATTTCACTAGTTAAATGAAATGTTGCAAATGTAGTTGATTTTTGTTTTTGAAATCCGAATTGGTTATCTTTTATTACATTCAATTTTGTAAAGAATTTTACTAATTGCTGATGCATGATTTTTTCAAAGACCTTTGAGATAATAGGTATCAGAGTTATAGGACGATAATTTGACATGTTCGACTTTTCCCCTTTTTTAAACAACGGTTGGACGACTGACATTTTAAGTGTCTCAGGAAAAATACCCTCTTCTAGAGATCTATTTATTAAATGTGTCAAAACCGGACCTGCCTCATTTTTACATGCCTTAATTACTTTTGTGCAGATTTCATCATGTCCAACTGAATTTGAATTGTTTAATGTCATAATTACCTTCTTAGCGTCATCTTCATTGATTGGATTAATATAAATAGAATTTGGTATGAAATTTATTGAATGAGTAGTTTTGATGTCATTTTTAGAGCTATTTGTTTGTGTAGTGTATCCAAATTAGATACTCGCTGTCTTGCTTTAGTGGTCATCTCTCTCTCTCTATTTCGGCATTGGAATGCATGTAAGTGTGTCTCATTAAATAAACCCTAATTAATCAATTTGGTGGTTTTACTTAAGATACAACAATTGGCGATGATAATCTGGAAACCTGCGCGTTGTTTAGTGTGAAAATTAATACACAAACAAGTGAATTTCGAAAGAAAATTAAAGAAAAGAAAACCACGAGGAAGTGTTCTAGCGTTATCACGTGAAGTTAGTTGCAATTACATGCTGAGCTGAGAGAAAGATCGTGCGTGAACGTGAACGATTACGAGAATCATCGCTGTCGTGAAGTTGACGCGCATTGCGATACGCATTCCAACAAAGTCAACCATTTTCGTTGTAAATTTATATAAAATTGAAATAAAAACACGTGTAAAATATGATTAAGGATAAAAATAATGACAAGCTCGGAATCGGACCCCGAGAACTTTGAAGATGCTGAAGCAGAAAAACCTAAGCTTAGTTGGATATATTGCTTAAAAAAAGACGCATTAAAAGCAGAGTTATTGAAAAACGGCATTGTTTTTGAAGATAATTATACAGTAGATGTTTTGAGAAAATTATTGGCGGAATATATAAAAAGAACTGCAGGAAAACAACAAAAAAAACACTTAAAAAAAGTGACAATGACGTCGAGTCACAATATTCAACCTTTCAATGGTGAAAACTGGGAATGTTTCGAACAACAACTAGAGTGTCTTATCAAATTAAATGACATTTCAGATGATAAAAAGGTACCGCTACTGCTGACCAAGATTACGCCACAGGTATTGGAAATATTAAATTGTCTGTGTTCGCCAAAAAAAGTCATTACACTTACTTTTGAAGAATTGTGTTCGAAATTAAAGGAAAAATATACTCAAAAAACATTATCAGCTATAGAAAGAGCGACATTTCGCAGCAGAAATCAGTTACCAACAGAAACAATTGAGGAATACATACTACAATTGCGAAAACTAGGTGGAAAATGTGATTTTAAAGACTTGGAAGATCAAATCAAGGAAAAACTCATAGATGGAGTATACTCAAAACTATTGAAATTTAAGCTGCTGAAGGACTGAACAGCAGATAAGACATTAGATGACATGATTGAGCTAGCCAGAAAGGTGGAAGGTGCACTCCAACAGTCTAAACAAAGTGATGGGCTTGTTTCAGAAATGTTCTATTATCAACCCCGACCCCGACAACAGGAAAAGAAGAAAAGTGATAAATACAGAAGTGGTGTAAAAACAGTTACAAACAATAGCATGAGGTGTTTTTGCTGTGGAGCCCAAAATCATCTAAAAAGAGACTGTAGTCTTATAAAAAAGTATTGTTCAGAGTGTGGGCAACAATCGCATATTTTCAAAATGTGTCCAAACAAGAATGTTAGAAAAAAGATATTCACATTGTCACAGGAGCCAGAATCTTCAGCGAGTGGTGAAGAAGTTGAATCTTCAGTTGCTAAAATGTTTGATGATTATGAAGTTTATTCGGTTAATGTAAGTAAAGTGCCCCCTCACTATATCACATTAAACATAGAAGGAAATTATTTGGATTTTCAACTAGACACAGGTTCAGATGTGACAGTAGTCCCGTACACAGATAGAAATAGATATTTTAGACACAAACAGATGTATGACTGCAAGGTTAAATTCAGAAATTTTGATCAAACAATATCAGAACCAGTAGGTATTGTTAAAAATGTGAAGGTTACTTATAATAATAATAAACTAGAGCTGAATATTTTCCTAGGTGGTGAAGATATACCACGAATTTTAGGCAGAGATTGGTTGAGTGCTTTAAAATTATGGCCCCCAAGTTTAGGACAGGTAAAAAATATAAATATAAATACTGGAATTGATGTAATTTCTATTACAGGAGCCGAAAAATATGTAAAGAAGGAGTTCGCAGAAGTATTTAATAAATTAATACACAAACAAGTGAATTTCGAAAGAAAATTAAAGAAAAGAAAACCACGAGGAAGTGTTCTAGCGTTATCACGTGAAGTTAGTTGCAATTACATGCTGAGCTGAGAGAAAGATCGTGCGTGAACGTGAACGATTACGAGAATCATCGCTGTCGTGAAGTTGACGCGCATTGCGATACGCATTCCAACAAAGTCAACCATTTTCGTTGTAAATTTATATAAAATTGAAATAAAAACACGTGTAAAATATGATTAAGGATAAAAATAATGACAAGCTCGGAATCGGACCCCGAGAACTTTGAAGATGCTGAAGCAGAAAAACCTAAGCTTAGTTGGATATATTGCTTAAAAAAAGACGCATTAAAAGCAGAGTTATTGAAAAACGGCATTGTTTTTGAAGATAATTATACAGTAGATGTTTTGAGAAAATTATTGGCGGAATATATAAAAAGAACTGCAGGAAAACAACAAAAAAAACACTTAAAAAAAGTGACAATGACGTCGAGTCACAATATTCAACCTTTCAATGGTGAAAACTGGGAATGTTTCGAACAACAACTAGAGTGTCTTATCAAATTAAATGACATTTCAGATGATAAAAAGGTACCGCTACTGCTGACCAAGATTACGCCACAGGTATTGGAAATATTAAATTGTCTGTGTTCGCCAAAAAAAATCATTACACTTACTTTTGAAGAATTGTGTGCGAAATTAAAGGAAAAATATACTCAAAAAACATTATCAGCTATAGAAAGAGCGACATTTCGCAGCAGAAATCAGTTACCAACAGAAACAATTGAGGAATACATACTACAATTGCGAAAACTAGGTGGAAAATGTGATTTTAAAGACTTGGAAGATCAAATCAAGGAAAAACTCATAGATGGAGTATACTCAAAACTATTGAAATTTAAGCTGCTGAAGGACTGAACAGCAGATAAGACATTAGATGACATGATTGAGCTAGCCAGAAAGGTGGAAGGTGCACTCCAACAGTCTAAACAAAGTGATGGGCTTGTTTCAGAAATGTTCTATTATCAACCCCGACCCCGACAACAGGAAAAGAAGAAAAGTGATAAATACAGAAGTGGTGTAAAAACAGTTACAAACAATAGCATGAGGTGTTTTTGCTGTGGAGCCCAAAATCATCTAAAAAGAGACTGTAGTCTTATAAAAAAGTATTGTTCAGAGTGTGGGCAACAATCGCATATTTTCAAAATGTGTCCAAACAAGAATGTTAGAAAAAAGATATTCACATTGTCACAGGAGCCAGAATCTTCAGCGAATGGTGAAGAAGTTGAATCTTCAGTTGCTAAAATGTTTGATGATTATGAAGTTTATTCGGTTAATGTAAGTAAAGTGCCCCCTCACTATATCACACTAGCTTTTACCCGCGACTTCGTCCGCGTTAGATAGTTTTTTTTTAGGCAGAAGTTCTAAAGTAGGTATGTGTATACATGGTAAGTGTGACAGTGATATTAGAACAGTTCTTATCTCTACTGTTTAAAGATGACTTGCTTGCTTCTGTTGTTAAAGGGACAATTCAAAATTTGCCATCCGGCCTGAGAGATCAATATTTATAACCAATGAATACAAAAGTCAGTAGATAACAGAGTACTTACTCCAGAGGTGCCGATTTGAGCACACTAAAATGGTTAGCATAAGTAGATTAGACAGATCAAAAGGTAATATAAGTTACTGTTATACATTTTTATACCTCTATATACCACATTTTTTGTTTTTCTGTCCTCGGTAAAGAAGGCAATGTCCTTTCTCAACTTATTCCCATCATACTGAACAACTTTTGTTCTGAAACCATTTCTGTATCTCCAATAAGGTGGGCTCCTGATGGTAGACCTGATGGTCTACATACGGTACTCCAGATCCTCAATGTCCTTGTGAAAAGAAGCGGCCCATCATCATGAACAACTTTTGTTTCGGAACCATTTCTGTATCTCTAATAGTTTACGTGGTCTCCTGATGGTACACCTGGTGACATAAGGTACTCCAGATCCTCAATATCCTTGTGAAAAGAAGCGGCCCATCATACTGAACAACTTTTTTTTTGGAACCATTTCTGTATCTCTAATAGTTTACGTGGGTTCCTGGTGGTACACCTGGTGGTCTACATAAGGTACTCCAGATCCTCAATGTCCTTGTGAAACGAAGCGGCCCATCATACTGAACCACTTTTGTTTTGGAACCATTTCTGTATCTCTAATAGTTCACGTGGGTTCCTGATGGTACACCTGGTGGTCTACATTATGTACTGCAGATCCTTAATGTCCTGGTGAAAAGAGGCGGCCCATCATACTGAACAACTTTTGTTTTGGAACCATGCCTGTATCTCTAATAGTTTAGCTGGGCTCCTGATGGTACACCTGGTGGTCTACATAAGGTACTTCAGATCCTCAATGTCCTTGTGAAAAGAAGCGGCCCATCATACTGAACAACTTCTGTTTTGGAACCATACCTGTATCTCTAATAGTTTATCTGGGCTCCTGATGGTACACCTGGTGGTCTACATAAGGTACTCCAGATCCTCAATGTCCTTGTGAAAAGAAGCGGCCCATCATACCGAACAACTTTTGTTTTGGAACCATGCCTGTATCTCTAATAGTTTAGCTGGCCTCCTGATGGTACACCTGGTGGTCAACATAAGGTACTCCAGATCCTCAACGTCCGTGTGAAAAGAAGCGGCCCATCATACTGAAAAACTTCTGTTTTGGAACCATACCTGTAGCTCTAATAGTTTAGGTGGTCCCTGATGGTACACCTGGTGACATAAGGTACTCCAGGTCCTCAATGTCCTTGTAAAAAAAAGCGGCCCATCATACCGAACAACTTTTGTTTTAGAACCATGCCTGTATCTCTAATAGTTTAGCTGGGCTCCTGATGGTACACCTGGTGGTCTACATAAGGTATTCCAGATCCTCAATGTCCTTGTGAAAAGAAGCGACCTATTATACTAAACAACTTTTGTTTTGGAACCATACCTGCATCTCTAATAGTTTAGCTGGGCTCCTGATGGTACACCTGGTGGTCTACATAAGGTACTCCAGATCCTCAATGTCCTTGTGATAAGAAGCGGCCCATCATACTGAACAACTTTTGTTTCGGAACCATGCCTGTATCTCTAATAGTTTAGCTGGGCTCCTGGTGGTACACCTGGTGGTCTACATAAGGTACTCCAGATCCTCAATGTCCTTGTGAAAAGAAGCGGCCCATCATACTGAACAACTTTTGTTTTGGAACCATGCCTGTATCTCTAATAGTTTAGCTGGGCTCCTGGTGGTACACCTGGTGGTCTACATCTATACTCCAGACCCTCGAATGGTGATAAAAAGTAGTCTATGTCCGTTCTCGGTATGCTAGCAATCTCTGTGCCAAGTTTCATGAAGATCGGTTCAGCGGTTTGGCCGTGAAAGCGTAGCAGACAGACAGACAGACAGACAGAGTTACTTTCGCATTTATAATATTAGTGTGGAAGTGTGGATGTCGTAACGGCCGAAAATCAGATAGTAGGCTAGCAGCTATAATTAAAATTAAGGTCAGGACTTGATGCACGCGAAGTACCAAAACCAAGGAACGATGAAAGGTCATTTGAGCCTTGCGCTGCGCCCGATCGCTCAAACAACACTAACTCGGAATCTCTCTGTTCCCAAAAATGCCTTTAGCCAAACCACTTGACACAATATGTCTACTACATGCTTCGACCGACGCCAACGCATAGGTACTCAATTAATGCTCTTTCCATAAAATACATCAAAAAGTGCACTTTACTTCATTCCTCAGGTTTAATACCTCACGCTCCGACACGGCCTTCCTGACTTACACACGTCCTCGTGTGGTCACAAGTAGCTACTTCATAATATCGTTCGGTTATCCTGACAGACATACTCTAGCTTATAGCCCATAAAACATAATAATCTCGCTAGACCCCTGAACTGAACAAAGATATAGTTGTTCACAATAGTTCGCTTCGTTCCTTTGAACATGTGAACAGATCTTTATCGGTGAACTGCAAGAACCGAAAGCAGCTCAGCATTCATTGCAGTTTTAAGTATCTTTGATCCAAAGTACTTGCTAAGTTAGCTATCCTGTTTGGTACTTACTTACTTACTTCCTAATACTTGTTTGTTAAATTTGACTTGGTATTCATAACAACAAATCTATTATCTCCAAATCGTTCAAGTATTTTTCACGTTTGTGTTATTATTTGCTAAATAAATAAACAGGCCCATATTCGTTTGCACTTCAAAAACTTCTCATAAGCCATCCAATACGTTTTTACCCTTACATGATTACTAACTATGCACTCTTTTACTGTGCTGTCGAACTTAACAGCTAAAGAAATAACATTTATCAGAAACTCATTATTATTTCAACTTTGACATTAAGGTTACGGGTTTAAAATGACAGACTACAAGTTGAGTGTGAACCATAAATTTTCAACCCACTTGAACCAGCCGTTTTCATCACTTTCTGATAACTTAAATCACTTTACTACTTATTGAAAGACAAGTGCCCATAAAACAATATTCTAACTTGAATACAATACAATAATTGATACGAGTACCGTAATAAAGTCTTTTGTTGCATCTGGCCACCGTCGCAACGGTCACAGAGCTTCCCCACCATGGGTCACTCAACACTGTCAATCACAGTCACAGATCCCCGCCACGGATCTCAGGCCGACACCACCACCTTGTGGCACGCCTACTGGTAACACCGGTTACCTGGAGCGACATCATACATAACAGTAATGACCACAGTAATCACCTACTTGGTCAAGTATGATGCCCTCAACGAAACCATGCGTCCATCAAAGACACCATCTGATCACACAGATCAGCAAAGCGGATGGTGAATGAGCCACTGCAGCTGGCCACTCACCCGATCAGATCATAGTTCCCCGGGCTATATCTGACCCAACACAACATGAGACCACACTGTCTCCACAATTTGAGACCACACTGTCTCCACCATGGCACGCGCTCCTCCCGCAGAGGTCTTAAGTCAGAGTCAATAGGTACGTACTGTAATCACAGTCATAGTATATAGTCGTGAGGGGTCGGGAGGACAAACGCGCCCATCATTGCCAGCAACAAAAACTTTAACTGCTAATATCATCTGATTAATTATGCAATTTTATGGGTACTTTACTTTCAGGCATTTTAGCTTTCTATCCCAGCAAGGCACATAACAGCTATATGAAGATAGCCAGATTACGTTTTCCTGCTCAAGAAAGCAAAGCAATATTACTTAAGCAAATCACTATAGTCATACGATTCAGTACTTCTAAAATGAAAACAAGTTCATTTCAAAATGTAACTTTTAACCACTTCGCTCAGGTCAAATTTTGCAACAATAGATTTGTATTGTACTTCAAGCACACATGTGTGCTGTTACGAGCGGAGTAGTTAACAACCGTTTCTATTATCACATTAGATCCATTCAATGCTTATCAGATTAAAAATAATTCTTATTAGATTCCACCTTTACAAAGCATGTATTGATTTGAACTAAGCACTGCTTTGAGAGCTTACTTTTCATGAATTGCTGCACCGAGTAGGTGATTTGATATTTCTCAATTATTCTTCCAAGTTGACGAAATAACTTAATGAAATCAATTTTTTTAATGATAGGTACCTAATTAATATCACGTACCAATACTCAAATATCAATTGCATTCAATATGCAATTTACTATTTACCTACTTCTTTCGTCGAAGTCAGTGCTATAAAATTCTAAATTACTTACACAACAGCCACGTAATCTTAGCTTTAACAATATCAACCCATTGTATCCAACAATACTCAGTTTTTATTTTTACCGATACAAAGTATTAATGCGGTGCACGCAGAAATATACACAACGTCCTTATCCAGCTGCTCTATTTATCACCACCACGGCAAAGCACTACGTTACCTTATATAAAAAAAAATATTATTTCACAATTGAATAACGCTATACGCATTTAAGTTAATCTTCATAAGTGACAGTCATGATCATGCTTAACCATATCATTGTCATGTTTGTATCCCTTATGATATAAGTTACTTAACAAAATAGTTTTTGCCAGACTTGCATTATGAAAACAATACAAAGATCTCGCTCATTTATCCGAATACTATGGTGACATGTGTTGAACCACTGGTATCAGTAATACGCGTGGCTACAACCTACAACCCTCAGTCATTTTGGACATCAATGTCCATTTTAGAACAATGCTTTTTTTATACCTCTAAGATAACAAAATAGAGCTACAGCAATGCTTTAAAATGTTTTCTGCACTATAAGGAAATACCATAACCATGATGATAATTTATTAGCCATTCATTAGTTTTAAAACTCAAGTGTGTTTCTCGTAAACGCAATAAAAATCCAACGCGAGAGTGATTCTCAAACTGAAAGTTGTAGAGAACGATGTCTTTATGCAATAGGTACAGTACCTAGCATTCCCGAGACTCTGAACCAGCAACAAATTGTTCAGTTTTAATAAAACATGTCTCATGAAAATCAAATAGGTACGTACATTCCTTTCGTACAATATATCTATGTTAAAATTCAAATCACGTTTATTGCAAACAACAAACACAAAATCTGTTCTTCTTCCGAAAATCGCTCTATCTTTATAGGTACCAACTCCTCAAAAGCTTTTATTTCAAAAGTTTTGCCCTAAATGCATTTCTGCACCAGGTAATATTAAATATCAATTGCAGTAAAGATTGAGAACCAGTCGCTATTCCCAAACCAAAACACAACGCCTTGGTTCTCATAGGTACTTGAAAAGACCCTTTTTTTTGTTTACGCCGATATCAAATAGCCGTCCCATAGTTTGACTTTAGGTTTGTTAAACTTAGTTCTAAAAATAGACTGATTTATCCATTTCCAAAAGTTTAAAAACACGCTTAATGATATTTTACTTAACGATACATGCGTCACTTTATGAACAAGTAGTAAGTAAGCAATAATGCAATGCAAAAATTGCATAAGATCAGAAATACTTCTTTACACAATAAAATACGAAATCAAAACTTTCAGACTAGGCCAAGAATTGAACCTGAACCTTCATGTTCCTTGCAACAGTCTACCAACTGTGCCAACGAAAACGAAATACGTGTGCAACTAACTGTACACAACAAAACTAAATCATGTTTCTTTTTATTTGATTATTTCCGATTCTAGAGACATCTTCCTATCATCACAACGTCATCCATTGACAAAGAAATTAATTAAACTTTTTGTTTTTTTTTTGTGAATCTAATTCATTATCCAAAATAATAATTTAATCGAGTGATTTTTCATCCATCAAAAATGGCAATTAAAATCCGATAAAATTGTCTCCAGTCCAACTTAGGTCCACGTTTATAAACAAATTCAGTAGATTAACGTGTGGCAATCATTACCGTACTAAAATAATAACTATGACACAAACTGAAAATTGCCACCAGTTGCAAATGAACATTACTAATGCGCAGCAAATAAAAATCATCAGCAACCAATAACATCAGATCACTAGAATATATTAGTATGGAAAGAACTGGCCTGAATTATTTGTGGTCCAAGAGCATTCTCTGCAATCTGCATTCCGCTTACAACTGGTATCTTCGCCACGAAAGTCATTTTAGTCACGATCACTAGGTCCACAAGTCTATCACTATGGCACTACATTACAGTTTGTAGGTCTCAATCCCACTTCTGATGTCGTAACGGCCGAAAATCTTATAGTAGGCTAGCAGCTATAATTAACATTAAGGTCAGGACTTGATGCACGCGAAGTACCAAAACCAAGGAACGATGAAAGGTCATTTGAGCCTTGCGCTGCGCCCGATCGCTCAAACAACACTAACTCGGAATCTCTCTGTTCCCAAAAATGCCTTTAGCCAAACCACTTGACACAATATGTCTACTACATGCTTCGACCGACGCCAACGCATAGGTACTCAATTAATGCTCTTTCCATAAAATACATCAAAAAGTGCACTTTACTTCATTCCTCAGGTTTAATACCTCACGCTCCGACATATATATATATATTTCTTTTTCATCCTGCAGAGAGAAAGAGAAACTAAGAAATGTTTGGTAGGATTATAATTACTTCTAATTGCATTTGTTTTCATTACAATTTATTTATAAGGATATGTATTGTTTAAATTCTTTTAAGCGGGGAAGAGTGTAGTGTATCCAAATTAGATACTCGCTGTCTTGCTTTAGTGGTCATCTCTCTCTCTCTATTTCGGCATTGGAATGCATGTAAGTGTGTCTCATTAAATAAACCCTAATTAATCAATTTGGTGGTTTTACTTAAGATACAACAGTTTGATTTATATAATGGTCATTAAATTTAGAGGCTATGTCATTTGGGTTTGTGATTATAATATCATTGTCTTTAATTTCGTCAATATTGTTTTTGTGATATGTTTCCTCTGTTTCTGTTTTTATAACGTCCCAAGTGGCCCTACATTTATTTTTTCTGTTATTTACAATTTTCCTATTTTTATTTCTTTTAGCGATTGTTATGCATTTTTTCAAAAGCCTAGTATAGCGCCTATATAAAGATTTATTTTTTGTAGTTTTTGATTTGTAGTAGCTATGCCGAAGTACGCTTTTCTGTTTACAACTAGTTTTTAGGCCCTTGGAAATCCATTTGGAAGAATTTGTGTTTAGTAATTTAATCTTTATTCATCACAATAAAACAATTTTAAACGGATTTAAGTTGTGTTTATTTTGGATTTTACAATTCCTACGTTTCGAGCTCTTTACAGAGCCCGTGGTCACGGATGACTAAGGTGTTAGACGTCATTATTTAGAATTGAAATTATTTTTGTTCTACCGCCATCTATTTCTTAATTGCCTAGCGTAACGTCCTGGTTCCACACAAAATGCTGAAACCGTATCTTGTGTAGTAGGTCTTACAGTATGTTGGATCTGGTTCTTCTGCTGTGTAATCAGCGGAGTCCAAGTTGATGAGAAACATAATTTGTATAACAGGCAGAATATGTCATGGTATTTTTCAAAAGCAACGTTAAAATCAGGTTCATTATAGAATTTAACAGGTGTTCATCCTACCGTGTGATGCCGGCTTAGAATAGCATCACCCCATATCTTTCCCGTGGGTGTCGTAAGAGGCGACTAAGGGACTCGAGGGTGTGTATTGCAATTTTAGGCGATGGGCTGACAACCTGTCACTATAGCGATACACAATATTCCGAATAACCCTCAAACATTTGTCAGACGTGGTGTAAATGGCCGTTTTTTGCGGCTGTTTACGCTCTGCCTATCCCGCAAGGGATTATAGGCGTGATATGTGTATGTATGTATGTATTATAGACTTCTTGATATGATAGGCTAGCAAGATAATTTTGAAATTTTTTGATGTTTTCATCACTGTACAATCTTCTGTATATAAAAGATAGCGTAGGAATAGGTGATTTGTGCGTAGTTGGTAATTTAAGCACTTGAGCGGTATTGTGATCTGATAACCCTAATGGTAAGGTATACCCCGTGGATTTTTTTGTATTACTGAGGATATGATCTGAGCATGATAATTCCCTTGTTGGTGTAGTGATATGCTGAGTGTAGTTATAACTTTTTAGGAGATCAGTAAAGTGTCTTGAAGCTTTACTGTCTTTTAGTGTGTTTATGTTTAAGTCACCTAGTATCACAACCTTTTTTTGGGGAACTTTGAGTAACACAAATTTAACAGGTGTTCAAGTTTGCTTAAGTGCCTCTCAGTAAACTTTTTATTCTTTGTTGAAGTTCTATAAATGCATGCAATAATGGTGTTGTGATTTATGAGTTCGATTGCACAGCACTCAAATGTATTGATTTCTGCTAAATTATCGAGCATGACATTCCTTTTATAATTCATCCCTTTTTTAAGTAGAATACATGTTCCTTTTCTTTTTTATTCCTACCATATGATGATACCAGGTGATAGTTGTTCAAAGTTATGTTTTTTTCCTCGCCGCCTTTAATAAAAGTTTCAGAAAAACAGAGTACGTCTGGTATTAGCGTTGTGTTTAGATTTGCCAGTGTTATTTCTATTAGTTCCTTTGTAGAGACTAGTCCTTGAATATTTTGATGTAAAATATTTAGTTCGCACGTTTTATTTTTGTTTTGTGTACTTATTTTAAATATCTCCGCATTATTGGTGTTTTTAGAAAAATTTATGTTCGTATTGTTTATCAAATTATTAACGAAAAAGCTCATTTTGTGTTTCATTTACCATTTTTTCTTTATTCTGTTTGGCACTAATTATATTAAAGTAAAAGGGAATGGTTCCTTTTTTGTACTTATTAACATTTTTGGTTGAGTTATTTTTTTTAGTTAGTTGTTCATTTCCTCGTTTTTTGTTGGTAAATGGTTTAAAGTTTAGAAACATCTTATTATAGTAGTCCATGTCCAAAATCAGATTAATTTCTTTACACAAATTCAGCCTATTCTTTCCGTTCGAGTTGTGGTTGTTAAGGAATTTACAATTAGAGAATTGATTTGCAATATTTTTTAGCATTTCATTCACCTTGTTTTCGTTCAAATGGAAGTGCCTTTGAGAGCTTAGTAAAATTACTGAACAAGAATGGTTTTTAAGAAAAGCACATAATTCGATCATAAGTTTGTTTGGATTTGTATCATTTTCACCAACAGATAGAACAATGTAATCTTCTGGTCTTATCCTCATTGAAACGCTCTTTAATATTTCTTCACTTTGTGCATTTGGCTTTAGAAATGCAGTAATCTGGTATTTGTCATAACGGTTGTGTAACTGCGATTTGATAAAAGCTTCAGATAACCCAACACATTCTTCACCTCCGATGATTATTACTTGTTTATGGTGTAGTGTGTTGGTTTGTGTATCACCTTCAGACTACTGGGAGGCTTGATTTTGGTGGTCTTTACTTGTTTGAAATTCTTCATTACTTGCAGTTGAAGTGTTTGTTGTTACTTTCATAATATCGTGTTCTTTACCTTGTGATCACAATCGACCCCAGCCTGCGCAGTGGAAAATACAAATTTACAGCTGAAATCGATATGTGACAATGACCGCGGTATCGCGGTGCTAGAAATACCTAAAGCCAATAAATACTAAACACTAATAATGTCTGTGGGCATCAAAACCAAAATTCACAATAACAAAATTTTGTACCCAAATTAATTCACGTGTACCCAATGTTCATCAGATGTGTGGTGGCCTTTATATGTTATGCAACCAAAACGTAATACTAATTTCGCCTATTATTACCGGTATTTGGCGTTACGTTGCACACAATACCTTGACCTACATAAAAAACCACAGCAGCTAAACAATGTCAATAGATTCATGAAACTCACTTGCTAAATTTCTTCACATACTATGAGTGGAGTCTAGTGGGAGGAATGGGGGTTTGGACCGAGTATGGAAACTAGAACAACCACTCACCACGCCAGCTGTGATCAGCTGGCGTAAATCCCAGGTGCACCGTCCGTCTTCACCACAACAACTGTATCGGCATATGAATGTCCGATAGTAAGTATCCAATATTTACAGTTTAACAGATTTACGACTTTTAGATTCACTCGATGCCCCGCGGCATCTACAAATCGCGTAATGAATCAACTATGGCGGCGTCAGCGTGACGACGAATTACAGCCACATTAATCTTAACGACGATAGGTTTTTCCTTAAAAAACTAGTCAATGCACTATGAACATATCCTAAAACGATTGTCACATTTGGGTTCTTTTGCGTTTATCAAACCCACCGCGAGATTCGCCCGTGCAAATCCACGACACGCGGCACAAAGGTGGCTATAGTCAGCGCGACTGCGAACACGCAGCACGACCATACGCGCGAGGAGCCTTAGCGAGTCTGGCAGCGCGATCGCTCGGCGCATATCGGGCGCCGATGCCCGACTTTACCCGAGCCTAGTTCCGATCGCTTCGGCAACAAAGACGGGAATACTAATAGGCTACAAATCGGAAAGAGACGTCACTTATACAGAGTCATCTGTGCGCGGGCAGATCGCGCTGCTTGTAATCTCCTAACACCTACTTACTGGTGTCGGTAGCAAGCTAAATATTAAACATTCACCCGCCCTAGGCCAAATCCCTTTGGCCTATTCACTTGGTAGACGGGATAGCGTTGCTACTGCTCGCTTAAGAACCGAGTCCCCTACTTGAACTGTCGCGACTCGAGGAGTGCCATCACTACCTGGGAACAAGTTGAGAATGCGCCCTCTGCGCCAACGCAGTGGCGGCAGGTTGGCATCCTTAACCAAAACGAGATCTCCGATGCGAGGGGGTTCGGTTCTGTCCGTCCACTTAAGGCGTTGCTGCAGAATGTGCAAATACTCAAGCGACCATCGCTTCCAAAAATTCTGAGACATTTGCTGCAACAACTCATAACGCGACAAACGATTGCTATTAACCTCCGTGTAGGGGTATTCTGGCAAGGCGTTAAGTGGTCGGCCAATCAAAAAATGCCCTGGTGTCAGGGCCTCAAGATCATTAGGATCTGAGCTAAGCGGACACAAAGGACGTGAATTGAGTACAGCCTCAATTTTACAAAACACGGTCGCTAGCTCCTCAAAGGTTAATATCGTTAAACCTATAACGCGCATCAAATGCGTCTTGGCGGACTTTACAACCGCTTCAAAGATACCACCCCAGTGGGGGCATCCTGGTGGATCGAACACCCAGTTGATGCCCTGACGGGAGAGGCTCGTGCCGATAGCTTCCTCGTTTTCCGTTAAAAACGTTACAATTTCTTTCATACACCTATCAGCGCCCTTAAAGTTGGTACCACAGTCCGACCTAATCAGCGCTGGTCGCCCTCTTCGCGACACAAATCTATCCAAAGCTGCTATGAAAGCCTCCGTAGTGAGGTCGGCCACGAGTTCCAAATGGACGGCCTTGGTTGCTAGGCACACAAACACGCACAAATACGCCTTGATTGACTTCGCGTTGCGAAGGCGTGATGCTTTAACCATAAAAGGCCCCGCAAAGTCCGTTCCCACACCCGCAAACGTCCAGGCTTGCGTAACCCGGTCCGGTGGGAGGTCTCCCATCTGGGGTTGCATTGTGGCTGCCTTCAACCGATAGCAAGGCAAGCACCGAAACACAATGCTCCGTACCGTACGTCGTCCTGACAAGATCCAAAACTCGCGCTGCAGAATAGCCAACAGGGCATTGCAGCCCGCATGCGAGTTCTTCTCATGACGATCCCTAACTAAAAGCTCTACCAAAGGTCCTTTCTTTGGGAGTAACAGCGGATGGCGTGCTGAAAAGGGCAGGTTAGCGTTCCGAAGTCTACCTCCAACCCGGAGCATACCAAGCTCATCCACGAACGGGTTGAGGCGCACAAGACCTCCCTTCAGCTTTCCACGACCATCCCTGAGCAGCCTGACCTCCTCCTCAAAATGTTCCGCCTGGACGACCCTAACCAATATACCTAGAGCCGCATTCCGTTCCGCAGGCGAGAGGACAGGTGCTAAGTTCCGTTCTGCTTGAGGTTTCCTACAGTTAGACACGAACCGTTTGATCCAACCCGTCACACCTAGAAGTTTGTCGAGGGAGCTGTATCGTTCCAGCAAGAAAGCCGCACTTGGCTTTGGTACGATCTGCCCCACGTTCACTCGCAAACCTCGATCAGGTGGCCCAAGTGGCGCTCCGCACTCATTGAATGGCCATTCCTCAGGCGATCCAGTCAGCCACTGAGGTCCCCACCACAGTGAGTGACCTACCAATTCAGGGGCCCTACATCCACGTGAGGCGCAGTCCGCTGGGTTCCATTCTCCCGGTACATGTCTCCACACCAACGGAGTTTCCGATCCCTTGATCTGTGACACCCGATTTGCCACAAAAACCTCAAGTGTATGCACCGACGTCTGTAACCAACACAGAACTATCCTACTGTCGGTCCATGCGTACACCGTTTCATCTAAGTTGATGGTACCGCGCAAATTACTAGCGACATGATGTAGCAAGCGCGTGAGAAGCGCTGCTCCCGCCAATTCCAACTTTGGAATGGTCCATCTTGTCCTAACTGGAGCCACCTTACTCTTGGCCATAACCAGACGCACATCTACAGTTCCCGTTGAACTGACTGTCCGCAAATAGACAGCTGCCGCGTACCCTCGCTCCGAGGCGTCACAAAACCCATGTAGGGTCGCCTTACATCCCGCCGACGGGAGTAACTTGCGAGGTATCGCGATGCGTACAATCCCTGGTAAGGTGGTTACAAACTTTGACCAATCATTCAACAGCTCTCCGGAGAGCTGGTCGTCCCAACCCATGTTCGCTAGCCACAACCCTTGCAGGAAGCACTTCGCCATGAACGTCACCGGTGCGATCCACCCGTTAGGATCGAACGTTCTGGCGATCGTCGACAATACCGACCGCTTCGTCCAGGTCTTCTGCAACAGGTCTGGCTCAATCTGATACGTGAAGACATCATGCGTTGGCCTATACTGCACCGCTAGGATGCTCAACGTATTTGGGTTGTCCGGGTTCTCAAAAAGGTGCGGGTCCTGCTGAAACTCACCTGGTAAACCGGCCAGGAGCTCTGGACAGCTGGACAACCATTTCCGCAACTCATAACCTCCGGACTCCATGATCGCGATCAGCTCGTCTCGTAGGAGTAGTGCCTGTTGCACGCTATCTGCACCCGTGCAGATGTCATCCACGTAGACGTCGCGATCCAGTACTGCTGCGGCTCGAGGGAATCTTACCCTTTCCTGTGCGGCCAACTCTCTCAGCGTACGTACTGCCAAATAGGGACTTGGTTTCAACCCATACGTTACCGTGTTGAGCTCATAAGTGACCATCGGCTCGTCTGGGCTCTCACGCCACAAAATCAGCTGGTACCGACGGTCATCCGGGTGTATAATTGTTTGGCGAAACATCATCTTGACGTCTGCGACGAACGCTACTTGGTGCAACCGAAAATCTGTGAGGATGTCCACAATGTCCCGGTTCAACTTGGGACCCGCGTGCAGACACTGGTTCACAGACACACCATTCGATGTAGGAGCAGAACCGTCAAACACTACCCGTATCTTCGCCTCCGGTGACTTCAAAACAGCCAGGTGTGGTATATAGTAATGCTCGACACACCTCCAATCTATGCTGGACACCGACATGTGGCCTAACTCTAGGTACTCCCTCATGAATTCGATATACTTCTGCCGAAGTGCTGCATCTCGCTTCATCTTTCTCTCCATAGCCAGTAGTCTCCGTTCCGCGATCTGTCGCGAACTACCTAAGGAGGGGCGGTTTGGGAGAAATGGCAGCCTGGTAACAAACCTACCTGACGAACTTCGTGCAGTGTTGTATTGATAGAACAGCTCGCACTCGTCATCCTCTGGCTTCCGTCTATCCGCCGTGGGCGGCTCCTCGGACTCCCAAAACCTCTGCAGCACCTCCGACAACACACTACCGTAGAGCACCGTATCGCCCTCTGGTAGGTCCTGAGGTCTCCAAACTGGGCCGAAAATAACATACCCCCCTGTGGTATCCACGGCCACCAAACAAGTTTGCTGAAGTACACGTTTTCTGCCACACCAAATTCTCCCGAGGACGTCTGACCCGAGAAGAACGTCCACCGTACCGGGAGTGTCAAAGTCAGGATCAGCTAACTCTAAGCCCGTGGTCAACCCTCGTACCGTTGACGGTAACCGAACCTGAGGGAGCTTCCCTACCACTTCATCCAGCACCACTGCTGGGGCATGATAGCTGACCCCTGTGCATGTGCTACCTAATGTGAACTCGAAGTTCACCTGACCCCGAACGTCAGGCACATCTAAACCTCCTATACCTACAGCCCCATCCATTGAGGGCTTCATGTTTAAGCCTAGCCTACTCACCAGCCCACTAGACAAAATACAGCCCTGAGCCCCTGTATCCAGTAAGGCTCTTACCTGTATACTACGGCCACCGTATCCCCATACCCAAATCCGAGCCGTTGGCAACAATACCGTGATTGGACGGGGGGCCGAAGCTGGCGTGTAGGCGGCAATTACCTAGCAGGAATCTAAGCGCGGCGTGTCCGCGTCCTGCGGGGGAGTCCCTCCTCTCCGTACACCTGTGAGTGGGTCCCACTCCTGATGGTAGGGAGGTCTGGTCATGTACGCCATGGCCGGCAACCTGTAATATCCCTGCGGCAGACGCGCGTATCGCGAATGCTCCTGCAACCGCGGGTTCTCAGCCAAGGGCAGAGGCATGCGTGGGTCGTGAGCCATGTTGCTCACGCCCGTCGAGTACTGCATGTACTGACCCTGGTGCTGCCTGGCGTCCTGATGGTGGCACCCGCCCGTAGCATCACGTACCTGTGATGGGTGCCCCTGACCGTTGCCCTGTGACCACCTACCCCGTTCCGGCACCTGCTGCCGTGGTGGTCTCCACGCCTGTGGCGAAGGGGACATCACCTGCTGATGTCCCTGACCTCGTCCCTGAAACCTCGGTGGAGGAGGACTTCTCCTTGGAGGGGGTGGGGAGCGTTGCTCCCGTCCGTGCTGGGCAGACTCCGTTCGCTGACCCGCGTCAGCTCTGCCACTGTAGTCTCCGCTGCGGTTCATGCAGAGGAGCTGATGATGGGCACCCTGACAGCACCTACAGTTGGTGCTTGAGGGGCACTCTCGCACCAGATGCGGCCCCAGGCATCTGAAGCACCAACGCCGTTGCTGTGCCACACCACGACGTTTCTGCACCCGTTGTGCAGCAAACTCCTCACACGCAGCCACCTGATGCCCCGCCTCTCCGCAGTAGGCACACCCTCAATCCAATTTAGCGACATTGTATCGCCTGGGTGGCCTACTCTTGCCGTCTCGCGCCTGTGTGCCCGGCCGTTCCGGGCGGCGAGCGGCCGCAGACTCCGTATGAGGCGTCTCCCCAAATTGGGCATCCATACGCCTGCACTCGGCCTCGAGGAAGGACTTCAGTTCCTCGAAGGTCGGGAGGTAAGCAGATGTCTTGCCTCCGTGTGACTGCTCAAAACGAGCGGCCATATCGCTCGGCAGTCGGCGTAGCAGCGTGTGAACTAGGACGTAATCATAACCGGACACCGGCATCCCCTGTCTCTCAAGAGCGTTCACTGCAACGCAGACAGGGTTGAGGATCCTGACCCGGAGGTCCGTGGCCCGGGTGATGGTCGGCAAGGTGAGCCACTGCTCTAGCAGTCTGTCAACTATGAGACGTTTGTTGCTGTATCTCTCGATCAGCAAGCTGCGAGCCGTCTCATAGCTGGCATCATCGACTGGGAGATGCTTTACTACCTCGTGGGGCTCACCCTCCAGCTTCGCCATCAATTGGGCCATTTTATAAGCCGGCGCCAAATCAGTGCGGTTATGGATTACGCTGTCAAACAAATCCTGGAATCTAGTCCAGTCAGCGTAATCACCCTTGAAAACCGGAACCGCCACCGGCGGCAAGGGCACTTGTAGCCCTGGTCCCCGTGGACCATGATGTGGGTCCGGTTCCCCCGCGCGGCATCTTATGATAGTAGCAGCCGCCTGCTCTATCTCCTGTGCCAGCTCGAAACACTGCTCCACATTTGCTGTGACCGTACGCTGGGCCGCCTCATCAGGCGTTGCCTCAAAGAACTCCATGCAAGCAGCGTAGTACTCTGACACCTCAATGATCCGCGCTTCAACCTGTTTCGCACCAGCAAGGAGCGCATCCTGTCGGTCACCGCGACCGACCATCGCCTTTGTACACGCAAACCATGTCAGATGCGTCTTAATCTTTACCTTACACGTAGTAAGTGAGGGAGCCATGGTACCAACCTAAAGTACACCGAACCTTATAATAAAAAACAATAATAATCAATCGGCCCTGATCCTACCGTTAGGATAATACACACAGAGCACACAATATAATTACAATAAAAACGAAAAATATATATTTTTGTTTTTATGTGGGTATTTTGAAAACTTAATACTAAAATCTTAAATCTAGTGGCCTTTACGGAACCACGCTCTGCTACCAAAAATTGATCACAATCGACCCCAGCCTGCGCAGTGGAAAATACAAATTTACAGCTGAAATCGATATGTGACAACGACCGCGGTATCGCGGTGCTAGAAATACCTAAAGCCAATAAATACTAAACACTAATAATGTCTGTGGGCATCAAAACCAAAATTCACAATAACAAAATTTTGTACCCAAATTAATTCACGTGTACCCAATGTTCATCAGATGTGTGGTGGCCTTTATATGTTATGCAACCAAAACGTAATACTAATTTCGCCTATTATTACCGGTATTTGGCGTTACGTTGCACACAATACCTTGACCTACATAAAAAACCACAGCAGCTAAACAATGTCAATAGATTCATGAAACTCACTTGCTAAATTTCTTCACATACTATGAGTGGAGTCTAGTGGGAGGAATGGGGGTTTGGACCGAGTATGGAAACTAGAACACCTTGATCTTAATAATGCCTTTTCTTGGTTGGTTCCATATGTTGTGCTATTTTGCTTGTGTTCTGCTCTTTTTTATTTTCGTTTGCATTATCAGGCGTGCAGTTTATCTCTTCGTTTAGGTGTATCTCTTTTTGATTCTGTTCGTTGATTTTTGTGTTTTCTAGTGTAACGTTTTTGTTGTTTAGTAATAGGTAGTTAATTTAGATTTAGATAGATTTAGATGGATTTACAATTAAATACAGGTTTGTGATACAATTATAATTTTTTTATTTAATTAGAGGGTAAAACTAATTAATACTAAGCCGGTAGAAAAACATGAGTGAGATACAGGGCGTAGGTTCGGAATATCGAGTTCACTTAGCACTTGAGTTTGGATACCACTTCCCTGTAGTATCTGGTACGTGGCACGGTGACCGGATTTTTGTCGGTAGTGTCTTGAGTAGTAATGGGTAGTCAGCGACGAAACGGTATTGTACCTCAGCTGGTACAAGGCATTCGCAATTACTGGTACTAGGAACCCCAATCGGGGAAATCCAGTAAACTGAATTTAATATAATATGAGCAACAGTGTAGTTTGTATTGCTAAAAGCAGGAACTAGCAGAAGTTATCAGTAGTATAATATATAAGAGACGCGTCTTGTTCCGGGCGCGGTCAGATCAAAATGGCCGAGGTCCGATCTCAATTCCTCGTTCACCGTCTTCGTTCGTTCAGTGACGTAGCAAAACGTTCGATCTTTGAACGCCTGATAAAACTTTATTGGCAAATTTGTTTCAACTCGAGATTTCTCCTTCTTTATTAAAATAACTTTAGAATATGTAACGTAATCGATTACGTTACATATTCTAAAGTTATTTTAAAGATAGCCACTTTCCATCGTCGTTGCCGACCTGCAATAATTTCACCTTCCACCGGATGTTGCAGTCATTAACATCAAATCGGACATTTCCTGAAACGTCTTTTTCCGGATATTCCGGGGTTCCTAGTACCAGCAATTGCGAATGCCTTGTACCAGCTGAGGTACAATACCGTTTCGTCGCTGACTATTCACTACTACTCAAGATACTACCGACAAAAATCCGGTCACCGTGCCACGTACCAGATACTACAGGGAAGTGGTATCCAAACTCAAGTGCTAAGTGAACTCGATATTCCGAACCTACGCCCTGTATCTCACTCATGTTTTTCTACCGGCTTAGTATTAATTAGTTTTACCCTCTAATTAAATAAAAAAATTATAATTGTATCACAAACTTGTATTTAATTGTAAATCCATCTAAATCTATCTACATACATACATATACATACATAAATCACGCCTATATCCCTTACGGGGTAGGCAGAGCGTCAACGGCCGTAAAACGGATATTAACACCACGCCCGACAAAAGTTTGAGGGTCAATCAGACAACCGTGCACCACTACAGTGACAGGTTGTCAGCCCATCGCCCAAAATTGCAATACACATCCCTCGAGTCCCTTAGTCGGCTCCCACGACACCCATGGGTAAGAAATTGGGTGATGCTATTCTAAGCCGGCAATCACACGGATCTATCTAAATCTAAATATTAACTACCTATTACTAAACAACAAAAACGTTACAATGGCGCCCAACGTGGGGCTATGTAACGTAATGGTTACAGATTCTAAAGTTATTTTAATAAAGAAGGAGAAATCTCGAGTTGAAACAAATTTGCCAATAAAGTTTTATCAGGCGTTCAAAGATCGAACGTTTTGCTACGTCACTGAACGAACGAAGACGGTGAACGAGGAATTGAGATCGGACCTCGGCCATTTTGATCTGACCGCGCCCGGAACAAGACGCGTCTCTTATATATTATACTACTGATAACTTCTGCTAGTTCCTGCTTTTAGCAATACAAACTACACTGTTGCTCATATTATATTAAATTCAGTTTACTGGATTTCCCCGATTGGGGTTCCTAGTACCAGCAATTGCGAATGCCTTGTACCAGCTGAGGTACAATACCGTTTCGTCGCTGACTACCCACTACTACTCAAGACACTACTGACAAAAATCCGGTCACCGTGCCACGTACCAAATACTACAGGGAAGTGGTATCCAAACTCAAGTGCTAAGTGAACTCGATTTCATCATAAAATTCTAGAATTGGGCGCAATTGTAACGTTTTTGTTGTTTAGTAATAGGTAGTTAATATTTAGATTTAGATAGATTTAGATGGATTTACAATTAAATACAGGTTTGTGATACAATTAAATTTTTTTTATTTAATTAGAGGGTAAAACTAATTAATACTAAGCCGGTAGAAAAACATGAGTGAGATACAGGGCGTAGGTTCGGAATATCGAGTTCACTTAGCACTTGAGTTTGGATACCACTTCCCTGTAGTATCTGGTACGTGGCACGGTGACCGGATTTTTGTCGGTAGTATCTTGAGTAGTAGTGAATAGTCAGCGACGAAACGGTATTGTACCTCAGCTGGTACAAGGCATTCGCAATTGCTGGTACTAGGAACCCCGGAATATCCGGAAAAAGACGTTTCAGGAAATGTCCGATTTGATGTTAATGACTGCAACATCCGGTGGAAGGTGAAATTATTGCAGGTCGGCAACGACGATGGAAAGTGGCTATCTTTAGCGATAATAAGCGATCAATGATGTTGCAGTCAATTACAGAATTAAGCTAATATCATAGACAAAATTATAAAGCAAAATATCAAGCAGCAGTTCAATTCAATTCAATTCAAAAATACTTTATTGTACTCAGGAAATACAGTAAAAACAAGATATAAATTAAAAAAGTGTACACAAGGCGGCCTTATCGCTTAGGTAGCGATTTCTTCCAGGCAACCTTAGGGTACAGGATAGGGGAGTAGCCGTAATGCGGGAGGGGTGCACAATAAACATAAACCTATTAACATAATAAAATAATAATACAATACATAAATTTTTGTATATAATAATAAATATTATAATAATAAATAAATAAATAATATACTTATACTTAAAAATATTAATATAACATTCGATGACAGGCGAAAAAGGTGTAACAAAGAGGCAGACGATAGGATAGGACAGGTTATGGGTTAAGTAAGGATAGGTAGTGGGCTTTCAGTTGAGTCTTAAACGAGTCCAGAGATGGAGCTCGTCGGATCGAAGGAGGAAGAGAGTTCCACAAGCGAACAGCTTGTATAGTGAAGGAGTAGGCATAGAATTGGGTCCTCGAACTGGGTAAAGAGGAAATAGTGAGATCGAGGCATGAACGCAAAGTGCGGGGTCGAATAGACGAGTTAAATTGAAATCTTTCTTTTAGGTAAGATGGAGAAGAAGGATTGAAAAGAACAGAATAGAGAAGTGAAAGAATGTGACAGTCCCTTCGCCTGCGTATAGGGAGCCATTTGAGCTTCGCTCGGAAAGGTGAAACGTGGTCGTACTTGCGAAGCCCGAACACGAATCTGATCGCTAGATTTTGAAGTCGCTCAAGTTTGTCTAGCATTTCTTCAGTGAGATCTGGATAGGAGACATCAGCGTAATCCAGTAAAGGTAGCATGAGAGACTGAGCGAGCGTGAGCTTTGTCTTCGTCGGCAGAAAATTACGCAATCTTTTGATGGAGCTGTAAGTGGCAAACATCTTCCTACTAATCTCCGCAACTTGCGGTTTCCAGGAAAAGGTCCGGTCAAACATGACACCGAGGTTTTTGACTTTGTCACTGTACGGCAGCATTACACCGTCAAATTCCACAGGTGGCAAATTTGCAAAGTCAACTTTGGATATGTAGCCTGGACTTCCGATGATAATGACCTGCGTTTTACTGGGGTTAACTTTTAAGCCAAAAGAACCACTCCATTGAGATATGCGGGCTAAATCACTGCTAGTATTGGCCACTGCAGCAGGTATATCGTCAATAGCAGCATGTTGGTAAATTTGGAGGTCATCTGCGTAAAGGTGATAGAAGGATTGGATAGAACGAGAAATAGATTGAATAAATATGGAAAACAGAAGAGGGGACAGGACACCACCTTGTGGGACGCCAGCAGACGTGTCACACCACGAAGAGAAAGACTCTTTAACTCTAACACGCTGCCGACGCCCATGAAGATAACTATGGAACCAGTTAACTGCATTAGGGGAAAAGTTAATGGACCGCAGCAGACCCAGGAGAATGTTGAAATCGACAGTATTGAAAGCGTTGCTAAAATCTAGGAGTGTTAAAACTGTGAGCTGCCGTCTCTCCATCGCTAAGCGAATGTCATCAGAGATCTTGACAAGGGCACTGGTCGTACCATGACCGGAACGGAAACCAGACTGAAAAGGATTATGGAGATTGTGGAGGTTGAGAAAAGTGTTCACCTGTTGATAAACAAGTCTCTCAAGGACTTTGGAAAGGAAAGGAAGGATAGAAATAGGGCAAAAATCGGAAAAGGAACTGGAATTGGATTTTTTGGGCAAGGGAATTAGGCAGTTAAGCTTATAATGTCAAATATGGAAAATGAAAGCACTTGTGAGTGATGGATTAGATCGTGATGCGATCGGGTACTAAAATGAAGTGAAAATAAGCTAATAATTAAGAAATGCAATGTGATTTAGTAGATTTAACGGCTACTTAATTAGAATACTAATGAGAAGTCATGTGTTTTTTTGAGAGGTGGATAGATAATTCCACGCCCTTGCAGACAAAGGATTTTGTACATTTACATTATGTGATTACACAGTGATTTTCTAAATAGGTTTACACTAGTTTAATCTGTAGTTATTACGAGGATTACACAGAAATTCTGATATAACGGCTAACACATCATAGTGGTAAAATTATAAATATTTGCAACACTCACCCAATCGGGGAAATCCAGTAAACTGAATTTAATATAATATGAGCAACAGTGTAGTTTGTATTGCTAAAAGCAGGAACTAGCAGAAGTTATCAGTAGTATAATATATAATAGACGCGTCTTGTTCCGGGCGCGGTCAGATCAAAATGGCCGAGGTCCGATCTCAATTCCTCGTTCACCGTCTTCGTTCGTTCAGTGACGTAGCAAAACGTTCGATCTTTGAACGCCTGATAAAACTTTATTGGCAAATTTGTTTCAACTCGAGATTTCTCCTTCTTTATTAAAATAACTTTAGAATCTGTAACGATTACGTTACACTAGTATAGACTGCTTCGAAATATTTTTCTTCGGTGAGTTACATGCTTCTATATACAGGGTTTTATAAAATGTCACAGCTTTATACAAATCTTTTGTTTCCTTTTTTAGGGCATGATTTTCTAGCATCAGTTTTTCTATCTCTATATCAGCACTCTCCAACTGCGTCCTAAATTTTAGATTCTCTTCTGTTAGTTCTTCAATCTTTAAGTCTATTGCTCTTATAGATAAGTCTGGAACACTGTATGAGGTAACGTCATCTTCCGATAATTTGGTATTATTTGAATCATTGCTTCCTATGGTCAATGATATTGCTCTGCGTCGTAGTTTATTAACAAAAATAACGAATAAAGTATACTGTTTGCACGTTAGGCAAGGTAGACACAACCTAGGATGTATAAAATCAGTGATTCAAATGTGCAGTATAAGAAAATTCTTGATATTGAGTTGAAAAACTGATAATGAAGTGATGATACCTACTAACCAATGATGTGGAAATAAATTGTTAATTTCTTTTCTTATTGGATAAAACCATTTTGTTAACAATCACACTTTGCACACTTTTATGTTCATACAAAATATGATGTGATGGATGAAGAAGCCAAACTACAGTAAATTATTATCACTCTTCTGATAAAATCCAACAACTGTAGGTACTAGACCGGGTCTATCGCGATAGTATTTAGGTAAATATTAGTAATTTACCTGTGTCCCGACGTTTCAATACAGTTTCATGTATTGTGGTCGCGGGTTGACTGACGTCCCAGCGAGTTGTCATCTAAGCGGCGGGTAACGAGATGTTCTGCTACCCACATTTGTCTTTATAATTTTAATATTATTGATTGTTTGTAAACATTGCACTAGGCTGCCGGCACACAAAACTCACTGTATCCGACGATTGTTCCGATGATAAATCGCGCGGTTTCAACTTATCAATGACTGGACTCCATGCAGATGACAATTTAAACCAGTGCTCCCGGTTGAAATTATTAGGGTTCTTTTTAATTTCAATAGCCTCGCGAACGATCCTTGGGTAATAGTGGCGTTCCACAGAGAGGATTTTCGGGGCATGAAGTTCAATCCAATGATTCGGACCGGATGATAGAAGGTGTTCTGCTATTTCTGATTTATGCATCTGTCGGTTTTTTACAGCTGCGATATGTTCTTTGACCCGTTCGCTGACAGTTCGCTTCGTTTGGCCAATATAAGATTTACCGCAGCTGCATTGTACTTTATACACTCCTGCATTCTGAAATGGAATGACATCCTTCGGCGTGCGTAAACAGTGTGATACTTTCGACACTGGACTGAAAACAGTCTTTATTGAATTTTTACTCAACACTGTCCCAATCTTATCTGTTACTCCTTTCACATAGGGTAAATACGCTGGCTGTCTGCTCACCTCCGGATGTTTTTCTTTCCTGGTTTTCATGCGACGCTGAGCTCCTGAGTAGCCATTTTGAACCAGCACTTTTTGTACATGGTTTAACTCGTCGTTCCGATGTTCTGAGTCACACAAGTCATATGCCCTCTTTGTCAGCGTCGACACTACAGACTGCAGGTGGCGCGGATGGTGATGGGAAGTCTCGTGTAAGTATCGATCTGTGTGTGTTGGTTTTCTGTATACAGAATGTGCAAGGGACCCATCGGGTCTCACCATTACCTTGACATCCAGGAAGGCCAAAGTTCTATCATCTTCTATCTTACATGTGAATTTGACTTTTGGATGGATAGAGTTTAGGTATTCTACATACTGCTTCACTGTGTCAGTGTTTCCTTTGATGACACTGAAAACGTAAAATGAGTGAAAGTGATCGCGAGTGCTTGAAAAGTTAAACTGTAGGTACTTATCAAACTACACTATTGTTCAAAATAAAGCAACCTTGGTGCACTATGAATTATTGAAATAGTTGTGTATAGCCCCTATAAGACCCGGATGACCTGGAAAGTGACATCAAAAGAAAAAAAATCCTTACACTGAGAGTACCTAATCAAAATACTGTTAGACAACAAAAACCTATAATGGTTCCGTTTTTCCCTTTTAGGTATGTAACACTAAAAACTATGGAACATACATGGGGGTGAATCAGATACCACTCACTAAAGACATTTTAATTTTATCTTTAGACATCAGTCTGTAAGGACATCCTTATTTTAAGTTCAGCATGAATACTATAGGAATATACTTTTCTATACTGACTCTACATGTTGAAGCAATTTAATACTATCAGTAGCGTTCCAAGTTATCAAGTACTATGCTGCTGCTGATAAAATGAGCAACACGTATATTTTATTGGACCTAAAAATCATTTTAATATTTAATTTGTTACACATGAAGATAACTACTAAAAACACATAATCAGCTAAATTTAGAAAGGAAACTGGTCATATGATTACCAATCTCAAGAATTCTGCAATTGGAGAAGGGACATGAGCCTTCTCCTATTAGAGAATAAGTCTATCTATACTCAACATGTTTGGCAGCAGGTAAGTAGGTATCTTTTATTGTATTAACTAGATCTCATATCAATTAACGATCCGTAGCGCCGCCGAAGTATAACTGCCTTTCAATAAAACATGTACAGTCGGTTATAGCACATAAGGTGCCAGGGGTACTCCAAAAGAACTGAATTATTTTTATCCCCAGTTAATACACAATAAAAATTTAAACTTATTCTCATAAGTGTAGTCATTTTCTACTTATAAATATTCATATCAATAAAAGATTTTGCTGGAGACAAAAATATTCCAGTCCTTTTAGAGTACCCCTCTAAAAGGACTGGAATCTAAAAGGCTGCGATTTACAGTGAGTTTTTCAATGTTTTCTCTTAGTGTGCAGGGTTGCCTGGAAGAGATCGTTTAAAGCGATAAGGCCGCCTTTGCTTATATTGTGTTGTTTGTTTTTGTTCTTGTATATGTTATGATTATTAATGTGAGTAATAAAGTGTTTCTGTCTGTCTGTCTGTCTGTACCCCTGGTACCTCATGTGCTATAACCGACTGTATATAACTCGCGGGCTTCTTGCTGCCCTGCCCACGCACATCCAACGGACGCGTTCAGGTGACTATCTTTCGTAGCTCTTTTAAACCTATGCCGTCGCTAAACGGTATGTTATTTATGTTTATAGACAAAACAAGACACCTAAAGAACTGTTTAGGATAAAAGAGCTACGAAAGATATATTATTTAAATGATCGCTTGAACGCGCCCCAACAGATGTGAAAGATTTTAGTTTCTATCTTCCAGAATATATAGTGGTTTCGTAAAACAGTTTATGGGAAACAAGATTTTTTTTTCGTTTTTTATTTATACGATTATGTCAGTAAAAAATAAAAAAAACAAGATGGCGATCATTTTTTTTTTACCGTGAAAATGGTTTTTTTTTCACCCGAATTGATCTCCAAGAAGGAGGCATGGTGGGGTTTGGTGATATATAAAGGGTTTTTAAGGGTCGTTTTGTAGTTTTCAGGAAAATTCCAATATTTGGGAAAAACTAAATGGCGCCTGAGATATGACGATTTTTTTGCAAAAAGTAGACTCTAAAGTAGGCGAATTGTTCTACCGGATGCGCATGCGCTAAAGTTATCGCTGCTGTCGATGTATTGGCAGTTTTTATGTGTACTAGTAAAGATAACATATAAAATAAAAAATATGAGGAAACAAGATGGCGGTCAAGTTTTACAACTTTGTTTCAATTTCTTCGCCAATCTTACTCCGGGCAGACCCCAAAAGACCCGAAGTGTTCTCCCAGATTTACATTAGTTACAATTTTAGATATTATACTATTAGATTAGGTATATGATGTAGTTTACCAGAAATTTCTAAAAAGTTGACATTTCAAAATGGCGGATGTGCTATAGAGATTTCTGTTTGGTGAAAATTTTCAATATAACTTTGATTAATTGCACCGCGTTTTGCATTTGCGTTTGCCATACAATGTTTGTTTGCAGTAATTTATCCTTACCACTGACCCTACGATCGGCATTATAAAAATATAGGGTGTTTATTTTTTTCGATTTTTACCGGTTCGACTCCCGGCGACTACAAGTGATTTTTGGAAAAACATTGAATGCAGTTATTGTTTTTACTTCAAAATAAGTGTAGTTTGCTTTCAGCGAAAAGCCGTAGGTCGAATATTTAGAACACTTTCCCTACAAAGTATACAATTTACAAGTTTATAATGAAAATGTGGTTCCTAATACTTTTAAGAGGTGGCACCACTGGGATTTTAAAACGCGGTATCGAAATTATTTTCGTTTCATTCGTTTATTACGCGCCTTCTGTTGCTTTGCGATAGTATGTTTGTTTGTAGAAATTATTCCCTACTTTTAACTCTTTCGATCCCCATCATAAAAATACATGAAGTTTATACGATGTTCTCCAGTACGATTTTCTATGACGATAAGTAATATTTTGAAAATCTTTGAATGCAGTTGTTTGCATGAGTTTGCGATAGTATGTTTGTTTGCAGAAATTGATCCTTACAATTGACCCTCTCGATTGGCATCATAAAAAAAAAGGGTGTTTTTTATTTCGATTTTCAGCGGTTCGGGTCCCGGCATGACCAAGTGGTTTTTCGAAAAACTTTGAAGGCAGTATTGTTTTTTCTCAAAAACGACGGTAGTTTCCTCAAAACAAAAAAACGTAGGTCAAATATTTGGGACTCTTCCCCTGCAAAGTGAAAGTAGTCTCAAACACTCTGTATACGAACTAAGCTATTTAATATGAAGAGTCGACTTGCGTAGGGGCGGAGGATCGCGTCGTGACTTCGTGTTCCTCGAACGGGTAGGGCTGGATGAGACGTGCAGCTGAGGCTGCAAGCCGAAGCTGCGTGGCGAAGGAGCTCATGCCTGCGATGAGGTACACGAAGTAGCGTCGCGAACCGTAGCGCCGAAGCAAACAAAGCAAAGAAAATTTAGCTTTTCAAAAGACTACGGAACTATGGCAAAATCATAAGGCGCACAGTATGCGTAGGTGCTGAGGGTCGCGTCGCGACTTCTTGCGCCTCGATTAGGTAGGGGTGGACGAGACGCGCAGCTGAGGCTGAAAGCCGAAGCTGCGTGGTGAGGGAGCTCCTGCTTGCGAAGAGGTGACACGGAGGAAGCGACGCAATCCGTAGCGCCGCAGCAGTCAGACAAAGGTTTAACGTATGAATTTTTGGTTGATAAATGTCTTGTACGAAACTATGGTAAAATCATAAGGCGCACAGTTTGCGTAGTCGCAAACCGTAGCGCCGCAGCAATCAGAAACAGGGTTAACTGCCCTTAGGATAAACAAGAACGTGACTCGCGGGCTGCTTGCTGCCCGCGCACTACCCAAGAGATATGGAAATTTAAGGTTCTTTCTTTCAGAATAAATAGTGGTTTCGTAAAAAAGTTTTAGGAAAACAAGATTACGGACACGCACTATGCGACGCGCGAATAGCTCATCGGTAACTGCAATCAGGATTTCATAGTGGTTTCATAAAACGCTTTGCGTTAGGGTAAACGTAATTGATCTGCGCTTTGGAAATAAAGGGAGGTGGAAATAACTACAAAAGCCAACAACACAAGTGAAATCGCTCTTGGATAATCGCAAGTGGTGACGTAAAACGCTGTTCAACGTCATAATTAAGATGCACAACTGTAGGGACCTAGGCACATAATGTAATGTCAGCAGTTTTGTATCGAGTCGCTGCGGCGGCGAGCCTCACTCGCCAGTCGTCTCTTACACGTTACACCTTGTAAGATTTTTTTTTGGGCTGGCATCCCCAACCCGAACAGACGTCATAAACAGCTGTTCTTATATTTTAATACAATTTTGCACTAAATTATGAATATTATTAGTTTATTTGTGTTTAATTAAGTAGAATAAGTGTCAGTGAAAGTTACCAGCGCTATCCGGACTCGGTGAATCAACAACACGGATTTTATAACAACCAAAAGTGCTGTCAACCAACCAACGATTCGAATTTTGATTCGAATGACTAACGGATTTAAACCCGGGGAGTATTGTTTTTCATAACTGTTACACCAGCCAGGCTTGTTATTTATAAGACCTGATAGTAATCGCAGATTAAACGATCACATAACTGCACATACTTAACTCGCTTTTGTGAGAAACGACGACCTACTCACACATTAGCGCCGTAACCTTGCCTCATCTTACTTCTATTGAAGTTTATTTGACGGGAAGGCTCGCCGCTCAGACAAGTTAATTCAAATAATACTACACATTTAGGAACCATAACACCTTACTTTCCTTGGTAATTTTGCTGTAGGCTAGATTTTGTAGTGTCTCAGTTCACTTGTCTGTGTGGAAAGTGGATCTGATGATACTTGATAGGTACTATTTACATTTTATACATAGCATACCTTCATTATAACCTTTAATCTTAGTACTACTTACATATAATTTTAAACAAGTTTCTATAATTATTAAGTATTATCATTGGTAATTACACAGAGTAGGTAGTTTAGCCTCCTAATTAGATTACCTAAAACAACTAGTGTAAGTTTGATATTAAATAAGTTTTTCTATATCAATTCCAGCTACGGCTTCAACCATGTCCATGATGACCACCCGTAGAATGCATGCTGAAAAGATGATGGCTAAACTTCAGCAAACACTTACTGAAGCCGAGCAGATCAATGAGAAACTTCTAGTTGAACGAGATGAGATTGACCATGAGATGAAGCAAATAAAATCGAAAAACACTCAGTTAAGCGAGAGTGTTATTACTCTGCGAGCACAATGTGCAGAATCACAAGCAGAGATTGACCATCATACTGATCTCATAAAGTCTCTGGAACATGCTCATTTTGAAATAAGTTCTGACCGAAATTCTGCCCGGGATCGATGTAAATTTTTAGAACAACAACTGAACGAAGCTAACAACCAGTTAGCTGATCTACACAAAGAAAAAGAAGATACTGAAAATAGATTCAGTGTTTCCCTACGCCATGAACTGGAAGTGGAGGACATTAGTACTGTACGCCACACAATTTTGACAAAGGGCAACAAAATAAAGAAATATTTAAGACTAAATAAATTCATAAGAAAAACTAGACATAATCTTAAGTTGTTGAAAATAACTCAAAAAAGACAACCAAATAGAATCAAGAGAATAAATTTATTGAATGAAACTGAGGACCTAAGACTAAAAATTAGAAAAATGAATGTGGCATTTCACAAAGCAGAAGCACACAATAGGCAGCTGACGGTGCAACTTACAGCCTCAGAAAGTTTGCACACAAGCAGCGAGTTGTATATTGACAACCTTCAAACACAACTCGCAAAGGCTGAGACTAAATATGCAGAGAGCCGAATAGAACACAATCAACTATCTTTTGTAACTTCAGAGCTACTCCAACTACAGCAACAAAACACAGTGTTGCTTGAATTGCTCATGGAAGACGATGAATTGGTCTCGGCTCTAGGTGGAACAAAACCTGCCACACCGTCCTTAGCTGCCGTGACTGCTGCCACTACTGACGCACTCGTCCCAGGAGAACCTCCCTCGCCCGTCTTGCAAGACTCACCAGCCGCGCCTGTCGCTGCTGGTGCGCCGGCCGCGCCGGTCGCTGCTGGTGCGCCGGCCGCGCCCGTCGCTGCTGGTGCGCCGGCCGCGCCCGTCGCTGCTGGTGCGCCGGCCGCGCCCGTCGCTGCTGGTGCGCCGGCCGCGCCCGTCGCTGCTGGTGCGCCGGCCGCGCCCGTCGCTGCTGGTGCGCCGGCCGCGCCCGTCGCTGCTGGTGCGCCGGCCGCGCCGGTCGCTGCTGGTGCGCCGGCCGCGCCGGTCGCTGCTGGTGCGCCGGCCGCGCCCGTCGCTGCTGGTGCGCCGGCCGCGCCCGTCGCTGCTGGTGCGCCGGCCGCGCCCGTCGCTGCTGGTGCGCCGGCCGCGCCCGTCGCTGCGTCGGACGCGCCCACCAGGCAAACGCGACGTGGCGGACGCGGTAGAGGTGCTCCTGCACTGCCTGTGGGAACAAAGGCGCGACCAACATCGACTGCGCCGGCCGCGACTACGTCACCCACCCGGCGAGGACGACGCGGAGGACGCCGCGGTGGACGCGGTAGGCGCGCTTCCCGTGCTCCTACACCCGCTGTGGACACAAAGGCGCACCAGGCATCGGGAGCCGACAGCAACGTGCAGCCTGCGGGGTCACCTGCCTCCCCTACCAACGGGTTGCAAAGGGCGGTGAGAGTGCCGCTCACTCCAGTAACTGCACCGCGTACTTTTAGGGCGCCTACCACCTCAGCCCCCGCTGTCCCGACACCGAAGCCGCGACGGCGTGGCCCACGCCCGTGTCCTACTCCTCGACCCAACGTCGGACCACTTCTTGACAGTGTGAGTGCAACGAAAACGATAAAGGCAAAATCAAAGACTCTAATTTACTCTGACGAGATAGGTGTAGGTTTCGGACAATTATTAAACTATCGTTTAAATAAACAAGTGACAAACATGTGTTGTCCTGACACCTCATTTGAGGATATTGTTAAACAAGTAGCTGTAGGGAAATTTGATGAGCACACCACCATTATAATTATGATAGGAAATCATTCTAACATTAGTCGTAGTACATTAGACAATAGTGTAGAGGTGTTGCTCAATTTACACAATCAGACAAAGTGCAAGTTCATTTTGTGCAACTTCCCATACTGTACAAACCTGTCAGATCAACAAAACAACTGTGTGCATAGAATGAACATGCACCTATACAATATAACATGTCATCATAGCGATGCTATTTCTTATTTTGACTTGAATAATTTTATTCACACATTTATTTTGACTCAGGATACTATGTACCTGTCTGATTAATATAAAAAACAAGTAGCTACATTGTTAGCATATAATATAAATGACACAAAATCTGTGTCATCTCCTATATGAATTTGTAATGTTACTAACAATAATTTAAACTAGAATTTAAGACAAAGGAAATCCCCTCTTTGACTGATATTAATAACAAACACAAACCGGGGTTTTCTTGCACTCATCCTCAGACAAAGGAAAAGCAAAATCAGTTACAAGTGTTACATCAAAATATTCAGGGTTTTGCTAGCAAAGTATTAGAAATTGAATTATTCTTAGAAAAGCATAATTATGACATAGTTTGTTTAACGGAACATTTTCACAAAGATCCTGACATTTTGATAAATTATGAAAATTATTGTATTGCCAGTTCTTTCAACCGAAAATCCGCGATACATGGAGGTTCCTTAATACTTATTAGAAACAACATTAAATTCAAAGAACGTAAGGATGTTGTCGGATTGTCGGTTGAGTGTTGTACTGAATTATCTTGTGTTGAGCTGGAAAGTCATGTTATAGTATGCGTATACAGACCGCCAAAAGCTAAAAATTTTACCAAATTCCTAGAAATAATGGAAGACGTACTCAAATTAGTCACAAAAACTAATAAACATGTAATTGTTGCAGGTGACTTTAACATAGACATTTTAGAAATCAATGCATTAAGTGATAAATTTTTAGGTCTTTTTAAATCATTCAATTTATTTAATATATTTTTTGAACCTACTCGTGTGACGCCTACTTCTGCCAAATGTATTGATAATGTATTCAGCGATTGTGACCCGGTACAAAAATGCATTATAAATTCTCTTCAATCAGATCACAAGGGTCAAAGTGTAATATTCCCATTCAAAAACCATATTAAAACGATCAAAATAGAAACCAGGCGCATCACTGCAAACAGGTTGGAAAAATATCAAAATGTGTTAATCGAGAAATTGCCTGTCCATAATTATAATTTTGAAAACCCAAATCATGTATACGAAGACGTTTTCAATTTGTTAAGCAAAGAATTCGAAATCATTTTTAACTTAGAAACGAAAGAAATTAATACGAAATTTAAGTTTAGTGATTGGGCGACCAAAGGTCTTAGGATTAGTAGAGATAGGCTTTTTGAACTTTACGAGCTTAAAAACATGACAAACGATGTAAGTTTTAGTGAGCTAGTAAAAAAATATTCTAAAACCTTCAAAATAGCTTGTGAAATTGCTAAAGCAAACTTTATTAGTAATAAGATAAAGTCTTCAGATAATAAAATAAAAGCTGTCTGGAAAGTTATTAATAGCGAAACAGGTAAAACTAAGCCACGCGAAAATAACTTTTCACTTAAAACCGACAAAGGAGTGATTAGTTTAAATTCAGATGTAGCGCAGGAGTTAGAGATATTTTTCACAAATATACCTCTAAAAACTACTGAGTCATTAAGATCTTCACCTACAATTTCATATTCATTGCTGAAGCAAAATGTAGATGTTTGCAATTCTGAATTTAAATTTACTCATGTAAGTCCCCAGTATATTTTAAAAACTTTTAAAGATATCAAAGTAAAGAGCACCGAAGACTTATGGGGGATGTCAGTTAAAGTTTGTCAATCAGTAATCGAAATATTAGCACCATACTTAGCAGATATCTTCAATGAATGTATTGATCACGGCATTTTTCCTGATTTAATGAAACATAGCAAGGTAGTTCCGCTGTTTAAAGCTGGTGACAAACAAGACCCCAGTAACTATAGGCCTGTATCAATTCTGCCAGTACTCAGCAAAGTGTTTGAGAAGATCATACTAAATCAAATGCTGTCCCATTTTAATCAGAACAATTTGTTACACAACCAGCAATTCGGTTTTACAAAGGGACGTTGTACCACAGATGCTGGTGTTGCTCTAATCAAACATGTATTTAATGCTTGGGAAGAATCAAAAGATGCCATTGGTGTTTTTTGTGATCTTTCCAAGGCATTTGATTGCGTGGATCATGAAACTTTATTGCTAAAATTAGAACACTACGGTATTCAAAACGCAGCTCTGAAATTTTTGAATTCATATTTAGATAATAGAACTCAAAAGGTCCAAATAAACGGCGCCAAATCACTGGGGTCTCGTGTTAAAATTGGTGTGCCTCAAGGCTCTATTTTAGGACCATTTCTATTTCTAATTTACATAAATGATTTGCCTTACATGGTAGAGAATTTGTCCAAGATTGTACTATTTGCTGATGACACATCCCTTATATTTAAGGTCGATAGACATGCACATAACTATGACGAAGTAAACAACACTCTTGGACAAATTCATAGTTGGTTAACTGCAAATAATTTAGTTCTTAATGAGAAAAAAACTAAATGTGTATTATTCACTTTACCTAACGTAGTACATTCTTTGAATAATCATGTCGTACTTAATAATGAAAAATTAGAGTTTACTACCAGTACAGTTTTCTTAGGGATTACTCTCGACTCAAGTCTCCAATGGGGCCCTCATATTACATCTTTGTCGGGAAGATTAAGCTCAGCTGCATATGCGGTACGTAAAATTAGAGAGATCACGGATATTGCAACTGCGCGACTTGTTTACTTTAGTTATTTTCATAGCATTATGTCCTATGGAATTTTGCTGTGAAGGCGCGCCGCTGATATTGAATCAATTTTTATTCTCCAAAAGAGGGCCATTAGAGCAATTTATAAACTTTGCAGTCGTGATTCCCTAAGGGAACTGTTTAAGGAAATTAATATTATGACTGTACCGTGTCAATATATTTATGAAAATATCATGTATGTTAGAAAAAATATAAATACTTTCACTAGAAATTGTGACAGGCATAACCGCAATACAAGGAGTAAAAATAAAATAGATCAACCTAAGCATAGACTCGCTAAAGTTAGGACTTCATTTGAAGGTCTAAGTATAAGATACTATAACAAAATACCGGAAGATATATTGAGTTTATCAGAAAGTAAATTTAAGTCTGTTATCAAGAAAACATTATGTTATAAAGCTTACTATAAGTTAGATGAGTACATTAATGACAAAGAGGCATGGAGCTCTGAAATTCCAGCGCAGCACAAGAAACACGCACTCATTTTTAATACCAAAATGGGGCGCGCGTGGAGTTTACAACTGACATAATTTTACAAATCTGCATGGATGTAATTTCAATTGTTTAAAGTAAATATTTTATAAGTTAAAACTGGTAGATTTATCTACTTCAATTTTTACAAAAAAAAAATATGTAGCCATTTTTGGTCTTAACATATTTTTTTTTACTTACAGAATTAGCTAGGGTAGCTTAGGGGCTAGTAAGATTGTTAATTTAAAGTAGGAGCACTTCTGGGCAGGTTTTTTGGTGGGTTTTTCCTGTTCAGGAGGTCCGATTAATTATACGCATGTAAACTACACGCTTTAAAAATCTTGACTTCAATTTGAAACAAATATCGTTTTCAGATGGTGGTGGCGTAAAGTTACATGCCGTGTGATTAACCTGGCCAGCTCCGTGGCAGTGCTTTGATTTTTATTTTTTTCTCCCGCCCGAGCCGGTTTTCTATTAGGACATTACAAAATTGTTATAAAAAAAAGAAAATTGTGTGATACAAATTTCTTTTTTTTACAATGACGGTTCATGACGTCAATAAGTGATATGATAATACTATCCTACATTGAATAAAGAATTTCAATTTCAAAAATTTCAAAATTTCAATTTCAATTTCACCTTGCGCGCGCACCACCTACATCAACTATGTGGAAATCTAAGTAAATAACAACCTTCTGATTTGGAGTCCAGCCTTTCATTCAACAATGTTCGCCCTTCTTCCATAACGTATGCCTACCATCAGAGCATATGTTACACAACTAACCTTTACATACTGCCAAGCTGAATTTGCCTTAGGAAAACTAAAAGTGGTGACGTAAAACTCTTTATAAAATACAAACTCACTCGAACTATGCGTAGGCCAAAGCACACACGATACGCGGGCTGCTTACAGCCCGCGCACCACCCAACTAACTAGTCTTACATATAACTCGAGTATTGCAAAATAAAATCACCAAAAGCCAACAGTATGAACGGTTCCGGTATCTTACGCAATCCCGATTTTATTTTTAGATTAATGTGATTCCTAAGGCTTGTAATTTAGTGCAAATTAGCATCAACCCTGAAACTTAAAAACAAAATGTTTGTGTTTTTGTAAATGTGCTAAAATGATGTCGGATGTCGGAGAATGATCAAGTCTGTGGGTATTATTGAAGTTAATTGACAGTTTGCGTTTTATGTATTTTTCCTTCCATTTGATTGTTAGTGGATACTTACAGTAATGGATATACGCATAGAGCTGGCATCATTTTAAAAAGGTGGTGCGGTTTATTTGCACACCATAGTTTATTGACGGTAAGATAGACCGGAGTGATATTGAGGCGTTGTATAAGTACATGTTCACAGCTCATTCTTGACTGCGTTCGTCATGAAGAAACGTTAGGTTGGCGGTAAATGGAGTTAACAAGTTTGACAGTTATGTTGAAGTGTGGTTCGGTGTGTGCCGTTTTTAAGGTTAGGTTAGAATCCCGTAAAATCATGGGAATCCTGGAGTGATTGGTGGAACTGTGGTCGTCTAGCAATGGCGAAGCCTTAGTATCATATTGCTAGTGGAATGTTTCTGGAGATCATGAAGTGTGTTGGTTATTCTTGTATTATCCCGAGATAATAGCTGAGGTTGTTGAATGCAGAGATTATACGAGATTGGTGACAGTTACTGCTGTGGTCTTTTTGTAGTCCTGCAGACAGTGCATTTCAATGATGGTCAGTGTTAGAGGTTGGTGTCACTGGCTATCTGTGGTATTGTTAAGACACGTTGACGTTGATCAGGATCGTGTGTCTAAGGTTGGTTTGGTAGATAGATTGGTTGTAATTGAAATACAGACGGTTGTAGGAGTTACCTGACCCCTCTAACAAAGTTGGTCGATTCTTAAGTAATTTCGTCCTTATTGCTATTGTAACAAAGATGAATTGCGCTTATAAGTGTGGTTTCAATTAAGAAATAAACAGAAGATGGCGCCACTGAGCCGCAAGTAATGCTTGCTAATTGAAAGACATTTTTATATAGTGACTATAGCGGTGATATCAGCTAAGCCTATTTATTTACAAATAGCTGTCTATCAAGTATCCTTAATTTCACTAGTTTTGCACATGTAGATGTGGTGTAATTGCTAAAGTAGACAGCTCGTGGAGTGGATATTAACTAACTGACAACTGGGTTCGATACACACCACAGTTTTGTTTTATTTTGTATTTTATTTTAAAATCAAGTAAGTGTTTGTGAGGTGATCAAGGTATTTAAGTCTCGATTAAAAAATGGCCGTGGGAAAAAAGTTAACTAATCATTTTATCATAGATTTTTGTCATTTCTCATGCTGAGGGCCAGGAGCGCACTCATTTGCAATGCCCTTTCTTTCCGTTTCCCGCACATTGTTAGGGGCAAACACATAAGGAAAAACATCAAAAGATCTTCTAAAAAAGAGTTTATTACCAAAATAAGCAGACAGTTACCTAGTTAAAGGTAAAAATGTCTACTTACTTCATATTTCTAATAGAAATACTTTGATTATCGATATCTTATTGGTGCGTTGTAAGTATTTGACTTATTTTAATGATAATTATATTGATATAATGTATTGTAATAATGCAATGTTAATTGTAAACCTTGTTAACAATTAATAACACACACACACACACATCACGCCCACAATCCCTTGCGGGGTAGGCAGAGCGTAAACAGCCGCAAAAAACGGCCATTTACACCACGTCTGACAAATGTTTGAGGGTTATTTGGAATATTGTGTATCGCTAAAGTGACAGGTTGTCAGCCCATCGCCTAAAATTGCAATACACACCCTCGAGTCCCTTAGTCGCCTCTTACGACTCCCACGGGAAAGATGCTATTCTAAGCCGGCATCACACGGCAATTAATAATATGCAGTGAATTAACATGTCATATTTAAATATACAACAATCACATCACTGCTAACATTATGTTAAACAAGCTTAATAGATTAAGCAGGTAGGTATTTATTTACATTACAATATTTAAAATTCATAACCCTCCTTTTGAGGTAGTCGGGTAAAACTCGTAAACTACTACAGACAAATACCTAAACTAACAACGTAGTGCTCCACCTGAATTGTCGTCAATTTGCTGCAGACGACCAGGCATACCATTAACCATGTTCCAACAGTGATCACGTCCTCTTATGAAATCCCAGGTCGATGTCACGACTGCAGCCAAATTTTCTTTATTTCGCACTTCAGAAAGGGTTACGGGTCATTAAACCCCATAAATTATCTATGGGGTTGAGGTCGGGACTTTTGAATGGCCAGTCTATAACGTGAACGCCATCCTGCTCCTCTAGCCATTGACGAACAATGTGTGCACGATGGATAGAGCGGACAAAATATATTTCTTGACTTAGGTAGGCGATACGCACTGATGGCAGCATAACATCCCTGAGTATTTCTCTATAGTCACGGCTATTAAAGTGAGCACCCACCTCTATCAGCTCACCAGGTCCCATGGACGACATCCAGCCCTAATAGCCTGAAGAAATTCGTCCACTCGTTCTACAAGGTAGCATGCAAGATTATTCATATCTTTGACCTTTCTTTCGCCATAAGATTTGTTTTCCATCTTTATCTGATTTAAATACCTTCTCGTCTGTGAAAACCACTACATTATTAATCCAATCAAAATTTTGATAGGTTTGTGCAAATCTTACTCTTGCTTGGCGGTGTGCAGGTGATAACTTAATCTTTCGGGCTGATTTATATGTTTTAAATCCAGCGGCGTGCAAATGATGTCTTATTGTTTGCACCGAAACTCCGTGGCTTACTGCAGTGAATTGTGAAGTAGCAAATGGGTGCTCCTGATGCTGTGCAACAATAGCTCGATGCCGTTTCGGTTGATCAGTAAACATTAAGAGTTTTGGTCCAGGTCGGTTTTGCTACACACTCCCTGTTTCACCGTATCGGTGGATCCAAAGCTTTACGGTATTTCTCTATAAAAAAGATGTACATGTAAATAATTAAATCCTTCAACTTTACCTACTTTAAATAATAGTTTAAGGAAAGTCACAATACCCAACTAAGAATATAATAAATAACGGTTTTTATAGAAACTACTTACCGCTATATTGAGCTCACGAGCAATCTTTTTGATGGGAGTATTTCTTCATACAAAAATATAATCTTATATTTTTGGTAATCGGTTAACCACGACATGATTCACTAGTTAAACTAATAAATACAAACTAGAATGTGAACAATTACTGAAAAGTTATAGCGCAAGTAGTCACTGCCAAAACGTAGACTGATCGATAATTTTAGTTTATTAGCTACTAGCTTTTACCCGCGACTTCGTCCGCGTTAGATAGTTTTTTAGGCAGAAGTTCTAAAGTAGGTATGTGTATTCATAGTAAGTGTGACAGTGATATTAGAATAGTTCTTATCTCTACTGTTTAAAAATGACTTGCTTGCTTCTGTTGTTAAAGGGACAATTCAAAATTTGCTATCCGGCCTGATAGATCAATATTAATAACCATTGAATACAAAAGCCAGTAGATAACGGAGTACTTACTCCAGAGGTGCCGATTTGAACACACTCAAATGGTCAGCATAAGTAGATAAGACAGATAAAAAGGTAATTTAAGTTACTGTAATACATTTTTATAAACCACATTTTTTGTTTTTCTGTCCTCGGTAAAAAGTAGGCAATGTCCTTTCTCAACTTATTCCCATCATACTGAACAACTTTTGTTTTGGAACCATGCCTGTATCTCTAATAGTTTAGCTGGGCTCCTGATGGTAGACCTGGTGGTCTACATAAGGTACTTCAGATCCCCAATGTCCTTGTGTAAATAAAGCGGCCCATCATACTGAACAAATTTAGTTTTGGAACCATGCCTGTATCTCTAATAGTTTATCTGGGCTCCTGATGGTACACCTGGTGGTCTACATAAGGTACTCCAGATCCTCAATGTCTTTGTGAAAAGAAGCGGCCCATCATACTGAACAACTTTTGTTTCGGAACCATGCCTGTATCTCTAATAGTTTAGCTGGGCTCCTGGTGGTACACCTGGTGGTCTACATAAGGTACTCCAGATTCCCAATGTCCTTGTGAAAAGAAGCGGCCCATCATACTGAACAACTTTTGTTTTGGAACCATGCCTGTATCTCTAATAGTTTAGCTGGGCTCCTGGTGGTACACCTGGTGGTCTACATAAGGTACTCCAGATCCTCAATGTCCTTGTGAAAGGAAGCGGCCCATCATACTGAACAACTTTTGTTTTGGAACCATGCCTGTATCTCTAATAGTTTAGCTGGGCTCCTGGTGGTACACCTGGTGGTCTACATAAGGTACTCCAGATCCTCGATGTCCTTGTGAAAAGAAGCGGCCCATCATTCTGAACAACTTTTGTCTTGGAACCATGCCTGTATCTCTAATAGTTTAGCTGGGCTCCTGGTGGTACACCTGGTGGTCTACATAAGGTACTCCAGATCCTCAATGTCCTTGTGAAAAGAAGCGGCCCATCATACTGAACAACTTTTGTTTTGGAACCATGCCTGTATCTCTAATAGTTTAGCTGGGCTCCTGATGGTACACCTGGTGGTCTACATCTATACTCCAGACCCTCGAATGGTGACAAAAAGTAGCCTATGTCCGTCCTCGGTATGCTAGCAATCTCTGTGCCAAGTTTCATGAAGATCGGTTCAGCGGTTTGGCCGTGAAAGCGTAGCAGACAGACAGACAGACAGACAGAGTTACTTTCGCATTTATAATATTAGTGTGGATTATTACACTAAACAAGGCTAAACTGGATGAATTATGGTCCGGCATACATTGCTGGCTGGTTGTCTTAGTTTATTGTAATGACATGATACCCATATGATTACCAGCAATGTATGTCGGACCGTGCATGGTATTCAGTCTGGTGTAGTAGCTATAGAAGTTTTAACGCATTAAAAGATCTACATATACCCACAATAAAACGTAACTTGAATAAAGACGCAAAATTAGGAGTGGAAGAACACTATGCTAAAATTCACTTGTATGTATGTCGGTTCAGTTGGCCTAGCGGCCTGTTGAGCGCTCAAGATAAGCCGAGTTCAAATCCCAGCGTAAATCAATATCAAGTAAAATATTTTTTTCATCAAGTCAGTTTTAAGTGTTTCTTTGTCAAACAGAATTAAACTGCCAAACTGCTACTGAGAACAGAGGACATATTCGAATGTTTGTTTTAAATCATTGGGTGTCAGGTAACTGCTGTCACCGTCTGTACGGTTACACCGTGCCTGACGATGACCTGCCAGGTCGAAACAACCTCACCGTGGGATTGACTGCTTAATGGTATCGACGTTGTGGTTAATCATTTCAGTGGCTGGAGATATTTAGAGCATTGCTGTGGTTCTTTTATATTATCTTATAAAAAACCATTGTTCTAAAAGGGACATTGATGTCGAAACTAAAATTATTAGTCACCCTGTGACTGGCCGGGTTTACTGATACCCGTGGTTCGACAAATGTTACCATAGTATTCCACTCCGAGAATAGAGCGAGACCTTCGTATTGTTTTCATAATTCAAGGCTAGCAAAAACTCTTTATATGATTAAAGTTAATTACCACTTTTATCAAGAACAAACTCAGGGATTTAAAAACTAACTTGAAAATGATATGGATAAGCATGACTATGTCTGTCACTTAAGAAGATTAACTTAAATGCGTATAGCGTTATTCAATTTAGAAGTAATAATTTTTAAATCAGGTAACGTAGTGCTTTGCCATTGTGGTGATAAATAGATGATGAGGTCGTGCGTGGTGTATATTTCTGCGTAAACTGCACTTATATTTTGTTTTGCAAAAAAAAGTGATTCTGAATATTGATGTTTACAATGGGTTGGTATGGTCAAAGCATAGACTACCTACGTGGTTTTATTATGTTAAAGAATTATTTGGTGATTTACATATTAAATGCAATGAATATTTGAGTTAACCTGATGCTAATTACGTATCTATCATTTCTAAAAAGGTTTTTGTAAGTAATTTTGTCAAATTGGAAGATAATTGAGAAATATTATATCACTACATCCACACTAATATTATAAATGCGAAAGTAACTCTGTCTGTCTGTCTGTCTGTCTGCTACGCTTTCACGGCCAAACCGCTGAACCGATCTTCATGAAACTTGGCACAGAGATTGCTAGCATACCGAGAACGGACATAGGCTACTTTTTATCACCATTCTAGGGTCTGGAGTACCTTATGTAGACCACCAGGTGTACCATCAGAAGCCCACCTAAACTATTAGAGATACATAAATGTTTCCAAAACAAAAGTTGTTCATTATGATGAGCCGCTTCTTTTTACAAGGACATTAAGGATCTGGAGTACCTTGTGTAGACCACCAGGTGTACCATCAGGAGCCCAGCTAAACTATTAAAGATACAGGCATGGTTCTCAAACAAAAGTTGTTCAGTATGATGGGCTGCTTCTTTTCACAAGAACATTGAGGATCTGGAGTACCTTATGTAGACCACCAGGTGTACCATCAGGAGCCTACCTAAACTATTAGAGATACATAAATGTTTCCAAAACAAAAGTTGTTCATTATGATGAGCCGCTTCTTTTTACAAGGACATTAAGGATCTGGAGTACCTTATGTAGACCACCAGGTGTACCATCAGGAGCCCAGCTAAACTATTAGAGATACAGGCATGGTTCTAAAACAAAAGTTGTTTACTATGATGGGCTGCTTCTTTTAACAAGGACATAGAGTATCTGGAGTACATTATGTAGACCACCAGGTGTACCAGCAGGAGCCCACCTAAACTATTAGAGATACAGGCATGGTTCGAAAACAAAAGTTTTTCAGTATGATAGGCCGCTTCTTTTCACAAGGACATTGAGGATCTGGAGTACATTATGTAGACCACCAGGTGTACCATCAGGAGCCCAGCTAAACTATTAGAGATACAGGCATGGTTCTAAAACAAAAATTGTTCAGTATGATGGGTTGCTTCTTTTCACAAAGATATTGAGGATCTGGAGTACCTTATGTAGACCACCAGGTGTACCACCAGCTAAACTATTAGAGATACAGGCATGGTTCTTAAACAAAAGTTTTTCATTATGATGGGCTGCTTCTTTTCACAAGGACATAGAGGATCTGCCTTACATTATGTAGACCACCAGGTGTACCATCAGGAGCCCAGCTAAACTTTTAGAGATACAGGCATGGTTCTAAAACAAAAGTTGTTCAGTATGATGGGATGCTTCTTTTCACAAAGATATTGAGGATCTGGAGTACCTTATGTAGACCACCAGGTGTACTATCAGGAGCCCACCTAAACTATTAGAGATACAGAAATGGTTCCAAAACAAAAATTGTTCTGTATGATGGGAATAAGTTGAGAAAGGACATTGGCAACCGAGGATTTTTTTGTTATCTACTGACTTTTGTATTCAATGGTTCTAAATATTGATCTCTCAGGGCATTACACTTGATAGCAAATTTTGAATTGTCCCTTTAACAACAGAAGCAAGCAAGTCATCCTTAAACAGTAGAGATAAGAACTGTTCTAATATCACTGTCATACTTACTATGAATATACATAAATATCTACTTTAGAACCTGTTTCTAAAAAAACTATCTAACGCGGACGAAGTCGCGGGTAAAAGCTAGTGCTTTATTAAGATGGAATCAAATAAGAATTCTTCTTAATCTGATAATTATTGAATGAATCTAATGTGATCTTAGTGCATTTTTAATGATCTAAGAATGTGATAATAGAAACGGTTGTTAAAAGTTACATTTTGAAATCGACTTATGATTTTAGAACTACTGAATCGTATTACTATGGTGATTTGATTTAGCAATATTGATTTGCTTTCTGAGCAGGACAACGTAATCTGGCTATCTCCATATAGCTGCTATGTGCCTTTTTGGGATAGAAAGCTAAAATGCCTGAAAGTAAAGTACCCATAAAATTGCATAATGAATCAGATGATAGTAGCAGTTAAAGTTTTTGTTGCTGGCAATGATGGACGCGTTTGTCCTCCCGACCCTCACGACGATATACTATGACTGTGATCACCGTACCTACTACCTATTGACTCTGACTTAAGACCTCTGCGGGAAGAGCGCGTGCCATGGTGGAGACAGTGTGGTCTCGAATTGTGAAGACAGTGTGGTCTCGTGTTGTGTTGGGTCAGATATAGCCCAAGGAACTATGATCTGATCAGGTGAGTAGCCAGCTGCAGTGGTTCACTCACCATCCGCTTTGCTGATCTGTGATTAGACGGTGTCTTTGTTAGACGCATGGTTTCATTGAGGTCATCATAATTGACCAAGTAGGTGATTACTGTGGTCATTACTTTTATGTATGATGTCGCTCCAGGTAAACGGTGTTACCAATAGGCGTGCCACAAGGTGGTGGTGTCGGCCTGAGATCCGTGGCGGGGATCTGTGACTGTGATTGACAGTGTTGAGTGACCCATGGTGGGGAAGCTCTGTGACCGTTGCGACGGTGGTCAGATGCAACAAAAGACTTTATTGTTGAGTAATAACTGTTTGGTATTGAAGTTAGAATATTGTTTTATGGGCGTTTATCTTTCAATAAGTAGTAAAGTGATAGAAAACTTGCAAAATTTTCAAGCGCGGGCAGAATTTGAACCTGCAACTTTCGCATTACTAGTGGCGACGCCTCATCCAACTGGGCTACCGCAGCTTATTCCTTGCCCGCCAATTTTGCAAGTATATTTTAATTCCAGTAACACGTGGCAAGGCTCCATCTACCGGGTTAGTTTTGCAACTAATATCCGGCGACTAATTCTATCTTTACAGATTGAATGTAGTCTAAGCGATGAAAACCCGCGATAAATTGAATACCAAATTTTTAAAACACTTGCCGTGTTAGGTATACAATTACAGAAAACCTGCAAAATTTTCAAGCGCGGGCATGATTTGAACCTGCGACTTTCGCATTACTAGTGGCGACGCCTCTTCCATCTGGGGTACTGCAGCTAATTCCTTGCCCGCCAATTTTGCAAGTGTATTTTTATAATAATAATAATAATAAGTTTTTTTTTCAGATTACTTACAATCCATAGTTACAATACAATACAATGATATTATTTTAATAAGTATATAGATACAAAATATAAAAAGGTGTAGGGTGAATCTCAAAATTGCGACTTCAAATCTTGAAAAATATTCATAACCGAATTTGGATATTTCTTAATGTTGGATGTGTTAGGTACAACTAAAGCAACTTTTTGTGTTTAGTAGCCAAGCTTAAAAGGGCGTAAAACCGAAGAAAAAAAACATACATGTCCACGGAGTGGAGCCATGTCCATGGAGTAGGCCATGTAGAGGAGTTTTGTCCACGGAGAGTGCATTTATACAGGATTATTTTTAAGTCAGTGCGCAGCTTCAACATACGTAATGTTTATCAAATTTTAGAAAATATGTATTTATTTTTTACACCTGACTTAGAACAAAAAAATTGAAATAATCGCACTTAAACTTATCCCAGGATCGTACGTAAGTGTGGATCACCCTATTAGGTTCACTAGCTATCTTTCGGTTTGGCAACGTCGCGCGCGGCCCAGTTATACCTATCAGCTGACTGTGTTCTAGCTTCAACCTACAGCACAGGTCAATGACCAGTCCAGGTTAATGACCGCTATTGGTACCGGGGTGCGTGCGGGTGATACCTACAACAACTAAGTACCTATCTCACAAGTACCTACACTTAAACTGCCTCCGTGGTGTAGTGGTTCGAAAGTTGGTCTCTTGATTTGATGGTACCTGTTTCTAGTTTATGCGGAGAGACAAGATTATTTTGTTAATCAGGTAGTTGGATTTTTCCCAGTTTGGTTAAGAATTAGCAGCTACTACTAGCATAAGCAAGACATGTAAATGTTTAATCCATAACGGTAACTCGAGATTGTACAGCACCTCGAGTAACCAACTACGTGATCAACTTAGAATGGTTTTTCTTACAGTTAACAAGAATAACCAGAAAAGATTGATACCCATTTTAAAAGATCAACATTCAAAGGTTTTTCTAATATTCTTTAAAAATAACCAGCAAAGACTTTAATGGCAACTGGAGCCGTTGCTGATAGTACCTAAAAACCCTACACAACCTGCATACAACAGAGGTTGTGATGGTTTGACAACGTCGCGATTAGTCACCGCGTCTTACAGCGCCAGACATAGTGGCGACAACCGCCGCCGCGCCGCTGCCGCCGGCACAGCGTGGCGGGAAATTCATCTGCACTGCTAGAAAGCTTTATGTACACTGATGATATGAGGTAGCTCGTATTGCGCGTGCCTGCCCTTCGATGATTTTAACCGAATTATCCTTAAAGTACAACTGCATTTAAAGTAAAAAAACTGCAATTTTGTGCGCTTATGAGAGTGGAGCGAAAAATTCAGTAAAGTATGACAGTCAAAGTTGATTAGGCCACTAAAATGTTGCTACTACGTCAGTGTGAACTAACCTTGAGTGGTTATTTAGGAATAAAGATTAAAAACGGTCTACTCACACAAAAATAACAGGGTGTGATTTGATCGGGCATTCATAAAAAAAATCGTATGGCCGGAACGCGGCTATCGCGCGCCGGTCTTGTGTAGCTGAGCCTTTAAAAAAATGATTCCAATTTTCCCTTCATACTTTTACGGGCTTAGGACCGTCAAAATGAAAAGTTTACCTAGAACACTAGGTAGGCAGTAGGTAGCTAAGTACAATAGTCGTTTAATTAACAGTTACTTACAGTAAACTGCCCGTGATCCAACAGCCGCTGCATAACGTTGAGGAATGTTCTTACATACATTCATTGGGGTGCTCGGGTATTTTCCCCACTTAAAAAGTACGAACGCACCATTTCGTAAAACTCGCGAAACGTAAAATTCGACATCGCGAAATCAATTCGGGATCGGCGGGAAAAGTAGTGTCACACAGGTGCGCGCCCGCCCGCGACGGAATCAAAGCGAGAACTGAAACTGACTAAAGGGTGCGCTGCGCGAGTGCTGTTGCCATTTTCACGCACCCCTGATATGAAAAGTAGTGTGTCCATGATTATTTTTTTATGGGGCAGACAAAAATAAAAAAATAATAAAAATAAAACATATTTTTTTATTTGCCTAAAATGTCCCTATCATGGTATAAGTTTGCGCACTGACTAAAAAATAACCCTGTATATATAATAGTTTTTTTTTATATAAACTATGTTTCAAATGGCGGTAAAATCAATGTTACTAATGTAGGTAAACAAAAATAAATAATATTTGAATAGGTACTCAAAATCAAAAATCAACAGTCTTTTATTTTCATTATTGTCACTGGCACATAATTGAGATCAAGAGGAACAAATCACATAGCCTTAAAGATTAAAAACTTAAAAAATATTTTCTTCATCTTCAATATCATCATCCCCATAAACAATATTAATGAAATTAATCGAAGGCGGCTGTGTAACATCCCCAGAAGTCAAATTAGGCGAGGATTGTTCGCCATTTTTTTCATTCATAATATGATCATCATTTTTAGCGAATTCAGATGAATCTTCAGTGGCATGATCAACATTATTCATAACTTCTTCGTGGATACTTTCTTCATCGCTGTATAATACTACAGGGCGCCGGCGCCGTTTAGGGCGATTATATAAAATCTCTGGTGAATAACGTTCTTCAGCCTCTTGATCTTGATGGCCTGTCGGATCGCAGATATCAGCATGGGTAGGTGTTGAATCATACTTATGACTTCCAATACCAAAATGCTGACAATGTCCTTGACAAGAAAGGCAACTTAGTCTTCGCAGGTCCATGGTATCTGGCGCTGACATATCCCAGTAGATTTGATGAACACGCATTGTGTTTTTTACAGGCTTTAGTTGCGAAACATCTGGTAAAGACAGAAGTTGATCAACTGCTGTTATTTCTTCTTCTTTCACTAAAAAAATGTCAACTTTTGTATTAGCTGCTATCAGGGTCTGATAGAGTGTATCCAAATTCTGCACGTCTTTCCCTAGAGCAACTTCTCGGTCAGCCGTTCTTTTTACGTAAGCACCAATGCCATCCGGCGCGCCTTTGCCATGCCCTGCTTCATGAAAGTGCCAGCTGGCTTTTTGCAAATTAAAGTATTTTATTAACTGAACAGCGAACAAATAAAACATTTTTTTATTGCGATACTGCGCAGATGGGCTATCAGTAAAGATATGTACTGAGCTTTTAGGAGCATGAACTAAAAGGCGAGCAAATATTCCCTTAAGAGGCCGTACATGAAATTGCGCCGGGCGAAAGTAGGTAATTAGTATTAGAACGCGTCATCGTGCAGCCGAGCGGCGGCGATATGCAGACCCAGCGGCGGATGGCAGCGTATAGTTCGATCAATCAGTTTTGATCCTATTTATAGTTTTTTGTGGCAATTGTATGAAAAAGTTTTAAATTATTGCGTACCTACTAAGATTTTTTGGAATTTGTGGACCTGATTAATTACCGACTACTATTCAGGGGTGTTGGGGTGTGAATAATCTGTACTTACCTTTATGTATGTTTATCAGTCATGTTTTTATTGTTTTCAATTTGAATGGATAAGCCTGAGGGGTCAAAATATGACTTCCATATACACTTTAAATTGGAGCGTAGATCACGTACATTACACTAGTTTTTATTTCACTTCAATACATGCAGTATTTCGCAAGTTATGACGAAGAGAAGTTTTACCCCAATTTTGAATTTCCGAGATTACGCGCGCTAAGACTGACGTCACGGCTCGGCTTCGAACAACTCGCGACCACAACACAGCGCGCTGCACGTTTCGGTGATTTTGTTCGTTCTTTCAAAGAAATACTTTATATGGTGTTTATGTGTATGTTATATAAGTGTAATGAGTAAAATGGAAGCAGGATTTGTGAAAGGTCAGTCGGACAATCTGCTAAAATTGATAGTTTGATGGTGGCCCAATATTTTATGATGAATAAAGATTTTACCGCTGCCGAAATTCGTGGACTAACAATGAAAAGGTATGTAATATGTAAGCATTACCTCAACTGAATCATAGTGGTTTTTTTTTTAGTACCTACAAACCTACTATGGGCGGTGATAAAAATACTTTCACTCGCGTGTTCATTACCATCCTGCCTGAAGTACCTACCCGTAAGGTTCCTAATTGTACCTACTCCCTCAACTCAATCAAAATGTGTGTGATAAAAAATACTAGATAAGGAACCTAGGTACCTACAGTTTGCGCTCGTTAAAACCTACCTATGGGTTTCCATGCGTTTCTACCATAGATACTATAAACTAAAGGTTTAGTACCTTTAGTTTATAGTATCTATGGTTTCTACCTACTCGCCGTGGAACTTGCGGGTGCATGTGCGTCCATCCTGAAGTAGGTACCACGGCGGCGGCCTCCTTGACAAGGAGGCGCACACGCATACCTACTCTAGCCAACTGTTATACCTACAGTGTGGGTCAAGGAGGCGCATGTCTACTCCACGCATCTACCTAAAGGTACCCCTTTTATTCACCTACACACACTCGCCTGTACCATTGCAAGTAGAGTAGGTACGACAAGGTGGTACCTACATAACATAGGTAGGTACTTCAGCAATCAGGATGCCCAAGTAATCTAAGTACGTGAGTACGTCCATAAATGTAGGTAGGTATACTTTAACATTAGTTTCTGCCACCGGCGGCCGTCGAAGTTCTGCTTGGTAATCTTGGTAGTCTTCACAGCAAGCAGTATTGCGCTACAGTTTTAGGGCCTATTGAATCAACTCTTTTCACATAAAAGAAGAGTTTATTTGGTGTTTTAACCGTGGAGTTTAAACATTGCGGCACAATACAGTATTTCCCTGGCATTTTATTTTATAATATTTAATTTCACTGCGCGACGACGTGCGAGCATAAGCGCGACTGCCGAATGACTCGAGCCGTGACGTCATCGGCTAGTCTGCGCCCGCCCGCGTTTTTAAAAACTTTCGCCCGAAACTACACACTTTGAACTTTAATATCTCGGCCATTTTTTAAGATATGAAAAAGTAAAAACAAAGTTTTTCTCGTAATTTTTTTGTAGATTTATTAGACATAAAAGGAAAACGCACCATGGTTATCCATTGTAATTATACTATAGTAGTTTTCAAATTTGTTTTTTGGCATAAATAAAAAATCTTATTTATTCACTATTACATATTTATTTTAAAAACTTGTGTCTCTTAGCACCATTGATCGATTTTTTCGCGAGTCGACGATTTCTGGAAGTAAGCAAGTGTAAAGAAATCATCATCCCTTTCAATGAATGCAGTTTTAATTTCATAATCAGGGCCAGTCCAGACACCAAACAGGCAGTATTTTTTTTTTGGTTATGTGTAACTGACCCTGTACTTGGTAATACCAATTGTGGTTTTAATTCGAGACTATTTTACATTCTTCTTTATCATTTTATTAGTCATCTTTATAGCGCTTTTATTTTATTTTTATATTGTTATGTTATGAGCTTCTAAATGGTCGCACTATAATTCCGCCTGTGATGCGTGATCTACTGTCCTCTACGCGCGCGAACGACACACATTCGTAATTTTGTATGTGTGCGTGAGTGTGACGCAGCAGGCTACACGTCCTTCTCCCAAGAGCGCGGCGCGCGGTCTGCCGAAACAGCATTTGCGCTCCCGTATATAATTGATAATTCCGAAGAACTTTAAAATATTCGATGAATTTCATAAAATACATATTTGCAATTTTTTTTATAGCAAATGTGTTAGCATGAATCTATTTTTCAATGTGTAAATTGATTTTTTTTAAAACGTGTTGTATTGTACGAGAAATCCGACGCTGTATACGTTTAAAATTTCTTCAAAATAGGGCCATTTTACCGTAGTTTTTCTTTGAATTTTTGAATAAAATTACTAAAAACTCCTCGGCCAATTTTTAGCACTTTTCATTGTCTTTATTGCTGTATACTTTATAAACCACTCCATATTTTAAAATTCATGTAAACAATAATGATACGAACGTCCGCAAGGAAACAATTTAAAACACGTCTCAAGTTATCCACACTAATATTATAAATGCGAAAGTAACTCTGTCTGTCTGTCTGTCTGTCTGTCTGTCTGCTACGCTTTCACGGCCAAACCGCTGAACCGATCGTCATGAAACTCGGCACAGAGATTGCTAGCATACCGAGAACGGACATAGGCTACTTTTTATCACCATTCGAGGGTCTGGAGTACAGATGTAGACCACCAGGTGTACTATCAGGAGCCCTCCCAAACTATTAGAGATACAGAAATGGTTCTAAAACGAAAGTTGGCCAGTATGATGGGCCGCTTCTTTTTATAAGGACATTGAGGATCTGGAGTACCTTATGTAGACCACCAGGTGTACCACCAGGAGCCCAGCTAAACTATTAGAGATACAGGCATGGTTCCAAAACAAAAATTGTTCAGTATGATGGGCCGCTTCTTTTCACAAGGACAACACTAATATTATAAATGCGAAAGTAACTCTGTCTGTCTGTCTGTCTGTCTGCTACGCTTTCACGGCCAAACCGCTGAACCGATCGTCATGAAACTCGGCACAGAGATTGCTAGCATACCGAGAACGGACATAGGCTACTTTTTATCACCATTCGAGGGTCTGGAGTACAGATGTAGACCACCAGGTGTACTATCAGGAGCCCTCCCAAACTATTAGAGATACAGAAATGGTTCTAAAACGAAAGTTGGCCAGTATGATGGGCCGCTTCTTTTCATAAGGACATTGAGGATCTGGAGTACCTTATGTAGACCACCAGGTGTACCACCAGGAGCCCAGCTAAACTATTAGAGATACAGGCATGGTTCCAAAACAAAAATTGTTCAGTATGATGGGCCGCTTCTTTTCACAAGGACATTGAGGATCTGGAGTACCTTATGTAGACCACCAGGTGTACCACCAGGAGCCCAGCTAAACTATTAGAGATACAGGCATGGTTCCAAAACAATAGTTGTTCAGTATGATGGGCCGCTTCTTTTCACAAGAACATTGAGGATCTGGAGTACCTTATGTAGACCACCAGGTGTACCATCAGGAGCCCACCTAAACTATTAGAGATACAGAAATGGTTCCAAAACGAAAGTTGGCCAGTATGATAGGCTGCTTCTTTTCACAAGGACATAGAGGATCTTGAGTACATTATGTAGACCACCAGGTGTACCATCAGGAGCCCAGCTAAACTATTAGAGATACAGGCATGGTTTCAAGAAAAAAGTTGTTCCGTATGATGGGCCGGCTCTTTTCACAAGGACATTATGAATCTGGAGTACCTTATGTAGACCACCAGGTGTACTATCAGGAGCCCACCTAAACTATTAGAGATACAGAAATGGTTCCGAAACGAAAGTTGGCCAGTATGATGGGCCGCTTCTTTTCACAAGGACATTGAGGATCTGGAGTACCTTATGTAGACCACCAGGTGTACCACCAGAAGCCCAGCTAAACTATTAGAGATACAGGCATGGTTCCTAAACAGTAGTTGTTTAGTATGATAGGCCGCTTCTTTTCACAGGGACATTGAGGATCTGGAGTACCTTATGTAGACCACCAGGTGTACCATCAGGAGCCTAGCTAAACTATTAGAGATACAGAAATGGTTCCAAAACGAAAGTTGGTCAGTATGATGGGCAGATTCTTTTCACAAGGACATTGAGGATCTGGAGTACCTTATGTAGACCACCAGGTGTACCATCAGGAGCCCACCTAAACTATTAGAGATACAGACATGGTTCCGAAACAAAAGTTGTTCAGTATGATGGGCCGCTTCTTTTCACAAGGACATTGAGGATCTGGAGTACCTTATGTAGACCACCAGGTGTACCACCAGGAGCCCAGCTAAACTATTAGAGATACAGGCATGGTTCCAAAACAAAAGTTGTTCAGTATGATGGGCCGCTTCTTTTCACAAGGACATTGAGGATCTGGAGTACCTTATGTAGACCACCAGGTGTACCACTAGGAACCAAGCTAAACTATTAGAGATACAGGCATGGTTCCAAAACAAAAGTTGTTCAGTATGATGGGCCGCTTCTTTTCACAAGGACATTGAGGATCTGGAGTACCTTATGTAGACCACCAGGTGTACCACCAGGAGCCCAGCTAAACTATTAGAGATACAGGCATGGTTCCAAAACAAAAGTTGTTCAGTATGATGGGCCGCTTCTTTTCACAAGAACATTGAGGATCTGGAGTACCTTATGTAGACCACCAGGTGTACCATCAGGAGCCCACCTAAACTATTAGAGATACAGAAATGGTTCCAAAACGAAAATTGGTCAGTATGATGGGCCGCTTCTTTTCACAAGGACATTGAGGATCTGGAGTACCTTATGTAGACCACCAGGTGTACGATCAGGAGCCCAGCTAAACTATTAGAGATACAGAATTGGTTCCAAAACAAAAGTTGTTCAGTATGATGGGCCGCTTCTTTTCACAAGGACATTGAGGATCTGGAGTACCTTATGTAGACCACCAGGTGTACCATCAGGAGCCCACCTAAACTATTAGAGATACAGAAATGGTTCCAAAACGAAAGTTGGCCAGTATGATAGGCTGCTTCTTTTGACAAGGACATAGAGGATCTTGAGTACATTATGTAGACCACCAGGTGTACCATCAGGAGCCCAGCTAAACTATTAGAGATACAGGCATGGTTTCAAGAAAAAAGTTGTTCCGTATGATGGGCCGGCTCTTTTCACAAGGACATTATGAATCTGGAGTACCTTATGTAGACCACCAGGTGTACTATCAGGAGCCCACCTAAACTATTAGAGATACAGAAATGGTTCCGAAACGAAAGTTGGCCAGTATGATGGGCCGCTTCTTTTCACAAGGACATTGAGGATCTGGAGTACCTTATGTAGACCACCAGGTGTACCACCAGAAGCCCAGCTAAACTATTAGAGATACAGGCATGGTTCCTAAACAGTAGTTGTTTAGTATGATAGGCCGCTTCTTTTCACAGGGACATTGAGGATCTGGAGTACCTTATGTAGACCACCAGGTGTACCATCAGGAGCCTAGCTAAACTATTAGAGATACAGAAATGGTTCCAAAACGAAAGTTGGTCAGTATGATGGGCAGATTCTTTTCACAAGGACATTGAGGATCTGGAGTACCTTATGTAGACCACCAGGTGTACCATCAGGAGCCCACCTAAACTATTAGAGATACAGACATGGTTCCGAAACAAAAGTTGTTCAGTATGATGGGCCGCTTCTTTTCACAAGGACATTGAGGATCTGGAGTACCTTATGTAGACCACCAGGTGTACCACCAGGAGCCCAGCTAAACTATTAGAGATACAGGCATGGTTCCAAAACAAAAGTTGTTCAGTATGATGGGCCGCTTCTTTTCACAAGGACATTGAGGATCTGGAGTACCTTATGTAGACCACCAGGTGTACCACTAGGAACCAAGCTAAACTATTAGAGATACAGGCATGGTTCCAAAACAAAAGTTGTTCAGTATGATGGGCCGCTTCTTTTCACAAGGACATTGAGGATCTGGAGTACCTTATGTAGACCACCAGGTGTACCACCAGGAGCCCAGCTAAACTATTAGAGATACAGGCATGGTTCCAAAACAAAAGTTGTTCAGTATGATGGGCCGCTTCTTTTCACAAGAACATTGAGGATCTGGAGTACCTTATGTAGACCACCAGGTGTACCATCAGGAGCCCACCTAAACTATTAGAGATACAGAAATGGTTCCAAAACGAAAATTGGTCAGTATGATGGGCCGCTTCTTTTCACAAGGACATTGAGGATCTGGAGTACCTTATGTAGACCACCAGGTGTACGATCAGGAGCCCAGCTAAACTATTAGAGATACAGAATTGGTTCCAAAACAAAAGTTGTTCAGTATGATGGGCCGCTTCTTTTCACAAGGACATTGAGGATCTGGAGTACCTTATCTAGACCACCAGGTGTACCATCAGGAGCCCACCTAAACCTGAACCTGTTTCTAAAAAACTATCTAACGCGGACGAAGTCGCGGGTAAAAGCTAGTTAACTATAAAACAAACTGAACAATCAAAATCAATAATTTGTCTAGGCCAATTTTTAGATATTGAATTTATCTTCAATAAAACATATCATAACACATTGTTAGTTATTCTGTTTTTTTAAACTAGGTCCTACAGAATTAAAGAAACAAGACAAAATGACTCATAAATATGTACGGCCTCTTAAGATGCGCGAATACAGCACAAACAGGGATACCGTCGTTTTGCATATTGTTGAAGTTCCTAATACACTTTGGCATACCTTGGTTTGCATAAATTTCTTTGTCATACTATTTGTTTGGCATAATGTTTATATTTCATACTGCATTGATAGTCATACTATTATTTTGACCTATTTTATTTTAGACTAATTTTAAGTCGCATATTTTTTATTTTTCATAATTATTTTCTACATAATTGTTGCTTGTTATAACTATTAATGGGCATAATATTTTTATGGGAAACATTAGATTCAAACTAAGTATTGTTGAATAATTTTCATCTATTTGAGCAATAAAAATCGTGTAATTTTATCACCGCTTTCTCATCATTTCATCACCGCTTTAACCCGTTTCTCTTTCCCCCAGTTTTGCTGCCGATCGTCCTGGGAAGAACCGCCGTCGTCATTCCCCGACCAGGCTGCGGCGAACGGAGCACCGAGCCCGCTGGTCGGCTGCCCCGGTTGCTACGATCACAGTGCAGTGTTGATATATAAGTCTAAGCTAAAGTTTACCTGTTCTGCATAGTTGACTAAAGTTTACCTGTTCTGAATAGTTGACTAAAGTTAACTAGTCAACCCTATGCAGAACTGTCAAATAAATATTATTGTGTAAATGTACTTGGTTTCCTTGCTCATCCCGCACACACACCCTAGCCACTTAATGTCAAATGCCGTCTCAGCGCTTCACGCTGTAGCTAGTCGGGACTGCATTACATATTTTATCCTACAAAATATGAAATCCTTTAAATCGCGTCTTGAAAAACTATCTATGCTCCATGATTTTATTCTGTAGTCCTACTCTGCCATATTGATGTCAGTAAAATTGTCTGTCTGTTTGTATGACGTCAAAATATCAACCGATGTGCAATGGTTGTTCCTATTCTAAAAGAGGAGTACGAACAGGCAACGTTCGTTTTGCTTACCTAACTCTAGTGCCACCCTATTTAGAACCACTCGCCTTTGTCTTATAAAAATTTCGTAGGGTTAGGCAAGAGTTTCTGGAGAGAGGGACAAAACCGTTCTGAATTACGAACATGACAGATGTGGTGAAAGGGAGATCAGGTCGTGAACGTCAGGATGGCACATGTAGGTGTTCATATCTTAATGAAATATATGCAGTAAAATTTTACCAAATAGTACCTATAAAATAGTAAATAGTACCCTAGTATTTTGAACAGTATATAGATTATCCCATACAGCTGCAGTTCTGACGTCAGGTTGTCCGTTGTATTGATATATCATATTACTGGATACAACTATAAATCCAGAACCTACACGAATAAATAGTACCTAAATTGTACCTTCTGAAACAGGCAATAAATAAAAAAATGTATATTACTGGTGTAAAGAAAAAAATAAAACAAAATTTTGTTTACACGCCACATTTGTGGTAGTTTTGTACCTACGTGTTTTTTGTTCAAATATTTATACAAGAGGCTATATTTTTAAGGTCAATTAAATGGAAGAAGATGAGTGTAGGTAATACCAAAATATAAACTTAAATAATCATGGTATTTATTTATTCTATGTCTATTTATTCTATGTATACACAATACGCTAATGAAAGAAGGAACAAAGATAATTACAAAAAGAAAATCATTTTGTCAATCATTCATTGTGATTCTGTATTTATTATTATGAAATTGTACAAAAAATATAATAATTGTAAATTTACAAGAAATAAGTTCCCTACGTAGTTATTTTTAGAAGTTCAATTTTTGATGAGTATTCATTTTTATTCTTTATAATATTTTCGATGCGCTGTTGTTTGTTGATATATTTTTGTAATTTTTGTAGTGGTGCTGTACCTAATTAGGTTAGGTCAGGTTTGGTTAGGTTAGGTTAGGTTAGGTAAGATTAGGTTAGATTAGGTTAGGTTAGGTTAGGTTAGGTTAGATTAGCAATTATTACTTTAGGTAAAGTTGATATTTTTTTGTATAGGGCGTTTTAGTAGTATGTTTTTGAATAATATGCAATATTATCACTATGCGTATTTAAAATAATGCCAATGAATAATATGCCTAGTTATCTTTATGCTAATGAATAGTATGCCTAGTTATCTTTATGCTGATTGACATTATGACATGGTAATTTATGCTACAAGGGTTATGCGTGTTGCTTTTATGACTTGGAATAATTATGACTACATAACATATGCGTCATAAAAATATGACGTAAAACTTTATGCAAACCGACCCCAAACCCCGAACGATAGTGTGAAATGGGTACTTGTGACCACACGAGGACGTGTGTAAGTCAGGAAAGCCGTGTCGGAGCGTGAGGTATTAAACCTGAGGAATGAAGTAAAGTGCTTTTTTTGATGTATTTTATGGAAAGAGCATTAATTGAGTACCTATGCGTTGGCGTCGGTCGAAGCATGTAGTAGACATAATGTGTCAAGTGGTTTGGCTAAAGGCATTTTTGGGAACAGAGAGATTCCGAATTAGTGTTGTTTGAGCGATCGGGCGTAGCGCAAGGCTCAAATGACCTTTCATCGTTCCTTGGTTTTGGTACTTCGCGTGCATCAAGTCCTGACCTTAATGTTAATTATAGCTGCTAGCCTACTATCTGATTTTCGGCCGTTACGACATATATATATAAGTAAGGCTTAGAGTAAAATTTTATTTATAAAGGAAAAGCAAGTAAGAACAAAGAGAATAAATCTTACCAGATTCTAGATTAATATTTTTGTAGCGTCCATCTAGATTTGCGATTTTGATCAATCCACGTGATCGAACAGAGTAGACAAGGGAAACATTCTGTAGGATATAGTTATCGGTTCACGTTCCATCCGAATTATGGTAAATTCACTAGATAAAACATTACAGAATTTGAATAAAATAACATATTTCGATTAATGTTTAGGAAAAGAGAACAAAAGGATATTTATAAATTAATTCCAAGAATTGAGGTAAAAGTTCGAAGGAAAATTGATAGCATCATTTCTACTAACAATGATATTTGTTATTAATCTGTGGGTTAGGTAGGATTTATTGGTAGATTTCTTTTAGAAATATTAGTTATGAATAGGTAAAGGGAATTTAGATGATCAGCCAAACTTTTGTAAAAAAGTAATTTAAGTTCTTTTAAACATTTGCAAAGTGCAATATGTAGTCAAGTGTAAGTTAAGGTTTATTATAACAATTGTTCAAGGCTTAAAACAAAAAAACAATAAGTTTACAAAATTATCATTTAAATTTTATAACTTTTAGTAAATTAGAGTAGGTTCCTTGCTGATTTATTTCATTCGTGGGATACTTACACAATTGTTAGGATTCTGACTTCTGGATGATTAGTGGCGAAAACTGAGTAGTAATTAAAATATTTGTTAAATTTTAGGATATTATTTCTTCAGTAGATTAAATTCAGGACTGTAGAATTTCAGATATGATGTAGGTAGTTCAGAGTATAGGGTTAGACTTAGGTATACTTAGGATCCGTTACAAAGTGGCGACCCTCCATTTTATATTCTATAATTAGGCTTCTAGCAGTCGTCGTCGATTCACATGCGATCTCGGCCGTCTGTGATACTATCTCTGTTTTGAAGGGATATTGGTTCTGAGGCCACGTCCCATTACGGAGGACCCATAACGTTGTGTTTAATATAGAAAATAAGTAACCCGAATAGTTCCTTAAGAAGGTACATGGATTCCCTGACATAAGTAAAGGTTAGACAGGATCGGGAAAGGTATATGAGCCTCACGGAGCCCCGCGCCCGCCTCTATAAAGTACTTTCGAGATTTTCCACCGCATACAGGCATTCAGTATTGACGCTATTGTATTACCAAGCCGTCCCCACACAATTATCAATTATGCAAAGCCGGCCAAAAGAGCTGACATCAAAACTGAACCCTGTACTTAAATCCAGAACCTCCTGAATAGGAAAAATGGGTTTTGACACCCAGGGTTGAACAGATTGCATCAACAGATAGGTGCTGTAATGTACAAGACACAACCGAAAAGTATTTAGGAATCTACTAGTTTCAGATGTTCATAGAACATATTTTAATATTTTTATTAGTATAGCCAATCTTATGACCAGCCGAATTGACACCATTGTGTCTTGAGTACCAAATTTTAAAACACTTCCCGTGTTAGGTATAAAAATTTTGAAAACTTGCAAAATTTTCGAGTGCGTATCCTGCCCGCACTCGAAAATTTTGCAAGTTTTCAAAAACCATTGTGTCTGGTTGATGAAGTAAGTATGGTAAGTTAAATTATCAGTCAAACTACATGATTCCAACTTTGGTACTATTTCAGTAGTGGTCCTAAGACCAACGTTCAGTTATAATCTGCACAAGACATTTGTCTACAATTAATATGATCCATTCGTAGGTTAGTTAGGGAATGTAGTTTATGCTAGACCCTTAAGTAGGTACTTATGAGCTTCATGTCGCGAGCCAGATGAGTGTTTGGGAATGCCAACAGCGAAACCCATAGTTGAGGAAGGCTATTGCAAAAATGAATCTCATAATAACCGCCTGTGGTCAAATAATTGGTCTTAGATCACAATGCTGGTACAGAAATATTGAACGCAAAATGTATAGTATGGTTTGATGTTGGAAGATAAAAGCTGTCACATGACATTTAACGACAACCATTTGTCTTTAGATAAGTATTCTGTAGTCAAAGATTCACATTGGCATCATTCCGCCAGTCATGATAAGTTTGTCGAATAAAGAATGCAGATGTAATAAAATTAATTATCTGAACCCATTTCAGGGTAGGATATGAGGATGGGAGTATATTATCTACCCACCATATAATCTGCTGAAAGTACTTAATTTATAAAATAGCAAGTACATTTATTAGTAGATATTTAATCCACTGATGTACACCGCAATTTTCAATACTGAAATATAAGTAATTTGATTGCAAAGCAAATCAAATTATTGGTAAGTATAAATAATGTTGTTTCACTGCTGGACAAATTCCAATTATGTATAAAACACAGGAGCATATAAATAAATTCCATAGTCGCCTTAGCAACAAAAAGTTTTCCATGTATAATAGTTTCTGTTGAAACAAAGTGTGACGAGTAGGCGTCACAGAATAGAGGTAGGTAGATTGGGTTCGTTAATTTAAACAATTTCGATTAAATTAAAAGCCTATATTTTCGTTCCTTCCTATTACAGTTCGAGCTAAGCACCACTTAGTAATAGAATAAATAGACTGGCCTTAATAATCCGGCACACACGCAGTTTGCACCAAAAGTGCCACAGTAGAGGGTAGCCGCAGTACAAACGGTCACGGTGGGACTGTGACCAGACGTGACGCGTAGCTCGTCGACCGAGAATGCAGCGGCGACGCGTAGGTTGTCGCCGGGTAATGCAGACTTGCTGGTAGGTACCAAGCGCTTAGGTACAAGAGTAGGCTTGTCCTAAGCCGTAACTTGGATCTGGAATTCCCAGAAGAACAAAGACTTTAGAGGCCGTTCTTCATTCCAAGATCTCTGTGCCGTTGGATATTATAAGGATAGTCTAGGTATAGGTATTAACTGCTTTTACTTTTTAAAACACTAAACGAGCGGCAAAGAAATCTTAGAGATTTGCTTACAAGAAGGTTAGGTACAAGGTACATCCTATACAATAACGATGAAAACTCACCCCTGTTATGGGATCCGAAACACTCACAAATGTAGAATAATATAGGAAGCCAGAATGACTTTTATTCTTCCACCGCGTTTGTAGTTAGCGGGAAAGATTTGTAGAAGTAGAACGTGCGCTCGCGACGAGCGGTTTTAGTGAATGGTCAACGCGTCGGGGTCAAGAAAGGACGCCGAAGCCGTTAAACTAGTTTTTAACTAGTGATGTGCTAGTGGCCGGTGAACGATTACCGATTCGAGTCGTAAAGATCTTTCAATTGTTATCGATATTAGTAATTTATGTATACTTAGTAGTATTTTGATTCTAAATAACGTACAACGTTACAGTACCCCGCCGAAAAGACGAAGGATTTTTGCTCCTAGAAGAAAAAATCCGGCTGAAAATCTATCTTACGAGAACACAACATCCTTCCACTTACGTACCTCAACTTAATATGCATCCTCAATCACACCAAACCTTACAACAGAGATGATATTATAGAACTATCACTCACCTTACAACATAGATGATATTGTAGAATATCAAAGAGTTTTTAAATACATTTTATAAAAATAAAAACTCAACGAAAGATAGAAAGCTGACAAAATATTATTCAAGCAGCAGAAGTACTAGTCTTTGTAGTTAATTAATTTAATATCTTTGATATGCCAATATCCTAGAGAATTGCCGGTAGAATCAGCAAGCTCATAGACAAGTGGTGACTTTTTACCTATAACTGTGCACTTTACAAATTTAGGTGCCAGTTTTTTGTTGAAATATTTATCTTTGTCGCTCTGATAAAATGTTCTTTTCCACACAGTATCCCCCACATTGAACTCAGCAGTTCTTCTGCGTAGGTTATAAGAAGTGCGGTTCTTAGCATGCGCCTGTAGTAAGGCAAGTTGCACTTTGTCAAACACACTTGATAAAGCACCAAGGTTTACAGCATAAGGATCACGAGGCTGGTAGATAACCTCGTCATCGAATTCGGCATTAGCGTAAATAGATCCGCAAGTAATCAACTCACGACCGTGGACAAGAAACGAGGGCGAGTAGCCTGTAATCTCGTTAACAGAGCAGTTTAGAGCAAATTGTATCTTAGGTACAAGAAGATCCCATACACGCTGATCATCACCGATGAATGTAGAAATCGCGGTCATGATCGTTTTGTTATAGCGCTCTACAGTATTTATGTGAGGACTATACTTGGGCGTGAAATGTATGTTCGGGACTTTGTATTTAGCAAGCATCTGTTTTAATGTCGCGCTTACAAATTGTTTACCATTGTCCATTAAAATAGTAGACGGTATTCCATGAACCAGCAAAACATCCTCTTCCAAAATCCTAGTAATTATTTCAGCAGTAGCCCGTCTGATTGGGAATAGTAAGCAATACTTGCTAAAACAACAAGTAACCACAAAAATATAGCAATTTTGTTTTCTAGTTGGAGGGAGAGGTCCAACGAGATCTACGCTGATCATTTGAAAAGGCCTAGAGTAGACTTTAGGATCGCCCATTTCACCTAGTGGAGAATGAGTTTGGTGTTTATGAGAAACACAGATGTCGCAGGATGTAACTAGTTTTACTACATCTGAATACATACCCGGCCAATAGTAGTTCAAGGCAAGGCGTCTGTATGTTTTAGCGACACCGAAGTGTGCAGCGGTTGGAACAGCATGGTTTTGAAGAATTATTTCCGATCTAGCCTCAGATGGAACTACCTCTTTCCATTGGAAATCGTCTTGTAAGGTACATTTCGCCTTTATAAAGCGATATAAACGTTTGTTCTTCACCATGTAATTTGGGAATGACGTAGGACTAGATTAGCAACCCTGGTAGATGTTTCGATACCAATCGTCAGTAGTAGAAACTGGGTCATAGTAAGGCGTAGGTGTAGAATCTATAGCAGATATACGACTAGCGCGAGACTAAGCATCAGGAATAACATTGTCGATGCCACGGCGATGTTTCATGTCAAAATTGAATGCAGAAAGACGGACACCCCAGCGCGCAAGACGCCCAGTTGGGTTATTTAGATTCAGAAACCATTTTAGAGCAGAATGGTCTGTATAGACCGTGAACTTATGTCCGTTATCTAAGTAGCAACGCCAGTGTTCCAAAGCAACCAGAACTGCTAGAGCTTCGCGTTCGGTAATGCTGTAGTTCTTTTCTTGAGGAGATAATGCTTTCCTCATATAGGCAATGGGATGCTCAACACCGTCAATAGTCTGGGTCAGCATAGCACCGACACCGTAGTCACTGGCATCAGTATGGACTTGGAAGGCCTTATCAAAGTCCGGGCAAGCAAGAATCGGTGCAGATATCAAGCATTCTTTTAGTTTAGTAAAGGACTCTTCCGCCTCTTTCATCCAAACAAATCCGCCAGACTTCTTAGTAGTCGAAGTCAGTTTATTTAGCGGACCAGCAATAGAGCTAAAATTAGGTACAAAACGACGATACCAGGATGCAGTACCAAGGAATCGTTTTACGTCTTTTTTATTTGCAGGAGTAGGAAATTTTAGAATAGCGTCGACCTTACCAGGATCAACCTGTAAACCCTTAGAATTGACAACGTAGCCAAGATATTTGAGTTCATTGCGAAAAAACGTAGACTTTTCTAGATTAATGGTCAAGTTTGCCATCTTAAGTTTCTGTTGAACTTTAACAAGCATACTAATGTGAGACTCAAAGTCTGGAGTAGCAATTACAATGTCATCCACGAAAACGAATACGGAGTTCTCAAATTCAGGTCCATAGAAGAGACTGTCAACAAGTCGTTGCTGAGTGGCTGGAGCATTGGTGAGACCAAAAGGCATGGTTACAAATCTGTAAGTACCACGAGTAGGAATATAGAAAGCCGTCTTATCACGATCTTCTACTGCAATCGGAATCTGCCAAAATGCTTTAGAAAGGTCAATACTAGTTAGATATTTAGCATTCTTCAAATTATCTAAGATTGAGGAAATATAGGGCAATTTGTAGGCATCCTTCTTAGTTAGAGAGTTCAGCTTGCGACTGTCTAGACAAAAACTAATGGATCCATCCTTTTTCCGAATAAGTAGAACCGGAGAAGACCAGGGACTTTCACATTCTTCAACCACACCCAGTTGTAACATCTCGTCGAGCTCAGAACATAATACACGAATTTTCTCAGGAGACATTCGGTAGTATCTTTGTCTAATAGGTGGCGAATCGCCAGTATCAATGCGATGAGATACCAAGGTAGTACGACCAAGACCGTGTTTTTGTGTCTAGATGTCCTCAAATCGCTGAATGATGCTATCAGCAGCAGTGCGCTGATAAGTAGTTAGTTCGTCATAGGAATGAACCATTTTAGGTATTGCAGATACAGCTGATATTTGATTTTTAGTAGTTGTAGAAAACGAAATAGATTTCACAAATTTAGGGAAAAGACCAAATTTATCCCAGAAATCAATGCCTAGGATCATTGTAGATTGAATTTCAGGTATTACATAAAACTTTAGTATATGCAATTGTTTCTCAAAGGAGATTGGTAGTTGGATGTAGTCAATAGCAGATAGATTTTGACCGCCAGCAGCAGTAAAAGTTTGTAGCTGATCACATTCTTGTAGTGTAAATCCATTATGAAGAAAATGTTGATGGAAGTTGCTACCTAACACGGATACAGCTGAACCGGAGTCGAGCAAACCATAACATTCCTCATCGCGAACCTTAACAGTAGCATAAGCTCGCTCATCGTTAGTAGGTTTATCATTGATGATTGAAGCAATAAAATAACCAGAAAAGAAAACTTTAACTGTATTCGTCTTTCTCAAATTTAGGTAGTTCATTGCGACAATCATACATAACTAGTTTTTTTAATTGTTAGCTTTACAGACAGGACAATTCGGATATATTACATTTTTCTTGCCGCATTTGAAACAGATCGGGTAGCGATCTTGTCTGCACTCGTATAGGGAGTGGCTAGAAGAACGGCAGCGAGGGCAGAATTTAGGTCTATTGCTAGATTGAATAGATGCAACCGGAGAAATCTGCGATTGCGAATTGCGTTCGAACGGTTTATTATTTTTGAATGGTTGACTTTGGTCGCTAGAACCATTACTGTTAGCATTATATCTGTTGAAGTTGGAATTGTAGTTCTTGTAGCTAGAATTGTATTTGTTGTAGTTAGGATTGTGATTCTTTTTGACAAATTTATTTTTGACTTCAAGTGGACAATTGAAAGCTAAGTCAGGTGCAATTGTGTTTTCTGAGACTTTAGGTGGCTCATGAAACTGAGAAGTCATGCATTTGATCTTTTCATAGTTCTGGCAAACAGAACGTAGTTCAGAAATAGATTCTGTGCTAGAGTGGTTTGAAGATAAGACATTAGCGTAGCAGGGTGTTATGTTATGAAGCAAAATTTGAAGTTGCTCCTTTTCCGAGATCGGGTCTATTAATCTAGCGAACATCTGAGACATTATAGCCAAATATATTACAATATTTTCTGATTCGCCTTGAGTACGACTGTTTATTTCCTTCAATAGCCTGTAGTCATGATTGAACAGCGAAAAATCAGCAATTAATTGTTTTTCAAGTTCTGCCCACGTATTTATAGTGTCCTTTATACTCTACGGAATCAATGCTTAGCGTTCCCTAAGAATAGCTGCGGAGCGATTGATAACAGTTTATCATTAGAAATGTTTTTAGCAACACAATACTCTTTTAGATTTTGTAGAAAAACTCGAACACAACCTTCACCGTTGAAGTGAGGAATTCTGCTATCCCCTCCATGATCACAATTGACGACAATTGTAGGTAGGTTGCCGGCAGTTGATGTTTGAGGTTGAGGAGGTTCTAGTTCCTTTTTTAAAGCGTTCAATTTTGCTAAAAGCGCTTTAAAAGTTGTAGAAGCTGAATTGTACGAAGAAGTGCTAGAAGCGTCAGAAGCAGTAATGCGATTAAGCCGATAGTAGATATGCGCGCTGAGTGCACGTGCTCGCTCGAAAGGGCTCTGTTCAAATTTCTCCTCTAGAGATTTTATGCGTCCTGCCAACTCTTTTACAGAATTAGATACCTCACTCAAATCAGTAGTAACATCGAGACCAGACTCTGCGATGTCCTGGCTAGGAAGCGTTGGTACAATTTTAGCTATTTGTCTTTTTAGCTGAATGACATTGGACGCAGGTTCAATGCCACGAATTAGAATTTCGTACGTTAGTTCATCCTTGTTCAAAAGAAAATATTTGATAACCGGTTGAGTGTTCATCGTTAGAGTAGCAAATAAGCTAAAAACAGTAGTTAATAATGCAGTAGAAACAATTATAACATACAAAATCAGTTGGTGCAAAATAAACTTATCCCAAAAGTGGGTAAACACGAAAATTAAATAAGCGGTAGATGCAAATTAAAATTTAGAATAAGATGGCAGTTGAAAATTAAGTTACAGTAGTACGATATGAATAAAAGTTGCGAAAAGAATTATTTTGTCAAGCAAGCAGTAGCAAAAGTAAAAATATTATATTGATTGTAGTTAATGTAGTAGTTGTATAATAAGTAAAATAAAAAATATTTCAAAATAAATGCCTTTCGCAAGAAATTACATAGAAAACAAAAGAAAAGAAAACCAGTGGCAAGTTGGACACGGTAAGTAGGTAGTCAGGTACTGAACCAAAATAGCCTTGCCCGCTGTGAAACTTCAGATAGATTATCTCTTGTGCTAGTAGTTTACTGGTACCCACGCCCTTCAACCGAAACAGAAGACTAGGCAGTAGAAATAGGCGTGGTGGTGGTACTACCCCAGGCGGGTTTTGCACAGAACCCTACCACCGTTTTACAATAGTAGAAAAATAAGTGGGAGGTAGATAAATATAAGAAAATAAAGTTCTTCGCTTCCAGTCATCAATTATAATGCGCACTGCTAAAGAGTGGAATTTACTACCTAGGTCTGTGTTTCCAAAAGCATACAACCCTAATCTCTTCAAAGTAAGAGTGAACAGGCTTCTTCTGGGTGAGCTCGCTCCATCTTAGACTCTGTCTCTGTCCTATGACCTAGACTAGAGTCAAGAGCAAACCCATCATTAATAAAAAAAAAAAGTTCTCGCTTTGACTCCGTCGCGGGCGGGCGCGCTCTTGTGTGACACTACTTTGCCCGCCGATCTCGAACTGATTTCGCGATGTCGAATTTTACGTTTCGCGAGTTTTACGAAATGGTGCGTTCGTACTTTTTAAGTGGGAAAATACCCGAGCAGCCCAAAGAATGTACGTGGACGAAAGTTTACCTCGACTGCGTAATGCTGGCGTTGTGGACCCTCGTGTACCGAACCCAAGAACATTCCTCAACGTTATGCAGCGGCTGTTGGATCTCGGGCTGTTTACTATACCGATCCATGCCTAGTGTTCTAGGTAAACTTTTTATTTTGACGGTCTTAAGCCCGTAAAAGTATGAAGGGAAAATTGGAATCATCTTTCTTAAAGCTCAGCTACACAAGATCAGCGCGCGATAGCCGCGTTCCGGCCATACGAGTTTTTGTATGAATGCCCGATCAAATCACACCCTGTTATTTTTGTGTGAGTAGACCGTTTTTAATCTTTATTCCTAAATAACCACTCAAGGTTAGTTCACATTGACGCAGTAGAAACATTTTAGTGGTGTAATCAACTTTGACTGTCATACTTTTCTGAATTTTTCGCTTCACTCTCATAAGCGCACAAAATTGCCGTTTACTATAATTTAAATGCAGTTATACTTTAAGGATGATTCAGTTTAAATCATCGAAGGGCAAGCACGCGTAAATGCGCAATACGAGCTACCTCATATCATCAGTGTACATAAAGCTTTAAAGTAGTGTAGATGAATTTCCCGCAACGCCGCGGGCGGCGGGTGTCGGCCGGCCGGCGCCGGTTTTAGATTTCTCCTAAAAATTGAATCGTTGGCGCCACTATGTCTGGCGCTGTAAGACGCGGTGTATATCGCGACGTTGTCAAACCATCACAACCTCTGTTGTATGCAGGTTGTGTAGGCTTTTTAGGTACTATCAGCAATGGCTCCTGTTGCCATTTTAATTTTTACTGGTGATTCTTAAAGAATGTTAGAAAAACCTTTGAATGTTGATCTTTTAAAATGGGTATCAATCTTTACTGGTTATTATTCTTAACTGTAAAAAAAACCATTCTTTAGTTGATCACGTAGATGGTAACTCGAGGTGCTGCTGTACAATCTCGAGTTACCATTATGGATTAAACATTTACAGGTAAAATAGCATTACTCCATATCAAGCCGTGAGTTTCGTAAAACGGAATGGACACTAGAGTTCTCTTTTGTAACAATAACCTGCACTGCGCTCGCCAGTCCAATCCGGTAAACCAGGGTTCATCGACCCGATGTCCCACACGAAATGTTAGAAATAACTACCTATCCTTCATAATCACATCACATCACCCTTATAAGTCCGTTTTACTAGCAAGCAGTGGTAAGCGGATCTTGTGCAGTTGTACAGTAGTCTTATCAGAGATCGGACAGCTGTGGAATCTTTTTATCTCTGTGGGATACGGAGTAAACAAACGACTCGATCAACCCTGATGTCAAATGTTTAAACAGTCTTGCTTTTGCCAGTAGTAGTTGCTCATTCTTAACCAAACTGGGAAAAATCCAACTACGTCACATTAAAATAATTTTAAACGAATTTAAGTTGTGTTTATTTTGGATTTAACAATTCCTACGTTTCGAGCTCTTTACAGAGCCCGTGGTCACGGACGACTAAGGTGTTAGACGTCATTATTTCGAATAGAAATAATTTTTGTTATACCGCCATCTATTTCTTAATTGCCTAGCGTAACGTCCGGGTTCCACACAAAATGCTGAAACCGTATCTTATGTAGTAGGTCTTACAGTATGTTGCATCTGGTTCTTCTGTTGTGTAATCAGCGGAGTCCAAGTTTATGAGATTCCCCATCCAGTATCTCTGTTGAATTATGATGTTTTTGAATTTCTATGGCTTCCCGTACTTTCCTAGGAATGAATCTTTTCTCTCTCGCTAGGATTGCTGCCATAACGAATCTGACATAATGGATGCGGTTATCCATGATATGTTCACATACTGCAGACTGTTTGTCACGACGGTTTTTTACATCAGCAATATGTTCTTTTAGACGTGTAGATACATTTATCTTTGTTTCTCCTATGTATGAGAGTCCATAGTCACAGTCAAGTTTATAAACACCAGGGTCTTGGAGTGGGATGTTGCATTTGACTGATTTTATGTACTGGCTGATCTTCTTTGTCGGCTTGAAAATGGTCTTGATTGAAGCTCGCTTCAGAATTTTACCGATCTCAGCAGTTACTCCCTTCAAGTATGGCAAGTATGCTGGTTGTCTTTCGACTGTAGATGGTTTGGCACGGTTTCTGTGACGTTGACGGGGTGGCTTCAGGTTATTTTCATGGAGTAGTCGTCTCACATGCTTGAACTCATCGTCTAGGTGTTGGGGGTCGCAGATACCGCGTGCTCTCTGAAACAAAGAGGTACCAACGGCAGCTAATTGGCTCGGATGAAGGTGAGAGTTACCATTTAGGTACCTATCTGTGTGGGTTGGTTTTCTATAAACGGAATGACTGATTGTACCATTTGTGTGGGTCCGATCATATCTTGATAATCGAAGCCAACTTGTGTCCTTAAAGGGGTACGTTTCTACACCTGTTACAATATCATCGGGAGTTCCCCAGGGATCACATCTGGGGCCGCTGCTTTTTATAGTTTTTATACTAGTTGTTTATGCAACTGTCGTATAATGGGGGTCATTAGAATGCGAGTGTCTGTTTATCACACGAGGCGCAGCCGAGTGTGATAATAGTTTGACACGAGCATTCTAATGCCTAATTATAGCAGTTGCATACACTATTTTATCTACACTCTCCAAAAAAACTCAGAAACACTTTTCTTAACGTACGCACCGGCCATTGCAAGGCCCGATACAAGGACAAATTCAATACGAGAACGTAATATGGCTTGATATGAATTTTTAAAAATCTATACTTTAGCAGTTGTTTAGATGTGGAGTCTTAACAATAACTTAACTAAACAACTGAACAACATCTGAACAACAACTGAACAACATCTGAACAACATCTGAACAACATCGAAACAACAACTGAACAACATCTGTACAACAACTGAACAACATCTGAACAACAACTGAACAACATCGGAATAACATCTGAACCACAACTAACCAACATCTGAACAACAACAGAACAAAAACCTATTCTCTTCTCTTCTCTTTTCGTGTGGGACACCGAGTAGTCCAACGACCCGATGAACCCTGGTGTCAGAGTTTTTCAACCGCCTACTACTTGTAGTAGTAAGCCTCTGACATGGTTGTGTAACGACCGCCGTCTAAGTAATCATAAACAACAACCGGGACCGACGGCTTAACGTGCCCTCCGAAGCACGGAACCATTTCTTTTCGGACAATCAATTGGTTCACCCTGCAATGTCCTAACCAGACCGAGAACGAATTCACAAAGTGATAAATATCAATTTTGTGAGTGTCCCACCGAGAATCGAACCCGGAACCTTTGCGTCGCAGGCAGTCGCACTACCACTGCGCCACATCGGCCGTCAAAAACCTATTAAAACAACTGAACAACATCCGAAAAATTACCGTACAACAACAACTGTCAGGTGCGGCGGAAGATAGCGAATTGAGTATTGGAAAAAAAAAACTTCGTTTCATTTCTCAACTTTATCGTATTAAGAGTTTTGTCATTAAGTCATTACGCTTCTGTAATTTATAGTAAACCCTAGTTTTTATAGGCAGAATGCATAAAGTAGGTCATTATGCATCTGTTTTCGAATTCATAATTCGAACATTATAAGACGAGTGTATATAAACGATTTAATAAATGAACTCCAATGCCCCTGCCTATTATACGCTGATGATCTCAAGGTTTATACCTCTATCAAAGACGAAGCTGATGGAGCTTTGCTTCAAAAAGATATCGACACCATCTCAATATGGTGTGCTGCAAATAAAATGTACCTCAATATCGAGAAGTGCTTTGTTGTTTCGTTCACTCACAAGAGGAACAAATTAATTTATAACTACCAGCTTGAACAGCGGAATTTAGAGCGAAAATGTTTAATCAAGGATCTTGGTATACTTTTCGATGAAAAGCTTACTTTCAAAGATCACTTTGACAGTATGGTTAATAAGGCTCAACAGCTTCTAGGTTTCGTAATACGAACTACAAAAACTTTCAAGAAGCCTGCTAGTTTTATGTACCTCTACCAATCTCTGGTTAGAAGTGTCCTTGAATATGGTACAGTGATATGGTCTCCTTTCTATCAGGTCCACTCTGACAGAATTGAAAATATCCAGCGCAGAGCTCTTAGAATACTTTGTTTCAGAAGCGGTTTTACTCGCCGCCAAATGCCACCATATGATGTAAGGCTAGATAAGTATAAAATAATGAGTCTCGATTCTCGTCGTCAATTACACGACCTAATGTTTTTGCACAAAATTTTACATTCTCGCATTTCTTCTCCCCAACTCCTTTCCACGATAAATATAAACATTAAGCCTAATCCAAGACATTTAAAGACTTTTATACTAGAAGTTTACAGGAATAATACATCTTTTTACAACCCAATGACTAGAATGTCTCGGTTATACAATGACTTAGTTAAAAATAAACAAACAATAGATGTTTTTGATTCCAATCAGTCTAAGTTCAAAAAATCTGTTCTTGAGATCCTCAAGAACACTTAAGCCAAGTTTACACAGTTTTATTTATAAGTATTAATATATATAATTTTCTTAGTTTAAGCTACACAGTTCCTGCTTTTATTTAGTTTGTATTTGTACCTTCATAAATTAAGTTTCATTAAGTATTGTTTATAAACAGTTAATTGCATGTTTAGCTGTACGTGCACTTTATTGGATTGCACTCTGGATCATAATCTAAGATTAAATATTTAAGCATACCTTGTAATGATTGTAATCTGTTGTGTTCGTCTTTTGAATAAAATAAAATAAAATAAAATAATTATTAGAATATCTAAAAATGCTAATTGATTATTTTGCTCTGATTCCATTGTAAATTTAATATTGGGATGTATTGAATTGAAATGATTTAGAAAAGCAGTTACTTGGTCTTGTGGAAGGATGGTGAAGGTGTCGTCTATGTATACCTCTTATACATCTTCGGCACAGCAAGAGCGTGCCTTAGGGCTCGATCCTCAAAGTCTTCCATAAGGATGTCAGCCATCAACGGGGATACTGGAGAGCCCATAGCCACGCCGTCGACTTGTATGTAGAACTCATAATTCCACAGTAGGTAACCAGATGTTAGGCACCATTCTAAAAGTTGTGCATATTCTATTGCTATGTAATTTTCCCGGAATTTTCGTTTAACTATTTCGAAACAATCCTTGACTGGAATGGCAGTGAAAAGCGATTGGACGTCAAAACTAACCATTACTTCGTTGCTGTTTACTTGCAAGTTTTTGAGATCTCCGACAAACTGATATGAGTCCTTCACATGTGCACTTGTTTGGCCCCGAAGCTGAGATAGTACATTAGCTAGATGCTTGGCCAGCTTGTAATTTGGTGTGTCAATCTGGTTCACTATAGGACGAAGTGGAAGCATCAGTTTTGTGGATTTTAGGTAGACCATATATTATTGGCGGTTTTGCAAAGGTTGGTAGTAATGATTTCACATCTAATTTTAGCGTGTCTTTATGTTTAGTTATTAATTCGGTTGTTTTCTTTAAAATAGAATGGGATCTTTATTCACTTTTTTATAGGTGTTTTCATCCGATAATAACACAGACATTTTGAGGTTATAATCAAACGTGTCCATCACGACAGTGGCGTTTCCTTTGTCTGCACGGAGGACGGTCAGATCTTCATTTTTGCGTAAATTCTTCAACGCATCAAGTTCTTGCCTGGTAAGATTCTTCTTTGGTAAGTTGCTTCGCCTCAGAACACTAGAAATGCCCTGGCGAATCGCTTCAGAATCCTTCTTGGGTAGTTTATTTTTTAAGATACATTCCTCAAACTTGCAGATCTACAAAAATAATTTCTATTCTAAATAATGACGTCTAACACCTTAGTCATCCGTGACCACGGGCTCTGTAAAGAGCTCAAAACGTAGGAATTGTAAAATCCAAAATAAACACAACTTAAATCCGTTTAAAATTGTTTTAATGTGATGAGTAATAGTTTTGCAAACTCAAGAAAATATTATCCAACTACGTGATTAACAAAATAATCCTGTCTCTCTGCATAAACAAGAAATAGGGTTCATCAAATCAAGAGACCAACTTTCAAACCACTATACCACGGAGGCAGCTGAAGTGTAGTTACTTGTGAGATAGGTACTTAGTTGTTGTAGGTATCACCCACACGCATCCCGGTACCAACAGCGGTCATTAACTTGGACTGGTCATTGACCTGTGCTGTAGCTAGAAGCTAGAACACAGTCAGCTGATAGATATAACTGGGTCGCGCGCAACTTTGCCAAACCGAAAGCCACCTAGTGTACCTAATAGGGTGATCCACACTTACGTATGATCCTGGGATAAGTTTAAGTGCGATTATTTAATTTTTTTGTTCTAAGTCGGGTGTAAAATATAAATGTTTGTTTAATAAAATTTGATAACCATAACATATGTTAAAGCTGCGCACTGACTAAAAAATAACCATCGTAATATACGTTGCAAAAAAACAAACGAAAAATGTACAAACAGTGTGAGCAAAGGCGAGCTAATCTCTAAGAAGAGATCTCTTCCAGCCAACACGTCGGTAGTGCGAGAATTTATATGTCGAAAAAAGAAAGGAGAGCCTGGATACACAGGCATGCATGCAGTGAACATCAGGATGCCGATAGATCAGGATCACACTGCATCAAGTTCGCTGTAGAAAACAATAAAAAATGGACCCCAAAACTAATCAACCAGCAAGCCTGGATGACACCAAAAATCACATCATAATTAACCTTACGTCAGGATACAGAATAACACGTCGTGGGCGTATACTCCCACGGTGAGGTTGTTTCGACCTGGCAGGTCATCGTCAAGCACGGTGTAACCGTACTACAACCGACCTGTCTACCAAACCAACCTAAGAACCTTAGACACACACTGATCTACGTCAACGTGTCTTCACAACAACAAAGATACCGATTGACACTAACCTTCAACACCGAACACCATTGAAATCCACTACCCGCAGGACTACAAAGATACCACAGCAGCAACTGTCACCAACCTCTTACAATCTCTGCATTTCACCAACATCAGGTACAACCGCGGTGAAATACGACAAAAACCAACAAACACTTCATGATCTCCACAAATATTCCACTGGCAATACGAATCTAGGGCTCCGCCATCGCTAGACGACCACAGTTTATCCAACCGCTCCAAGATTCCAAAGATTTTACCAGATTCAAAATCTAACTTCAAAACGACCACATCGAACTACAGACCAACCGGAACTGTCAAAGTTGTTTACTCCATAACCCACTTGAGTTCCGTTTCTCCATCACGAACGCAGCCAACAATGAATTGTGAGAACGCCCTACAACGCCTCTAACGTCACTCCAGTCTATCTTACAGTCGATAGCTAACTATTAAACTATTAATTATTTAATTATTAGTTTAATAGTTAGGTATTGGTAACGGTATTGTCCTTTAGGGAACGAGTACGGAGGCGCAAGACCTTTTCTTAATTCAGAAAAAATGCATACGCATATTAGCAGGAATACAAATTCCTGACAGTTGTAAGCCCTACTTCAAGGAATTTAATATACTTACTCTCCCTTCTCTCTACATACTCGAGATGGCCATGTTTGTAAAGAAAAACCCACACCTATTTACAAAAAATGAAGACGTTCACAGTTTTAACACGCGCTCAAAAAGGCACTTAATCGTACCACTATCTAGATTAAGGCAATTCGGTACTAGGCCGAACAGAACAGCGGCGAAAATATATAATAAACTACCTGACAACTTGAAATATGAACCTAAAATAAATACGTTTAAAAATAAATTAACATCTATTCTTAAATCAAAGGGATACTATGACATAAATGAATTTTTCTGCGATGGGTGGCTCTAGCTTAGTTTTCAATCTGGCATCTGTGCTAGCTGATTTTTGATGGATTATTTTTGTGTTAGGCTTTGACATTTTGTTGGAATCATTTGTATTTGAATTTTTGTATATATTGCTTTTTCCTATTTTATTGATTAATTGACGATATGTATAACTATAATAATATTAATAATTAAATAACTGTACATTTCAATTCCAATATTATCAATTAATTTTCCATGTATTTAATTTGTTATTTGACATATAAGTGTAAAATGTTTGCAATGCCCTGAGCAGGGTTATTATGTGTGATACTCCTATATATTATACTGTAACATCTGTACATAACCATGTAATAAGCAAAATAAAGCTAATTCTAATTCTAATTCTAATTCTAATTACTAGCTTTTACCCGCGACTTCGTCCGCGTTAGATAGTTTTTTTAGAAACAGGTTCAGGTTTAGGTGGGCTCCTGATGGTACACCTGGTGGTCTACATAAAATACTCCGGATCCTCAATGTCCTTGTGAAAAGAAGCGGCCCATCATACTGAACAACTTTTGTTTTGAACCATGCCTGTATCTCTAATAGTTTAGCTGGGCTCCTGATGGTACACCTGGTGGTCTACATAAGGTACTCCAGATCCTCAATGTCCTTGTGAAAAGAAGCGGCCCATCATACTGAACAACTTTTGTTTTGGAACCGAGCCTGTATCTCTAATAGTTTATCTGGGCTCCTGGTGGTACTCCTGGTGGTCTACATAAGGTACTCCAGATCCTCAATGTCCCTGTGAAAAGAAGCGGCCCATCATACTGGTCAACTTTCGTTTTGTAACCATTTCTGTATCTCTAATAGTTTAGGTGGGCTCCTGATGGTACACCTGGTGGTCTACATAAGGTACTCCAGATCCTCAATGTCCTTTTGAAAAGAAGCGGCCCATCATACTGAACAACTTTTGTTTTGAACCATGCCTGTATCTCTAATAGTTAAGGTGGGCTCCTGATGGTACACCTGGTGGTCTACATAAGGTACTCCAGATCCTCAATGTCCTTCTGAAAAGAAGCGGCCCATCATACTGAAAAACTTTTGTTTTGGAACCATGCCTGTATCTCTAATAGTTTAGCTGGGCTCCTGGTGGTACACCTGGTGGTCAACATAAGGTACTCCAGATCCTCAATGTCCTTGTGAAAAGAAGCGGCCCATCATACTGAACAACTTTTGTTTTGGAACCATGCCTGTATCTCTAATAGTTTAGCTGGGCTCCTGGTGGTACACCTGGTGGTCTACATAAGGTACTCCAGATCCTCAATGTCCTTGTGAAAAGAAGCGGCCCATCATACTGAACAACTTTTGTTTTGAACCATGCCTGTATCTCTTATAGTTTAGCTGGGCTCCTGATGGTACACCTGGTGGTCTACATAAGGTACTCCAGATCCTCAATGTCATTCTGAAAAGAAGCGGCCCATCATACTGAAAAACTTTTGTTTTGGAACCATGCCTGTATCTCTAATAGTTTAGCTGGGCTCCTGGTGGTACACCTGGTGGTCTACATAAGGTACTCCAGATCCTCAATGTCCTTGTGAAAAGAAGCGGCCCATCATACTGAACAACTTTTGTTTTGGAACCATGCCTGTATCTCTTATAGTTTAGCTGGGCTCCTGGTGGTACACCTGGTGTAAAAAGGATAAAAAGTAGCCTATGTCCGTTCTCGGTATGCTAGCAATCTCTGTGCCAAGTTTCATGAAGATCGGTTCAGCGGTTTGGCCGTGAAAGCGTAGCAGACAGACAGACAGACAGACAGACAGACAGAGTTACTTTCGCATTTATAATATTAGTGTGGATTAAAGCGCATCGCCTATTTGAGTGTTGCCAGCGATTATGCGTTTCGTTTCTGCAAGAATCAAATAGCAATCAAACGGAAGAAAATAATAACAAAACGCGAACTGTCAAATAATTTCAGCCACTACCCACAAGAGTTTGATCGATCTCCGACATATATATTTGTGGGGACAAAACAATGCAACAATTTAAACTAATTTTAACTTTACTTACTTTACATTAATATTATATGCATAATTTCAATACATATATATATTCGATAAATACTTTTGATTTTTTGACATTTACAACCTACAAGTACGATTATTAAAATTAGTGGTACCTTATAATTTTAAATGTAGCATAAAAAACGAAATTGAACTGTTTAGTTATTGCAAGGTTTTGCCTGTTCACCTGAACTTCTAATATCAAATTCTCAAGGAACAATACTTTAGAATCGAGATACAACATCCAACCTCTCATATAAAAATAATTACACAAGTCACCTATAAAGTTCTCTAGATGCCAAGCTACTGCAACTACTACGGCAAAAGAACGTCCGCATTTTTAGTTCCCAAGCTATTAAATAACTTAAGTAAGAAAATCAAAGAGAGTATCACTGTACAAAACCTATCGATCGCATTAAAAAAAGAATTCCTTACTTACTTAGACAACTGTGCCAAAGTTGGAACATCCTGTGTATAATGTTTCGCAAACCGGTCCAGCCGGCCGGCGCGTGGCCGGCGCGTACTGTACGGCAAGTACCTACTCATTTACGCATGAGCTCGATGAGAAATTGTACCTACCTAAAATATTTTTAATATGTAATGTTAGTAATATTTTATTTAGTCTTACGCGGATGATCTCGAGACAAACCTACTACGGGTTTAACGAGATCCTTAGTTTATTTAAGTATTTGCGATGTAAAAACAAGTTAAATAAAAAAAACATAAACTCCTGCCAGCAAAATTTTTCAAAAGTACCTGTATATTAGTCGTATTTTCAGTGATATATTCGTGATAGAAAAGTGATTATCACTGGAAAATGGCCCCTCTTATAGTACACTTAAGCACCATTATAAACCTTATTGTAGCTCCGCTTAGAACTGTTTAACCGTTTATTAATGATATAACTGTGTCAAGTTATGCTTTTTAGTCATATACTAGCAGTTTTAAAGCTGTTCTATCCTTAGAAAGTGCCACATTAGCAACATCAACACTAATATAGCGCAAATTGATATTAAATTGATGATAGTGACACCATAGTAACACAATATGCATGGTGCGTGTTGACAGAATCAAAAGTGAAAAATTTAAAGTTTTGGTAAGTAATATTATTGTACTAGCTTTTACCCGCGACTTCGTCCGCGTTAGATAGTTTTTTTAGAAACAGGTTCAGGTTTAGGTGGGCTCCTGATGGTACACCTGGTGGTCTACATAAAATACTCCGGATCCTCAATGTCCTTGTGAAAAGAAGCGGCCCATCATACTGAACAACTTTTGTTTTGAACCATGCCTGTATCTCTAATAGTTTAGCTGGGCTCCTGATGGTACACCTGGTGGTCTACATAAGGTACTCCAGATCCTAAATGTCCTTGTGAAAAGAAGCGGCCCATCATACTGAACAACTTTTGTTTTGGAACCGAGCCTGTATCTCTAATAGTTTATCTGGGCTCCTGGTGGTACTCCTGGTGGTCTACATAAGGTACTCCAGATCCTCAATGTCCCTGTGAAAAGAAGCGGCCCATCATACTGGTCAACTTTCGTTTTGTAACCATTTCTGTATCTCTAATAGTTTAGGTGGGCTCCTGATGGTACACCTGGTGGTCTACATAAGGTACTCCAGATCCTCAATGTCCTTTTGAAAAGAAGCGGCCCATCATACTGAACAACTTTTGTTTTGAACCATGCCTGTATCTCTAATAGTTAAGGTGGGCTCCTGATGGTACACCTGGTGGTCTACATAAGGTACTCCAGATCCTCAATGTCCTTCTGAAAAGAAGCGGCCCATCATACTGAAAAACTTTTGTTTTGGAACCATGCCTGTATCTCTAATAGTTTAGCTGGGCTCCTGGTGGTACACCTGGTGGTCAACATAAGGTACTCCAGATCCTCAATGTCCTTGTGAAAAGAAGCGGCCCATCATACTGAACAACTTTTGTTTTGGAACCATGCCTGTATCTCTAATAGTTTAGCTGGGCTCCTGGTGGTACACCTGGTGGTCTACATTAGGTACTCCAGATCCTCAATGTCCTTGTGAAAAGAAGCGGCCCATCATACTGAACAACTTTTGTTTTGAACCATGCCTGTATCTCTTATAGTTTAGCTGGGCTCCTGATGGTACACCTGGTGGTCTACATAAGGTACTCCAGATCCTCAATGTCATTCTGAAAAGAAGCGGCCCATCATACTGAAAAACTTTTGTTTTGGAACCATGCCTGTATCTCTAATAGTTTAGCTGGGCTCCTGGTGGTACACCTGGTGGTCTACATAAGGTACTCCAGATCCTCAATGTCCTTGTGAAAAGAAGCGGCCCATCATACTGAACAACTTTTGTTTTGGAACCATGCCTGTATCTCTAATAGTTTAGCTGGGCTCCTGGTGGTACACCTGGTGGTCTACATAAGGTACTCCAGATCCTCAATGTCCTTGTGAAAAGAAGCGGCCCATCATACTGAACAACTTTTGTTTTGAACCATGCCTGTATCTCTTATAGTTTAGCTGGGCTCCTGATGGTACACCTGGTGGTCTACATAAGGTACTCCAGATCCTCAATGTCCTTGTGAAAAGAAGCGGCCCATCATACTGAACAACTTTTGTTTTGGAACCATGCCTGTATCTCTAATAGTTTAGCTGGGCTCCTGATGGTACACCTGGTGGTCTACATAAGGTACTCCAGATCCTCAATGTCCTTGTGAAAAGAAGCGGCCCATCATACTGAAAAACTTTTGTTTTGGAACCATGCCTGTATCTCTAATAGTTTAGCTGGGCTCCTGGTGGTACACCTGGTGGTCTACATCTGTACTCCAGACCATCGAATGGTGATAAAAAGTAGCCTATGTCCGTTCTCGGTATGCTAGCAATCTCTGTGCCAAGTTTCATGAAGATCGGTTCAGCGGTTTGGCCGTGAAAGCGTAGCAGACAGACAGACAGACAGACAGACAGACAGAGTTACTTTCGCATTTATAATATTAGTGTGGATTGTAGTAATATTAAGTTGACATTTTGATTTTGTATTTTGATGTTGTCTGTATGAAATAAATTATTGGATCATTAAATGTTTTTAATCTTAAAAAAAAAAAAAATTAAAAATTAAAAATTAAAAATATCTTTATTTCAAAAAATCCTATTGAACATAGTGGTTGGAGGCTTCCCTTTAAGTAGTCCAAGACACTTGTTATGGGAATACCCCGCTCTTCCTAATTGACTCAATAAAAATATAGGATCAGTATTACAGAAGATAGGTAATTAGTGACACATGTACAGACAAGAATACATAAATAAATCAAAACAGAAAACAATGGTAGCAAAGTTGTGTTGAAGTGAGTCGTGTGTACCTAGATGATATTGCATATGAGGTAGGTATACAAATGTATGAATGGTTGTATTAATGAAACGTAAATATGTGCGTGAGGAGCGTCTCGGTGTATGTGTGTAAGTAGTTGCGTGCAGACTACCAATATTGAAGCTACTATAGTATTAGGTATTTAGAAGTATGTATTGTTCAGAACCAATTTAAGCAAGTAAGTAAGCTTGCAGCAATGTACTGAAGAAAACAACAATATAATATCATATTACTATGTAGGTACTTAAGTATTTATGAGTACGTATGTAATAAATTATGCAGATATCAATGTATAGCGCAGTACTCATATATAAACAATAAAAAATAAAATAAAAATAAAAAAACTTTGTTTGCCCTACGATTGAGTTTCTTGGGATCGGTAGTTTATAGGTAGATAGAATAGATAAACCACACAAATAAGTCTTCGCGAGGTCTGTCTTGGGAAAATCTGTAGGTATGCAGAAGGACGCTAAAACAGTCCGGTTTGATTGCACCTCCCACATGCCCTACGGATATTAAGTATCCTTGGGATCGGTATGGGTAGCCACATGTAGGAAGTGCAATCATAAGCGGTGGTAGATGTAGGCTAGGAAAGCCTTGTTAGTAGTTCCTCTACCTCATCATAAGAGAGGGTTTGCAGCCATGTAGTCAGTGCTTGTTTGCAGGGGCGTGGCAGCATTTTATATATCTGCAGTGTTCGATTTATCTTGTTGTAAAGGTAAGGGGCTTGGGCTATATATTGTCGTTCAGCAAAGGCTGTACGCACAGGTTGAGTGGGTGCCACAATATCATTGCGTCTTTTATTAAGGATATTGCTATCATAGGGTAGGTCTTTATGATACTTTGAAATTAGGTTTATGATATACAGTTTCCTAACTGATACTGTTTTGCTAATATTGTATAGAGTTTCAGTGGGAAATCTATATGGTTTGAAGAGCATTACCTTTAAAAGCGATCTTTGCGCCCTTTCAAGATCCAAAAAATTTGTTTTATTAGCACCACCCCAGACCGGAATACAATAATGTGTAGTGATCTCAGGATAATTACCTTAGATTCCGGAATAGTGATACAGTTAACTAAAAGAAATATTTACAAAATATATATTTACATATTATTTACAAATGTTTCATATATCTAAAATACTTTACGACCTTGTATCAACTAGTCATTTGTGATAATACCGATTTACAAACTTATATTAACACTAAAATACATTTCCTAACTTAGAATAATTTATCTTACTTATAATTATGTATAAGATAAAATATAATGTTATGAATAAATAAAATCTTAGGGAGCACATGGGCAAATTCCAGATATTTGGTAAAAGTCGAAAGTAGTTGTTTTACCGCTACATCGCCGGCTACTCTGCCGGACCGGTCTATTGTGTGCCGCGTCCCGCGCGCGCGCCTTCGGCCCGCGGAGCCCCAGGCTCTGCAGGCGCTACGCCCGCTCGGGAACCGCAACAGTTCGATCTCGATACCGACGCGAAACGAATGTCCGTTTGCTCCCTAACGACTCTGAAATCTAGCTACGTGTTTTCATTCATTCTTCCTTGCTTTCTTTTGCTACTATCACCCGCTTGCTTGCTTGGACCGTGACGCACCTTCCGTGAGAGAAAAGCTGAGTGCACACCCATTCGCTTTATTGGTGACCTTCCTCGAACACAATGTCACGATCCGGGGACGGAGACAAAAGAAGCAGTGAACATAATGGGACGTGTTTAAGTAGAATAGGAGTAAAAGTGCCTCCTTTTTACCCGTCGAAACCGAAATTATGGTTTTCGATGATCGAGAGCCAGTTTGTCTTGGCGGGAGTGACGTCGGACATTACGAAGTACCACTAAGTAATTGCCCATTTGGAGCCGCAGTTCATAGAGATCGTCGAGGACATCGTTGACGGTCCAGTTGCTGCGGATAAGTACGAGGTACTGAAGACCGAGCTTATCAAAAGGCTTTCCGAGTCACGGGAAAAGCAGGTCCAACAACTGCTTCATCATGAAGAATTGGGGGACCGCAAACCATCCCAGTTTCTACGACGTTTGAGGAGCTTGGCAGGATCTGAAGTGCCGGATGATCTACTCAGAACCATCTGGGCCGGCCGTCTTCCCAACGCTGTGCAGCCCATTATCGCGTCGCAACCCAAAATGCAACTGGACGAGGTGGCCGAGCTCGCAGATAAAGTTCTGGATGCAGTGTCTCCGAGTTACCAGGTCGCAGCAGTATCCCCAGGTACCTCTAGTGGATCCAGTGAAATTGCTGCGTTAACTCGGCAAGTCGAAGCCCTCGCCACGAAGCTCGACCGTATGTCGCGGTCAAAGTCAAGAACCGGACAATTTGCAAATCGCCGAGGTCGCTCATCATCCCGAGGTCGCTCATCATTGACAAGGTCCAACTCAAATTACAGGAAGTTTCCACTATGTTGGTACCACAACAAGCACGGAACCAAGGCTGAAAAGTGTGTGAAACCCTGCGACTTCACGGGAAATGCCAACGGCAGTCGGTGATGGCGGCCGACAACGACTGCCCTAGTACCGGTCGCTTATTTGTCACGGACAAACGGACTAAATTACAGTTTTTAGTGGATACGGGCAGTGACTTATGTGTGTTCCCCCGCAAATATTTAAAAGAGTTTCGTGCGAAGACTAATTTTGAACTGAGTGCCGCTAACGGGACGGTCATAAATACTTATGGTTTCTTCCACTTTGTTTTAAACCTAGGTTTGCGTCGTGACCTTGCTTGGCGTTTTATAGTGGCTGACGTTACCAAGGCGATAATAGGCGTGGATTTCCTACACCATTACAATATTTTGGTAGACGTCCGTCATCAACGTCTCATCGACGGTAACACCTTGCTCACAGCCGTAGCTTCTCCTGCGGGTAGCAAGTCGAGCACTTATTCGGTGAAGGTAATATCTGGTAACTCTGTGTATCACGACGTATTAGCAGAATTCCCCGAAGTCACTCGACCACACGGCATACATCGCACTATACACCACAACACTGTACACCATATACGTACTACACCTGGGCCACCGGTTTCATCTTCACCTCGCAGGCTTGCGCCTGATAAATTGAAGATTGCGAAGTCAGAATTCGAGGCGATGTTGCAGAACGGTACCTGCCGGCCTTCGGAATCAGCATGGGCTTCACCCCTCCACCTCGCCCCTAAAAAGGACAACGGGTGGCGTCCTTGTGGGGATTATCGCATGCTGAATGCCCGAACCATACCCGACAGGTACCCTATCAAGCATATCCACGACTTCTCGCACTGTCTGTCAGGTTGTACTGTCTTTTCTACCATTGACCTGGTCAAAGCTTACAACCAGATCCCCGTGCATCCAGATGACATCGCGAAGACCGCCATTACAACGCCGTTCGGTCTTTACGAATTCCCGTTCATGACGTTCGGGCTTCGTAATGCCGGACAGACGTTCCAGCGCTTTGTCGATGAGATGTTACGGGGTCTGGATTTTGTTTATGCGTACCTGGATGATTTTTTAGTTTTTTCCAGAAACCAGAAAGCGCATGAGGACCACTTGCGTCAACTTTTCGCCAGGCTGAAGCAGTATGGCATGGTCGTCAACACGGCCAAATGTGTATTTGGCGCATCGGAAGTCAAATTCTTGGGCTACCTCATTTCTAGTAAGGGAACTACACCATTACCAGCGAAGGTCGAGGCCATCACTACGTTTCCCGTGCCTAAAACGGTGAAGGAATTGCGTAGGTTTCTGGGAATGGTAAATTTTTACCGGAGATTCATCCCAAGCGCAGCTGAACATCAAGCACCATTAAATGCGTTTCTCACAGGATCGGTGAAAGGTTCGCACCCGGTCCACATTGAAGGTCAATCGCTCCGAGCGTTCGAAACCTGCAAAGAAAGCCTGTGTCGGGCTGCCTTGCTGGCTCATCCCAATTGCGACGCTAGTTTAGCATTGGTCACTGACGCATCTGACAAGGCTCTTGGCGCGGTGTTGCAGCAGCAGTGTGACGGTGAGTCATGGGAGCCATTGGCATTTTTCTCTCGTGGGTTGAGTTCTTCACAACAAAAATACTCACCCTACGATCGTGAGCTGCTCGCCATATATGAGAGCATAAAATATTTTCGCCATATGCTCGAGGCCCGGGACTTCACCATCTACACCGACCACAAGCCGCTAATCTACGCCTTTCACAACCGCAAGGAAAACTGCTCGCCAAGACAGTTCCGACACTTAGATCTGATCGCGCAGTTCTCCACCGACATACGCCACATATCGGGTAAGGACAATGTGGTAGCAGATACACTCTCGCGCGTTGAGGAGATAACCCAGCCAATACTTCTGGACCAGCTGCCAGCCGCTCAGCACTCCGATCCAGAACTTAAACATCTCGTGGGAAGCACTACGTCATTGCGATTTAAAAAACTAAAGGTCCCTGGCTGCAGTGCTGAACTCTTTTGTGACGTGAGTACGGACGTTGTTAGGCCATTTGTTCCCAAACCTCTGCGCGAAAGGGTGTTCAAGAGCCTACACGGTCTTAGCCACCCTGGTGCAAATGCAACGGCCAAGTTGGTATCGGAGCGGTTTGTGTGGCCTGAAGTTAAGAAAGACTGCAGAAGCTGGGTACGTACATGCCTAGCGTGCCAGCGTTCAAAAGTTACACGCCATACGTCTGCACCTTTAGGTAACTTTGGTCTTCCCGCAGCCCGATTCAAATACGTCCATATTGACCTGGTCGGACCGCTGCCTCTGTCTCAGGGTTACAGGTACTGTCTCACCGCTGTCGACCGCTTTACGCGTTGGCCTGAGGCAATACCTTTACAGGACATAACAGCAGAGGCTACTGCCAGGGCTCTTCTCAGTGGCTGGATATCCAGGTTTGGTTGCCCTGCCGACATCGTGACAGATCGCGGCAGACAATTTGAATCAGCACTATTCCGGAATCTTTCTCGAATTGCTGGTTTCCATCACCACCGAACTACTGCCTATCATCCGGCTTGTAATGGTCTCGTGGAAAGATTCCATCGGCAGCTGAAGTCTGCCATAGTCTGCCACGGTGACGGGAATTGGGTAGATTCTCTACCACTCGTGTTGTTGGGTATCCGGAGTGCATTTAAGGAAGACCTACACACCACCTCAGCCGAATTAGTGTATGGCGAGCCGTTACGTCTGCCAGGTGAATTATTCGACTCAGAAGCAGGTATTACCCCAGACTTGACTGAGTTTACATCAAGACTGCGGAGTATAGTGCAGAGTCTCAAACCTTCACCTGCCTCTCGCCATTGTGGAGTACGACCAACGTTTATGTTTAAGGATTTGACCACATGCACTCACGTATTTCTGCGTGACTGTACTGTCGGCGGTGCCTTGAAACCTGCGTACTCTGGACCTTATGAGATACTTCAGCGTGACGATAAAGTTTTCGCTATCCTGGTGAACGGTAAAAAGTCACAGTATCGATAGACCGAGTTAAGCCCGCCTACATACTGCGTGACCCAGACACCACACCATCAAAACAAACAGCACACACACCCGCTAATTCATCCGATCCCACTAATACATCACAAAATTACACACACAACACAAAAACACACGAAACACCAACAGGGAACCAGAAATTACCGGATCGCGAAGGAAGTTATTTTAAAACACGATCAGGACGAAGAGTTAGGTTTCCCGACTATTATCGCCCTTGACGGTCTCAAGGGGGGGCTGATGTAGTGATCTCAGGATAATTACCTTAGATTCCGGAACTTTCCGGAATTCCGGGGATCACTAATTAATTACATTTTATCATTTATTTTATTCTAGTGATACAGTTAACTAAAAGAAATATTTACAAAATATATATTTACATATTATTTACAAATGTTTCATATATCTAAAATACTTTACGACCTTGTATCAACTAGTCATTTGTGATAATACCGATTTACAAACTTATATTAACACTAAAATACATTTCCTAACTTAGAATAATTTATCTTACTTATAATTATGTATAAGATAAAATATAATGTTATGAATAAATAAAATCTTAGGGAGCACATGGGCAAATTCCAGATATTTGGTAAAAGTCGAAAGTAGTTGTTTTACCGCTACATCGCCGGCTACTCTGCCGGACCGGTCTATTGTGTGCCGCGTCCCGCGCGCGCGCCTTCGGCCCGCGGAGCCCCAGGCTCTGCAGGCGCTACGCCCGCTCGGGAACCGCAACAGTTCGATCTCGATACCGACGCGAAACGAATGTCCGTTTGCTCCCTAACGACTCTGAAATCTAGCTACGTGTTTTCATTCATTCTTCCTTGCTTTCTTTTGCTACTATCACCCGCTTGCTTGCTTGGACCGTGACGCACCTTCCGTGAGAGAAAAGCTGAGTGCACACCCATTCGCTTTAACTAGTACAGATTGAACCATGGCAACGTAGATGTTGTGTAGTAACTCCTTGTTCATGACATGCCTCAGCGACTTGAACACCCATATTAGTTTTTTAACCCTGTTCATGGTTAATTCTATGTGTGGATACCAGGTCAATCTCTGGTCCACCATGACACCGAGGTATTTTATATCCGTGACTTTTTGCAAGAGAGGACAGTCACACGAACTGTAATCGCTACCAAGGCAGCTATGGAGTGTAATGTTAAAATCTGTACTAGGTTGGGAGTTCAAATAAGGCCCAAAGCAAATATAGTTTGTTTTTTGTATATTAAGGGTTAAAAGGTTTGAATTAAGCCATTTAGAGACCTTTTCCAGTCCCTTTTCAGTCACTTGTTTGGTTTTTTCCCAAGTCTTTTCAGAAAAGACAATCGCAGTATCATCTGCGTAGGAGAGTATCCTCCCTCCAACGCCACTAAGCTTACATAAATCATTGATGTATATAAGAAAGAGCGTTGGACCAAGGACACTCCCCTGCGGGACCCCAAACGTAACTTGTTCCTCATTACTATGAGATTGGCCTACCTTGACTGCCTGCTTCCTATTTGAAAGGTAGCTGGAGAAGAGGGAAAGAGCTACACCGCGTATACCTAGATTTTCCATTCTGTCAACAAGAATGGAGACAGAAACGGTGTCAAAAGCCTTCTTGAGATCCAGAAAGACTGTAATACATTTGTTACCCTTATCTATTTTTTTAGTTATGTGAGAAGTAAGGTCAATAATTGCGTCTTGAGTTGATCGTCCTACTCTGAAACCGTATTGAGAGTCTGCCAGTAGTTTATATTTATCCAAGAAGCTGACAAGTCTGGTATTTAGCAGCTTCTCAATGATTTTAGAGATGGAGGTGAGCACTGAGATAGGGCGATAATTGTTTACGTCTTTTCTGTCTCCACTTTTGTACACAGGGGTGATTAGTGCCCGCTTTAGATCATCGGGAAAAATTCCTGTCTTAAAAATTAGGTTGCTAAGGTCACTTATTAAAGGAATAAGAAAGTCACATGACATTTTCAAAAAGTGAGTAGAAATACCATCCCACCCCGGTGCATTCCCAGAGTTCAGGCTGTTGAGGATTGATTTCACCTCTTGATGGGAGCAGTCTAGCAACACAAAAGAGGTTGGGTGAGTATGGGAGTTTAATGTTGGGCGTGCGGAGGAGCCTAGCCTAGTCACGATGTTCTCAGCAAGGGTTCGGCCGACATTGGCAAAATATTTATTTATGTAGTTTAATGATTGTTGGGGGCATGGTAGTACGTTTAGTAGCTCAGTGTTTGGGGACTTGGGCGGTTTGTATTGGGTGATTTCATTTACTGTGGTCCACAGATTTTTAGGTAATTTAATAGATTTATTTATTTTATCCCTGTAGTATATTCTTTTTACTTTCTTTATTAAGTTGCAGCAAAAATTTCTAAAGCGTTTATACGTAATCAAAAGGATTTGATTATGAGGTTCAATTTTTAATTTAAGTTGCATTTTATTTCTAAGGGTTATACATTTTAGAATTCCCTCATTTATCCATGGTTTTCTAGCTCTTTTTCTATTTGGGATAAGTGTGAGTTTAGAGTTAGTTTGTAATATAGTTCTAATGAGGTTTATTAGTGCAGTTGCATAGATATTGGGATCAAGATAATTGTTAAAATAAGATACATCGGTGGAGTGGAGGCTTTCAAGGGCCTTTTCATAATTTATCACAGTTTTGTATTTAGGTGACATTATTTGTTGACATGTTTGGGTAATGATCAAAACGACCAGATTATGGTCCGTTATGGTGGTATTTAAGACCGCAACGTAAGCAGAGTTGTTTTTGTCTAGTTTTAATAAAACGTGGTCGAGGCAATTTTCATACCTCGTAGGTAAAGTATGCGCAGGTAACAACCCATGAGTTGATAACACGTTTAGGTAATTAAGTCGGTTAGCTCGTTCATTCGAGTTTTCCCGAGGGGAGGAAATAAGGTTTATGTTTATGTCTCCGAGTATGAGTATATTTTTGTAGGTGTTTAACGATTCAAGGTAGCAGTCGAGAGACTCAATAAAGTTATTAGCATTTAGGTATGACGGGGAGCGATATATACCTATTATAATATAGTGTTTAGTTTCAATTTGTAATCCGGTGGCATTTAAAAGTTGTAGCTCTGTACATTTGTTGGTAATATTATTTTTTATGTATATAACCACTCCGTCGTTTTGATTTAAAAGATTTTTAGTGTGATAACAGGTATAGTTTGTAAATTGCGGGATATTTTTATTTGAGTGTAATCTACATTCGGTTAAGATCAATACATCAATCTCACATGTTAATAGAGAGAGGTTTATTTGTAGGTCGTCTAGATTTTTGTATATGCTTCGAATATTTTGAGTGAGTAAGGAAAAATTATATTTAGAGTTATTTAATTTAAGGTCCTGGATACTGCACTTTACTGATTCTGCCGAAATTCTTCTTAATAGGTGAATGGTAGTACTTCAAGTGGTAACGTGAGGGTTTTATACCTGTAGCTAATAATGGTAGGTATATAAGTAATATGATATTTATTGCGCAAGCTTGTAGTTTAAATTTTAAAGGATTTTTAGTAGGTTGCACGTTCTTTGTAGACAGGTAGTAAATCGAGTGTGCGTTTGTATGTATGAAGTTTGATTGAGTGTGTGATAGGTGTGAGTGTAAGTGTGTATAATAATGTTTACAGTAGGCAATAGTAATTGTTACCAAATCGTTATTAAATAATAATAAAAAAGAGAATAGGAACACTGCATTGAATAATGTGTTAGATAGTCAAGTTTCCTGGCTGAGTTGGTGCACCTGCGCCTCGTTTTGGATGTGGATAACTTTTGACATTTCATCCTTCCTCACTAAGACCTTTCCGTGGGATGTCCAGCAGTACTTAACCACATTTGTACGCTTCAGTTCTCGAGCCAGGAAAAACAGTCGCGACCCCCTAATTGTCAGCTGTTCTGAAATGAAGATAGGGGTGTCTTCTTGTTTTGTTTAACCGAGGTGCTTAGCCTGAAGCCGAGTTTTGTTCCTAATATTAAAAGTTTTAACCTTTTTTAGGAAGTCGCTTCGAAGAATCGAAGAACGTAGCTCCACGATGATTGCTGGTTTTGTGTCTTCGATGTTTTTGGGCCTAAGTCGAAAAATGTCATCGATATCGCGCTCTTCCATGTCAAGTTGGATTGTACTGGCTAGGTTAGTAACCAGTTTTATCAGATCGCTTTGCGCTTCTTGAGCTATCTTCGGCACATTTTTTATCTCCAAACAGGTTTTTCGTGTGGTCCTTTGTAGGTCTTCAACTTTGTCTTCTAGAATATAAATATACTCTTTATCTTTTTTAATTTGCTGCTCAAGCAGTTGTATTTTGTGACGATATTCCTCATTCTGAGCCGTAAGCAGGGCCATAGTGGAGTCTATTTTCAGGTTTGACTCCTTTATCTCTTGTATATCGTTTGTAATAGATGCCAAACATATTTTTTGCCCATTCATGAAAGTCAAGATCATATCTCTCATTTCTTCTTTGAAAATATCGACCTCTGAAGGTTCTGTATTTTCTTCTCTGGGCCGTTTATTGCGATGGGAAACAAAGTCAGGATTCTGTAATTGTCCATCTTCATACTCAACCGATTTAAACATCGTTGGATCCGATGAATAATGTAAGGGGATTGACGAGTTGGCGTCCTGAAAGTTGTCACGAGGAATCGGGGATTTGAATGGGGGCGACCTGGTAACCGACATAATTACGCAGTAAGTGTAGGCCTAAATGTAGACTTGCCGACGGCAGTTGAAAATTCCCGGTGGGTGGAGCTTACACTGAAGTAGATGGAGGTCGGGGTCTAAGTTTAAAACAGACGATTGGCGCAGCTAGTCATCCCGTTTAAACCAGATATGCGTGTCTCACTCTTGCGGAGGGGCGTGGTTAGTGCTCTAACGGCGTCAGTCGCAGGCGCAGCTGGCTGTCTCGGCGGTCTGGCTAGCGCGGTCTTCCTCTCACAATAAAGGCGGGGCGAGAGTAGTGCAGATGGTGTCCCGAGAGATTTGTGTCTCTTTTTCACACTGTGCATGAACAACTTCACTTCTTATGATTTCCTGGTACACTTTTGAATTTTACTTGATGAATTTACTCAATAATATATTTACAAAAATTGCGTGCGGTAAGCTTGCACACGACCGTACTGTACGGGGTCCGCGGAGGAAGAGGAATCCAAATCTTATAGTCATAATTCTTACGTGTGAGAAGTACGTATGAAAAGTTCGTGAGTATAGGTCCATATACACAAATTTTATATACGCCTGTAACTTCACAGATAAATATGTGTTATATTTTTATTGCACCTCCCAAATTCATAGTATTGAAATGAATAACAATAATTTTATTTAATCATGGTATCAAATTACGCCATTGTTAAGCTAAGTAGTGTTACAGTTGCTGATATATAGTTGACTAGCTTTTACCCGCGACTTCGTCCGCGTTAGATAGTTTTTTTAGGCAGAAGTTCTAAAGTAGGTATGTGTATTCATAGTGTGACAGTGATATTAGAACAGTTCTTATCTGTACTGTTTAAAGATGAATTGCTTGCTACTGTTGTTCAAGGGACAATTCTAAATTTGCTATCCGGCCTGAGAGACAAAATTTTTAAACACTGAATACAAAAGTCAGTAGATAACAGAGTACTTACTCCAGAGGTGCCGATTTGAGCACACTTAAATGGTCAGCATAAGTGGATAAGACAGATAAATCTTAAGTTACTGTAATACATTTTTATATACCACATCTTCTGCTTTTCTGTCCTTAACTTATTCCCATCATATTGAACAACTTTTGTTTTAGAATCATGCCTGTATCTCTAATAGTTTAGCTGGGCTCCTGGTGGTACACCTGGTGGTCTACATAAGGTACTCCAGATCCCCAATGCCCTTGTAAAAAAAAGCGGCCCATCATACTGAACAACTTTTGTTTTGGAACCATTTCTGTATCTCCAATAGTTTAGGTGGGCTCCTGATGGTACACCTGGTGGTCTACATAAGGTACTCCAGAGCCCCAATGTCCCTGTGAAAAGAAGCGGCCCATCATACTGAACAACTTTTGTTCTGGCACCTTGCCTGTATCTCTAATAGTTTAGCTGGGCTCCTGGTGGTACACCTGGTGGTCTACATAAGGTACTCCAGAGCCCTTATATGCTTGTGAAAAGAAGCGGCCCATCATACTGAACAACTTTTGTTTTGGAACCTTGCCTGTATCTCTAATAGTTTAGCTGGGCTCCTGGTGGTACACCTGGTGGTCTACATTAGGTACTGCAGAGCCCCAATGTCCTTGTGAAAAGAAGCGGCCCATCATACTGAACAACTTTTGTTTTGGAACCATGCCCATATCTCTAATAGTTTAGCTGGGCTCCTGGTGGTACACCTGGTGGTCTACATAAGGTACTCCAGATCCCCAATGCCCTTGTAAAAAAAAGCGGCCCATCATACTGAACAACTTTTGTTTTGGAACCATTTCTGTATCTCCAATAGTTTAGGTGGGCTCCTGATGGTACACCTGGTGGTCTACATAAGGTACTCCAGAGCCCCAATGTCCCTGTGAAAAGAAGCGGCCCATCATACTGAACAACTTTTGTTCTGGCACCTTGCCTGTATCTCTAATAGTTTAGCTGGGCTCCTGGTGGTACACCTGGTGGTCTACATAAAGTATTTCAGATCCCCAATGTCCTTGTGAAAAGAAGCGGCCCATCATACTGAACAACTTTTGTTTTGGAACCATGCCTGTATCTCTAATAGTTTAGCTGGGCTCCTGGTGGTACACCTGGTGGTCTACATAAGGTACTCCAGACCCTCAATGTCCTTGTGAAAAGAAGCGGCCCATCATACTGAACAACTTTTGTTTTGGAACCATTTCTGTATCTCCAATAGTTTAGGTGGGCTCCTGGTGGTACACCTGGTGGTCTACATAAGGTACTCCAGACCCTCAATGTCCTTGTGAAAAGAAGCGGCCCATCATACTGAACAACTTTTGTTTTGGAACCATTTCTGTATCTCCAATAGTTTAGGTGGGCTCCTGATGGTAGACCTGGTGGTCTACATAAGGTACTCCAGATCCCCAATGTCCATGTGAAAAGATTCGGCCCTTCATACTGAACAACTTTTGTATTGGAACCATGCCTGTATCTCTAATAGTTTAGCTGGGCTCCTGGTGGTACACCTGGTGGTCTACATCTATACTCCAGACCCTCGAATGGTGATATAAAGTAGCCTATGTCCGTTCTCGGTAGGCTAGCAATCTCTGTGCCAAGTTTCATGAAGATCGGTTCAGCGGTTTGGCCGTGAAAGCGTAGCAGACAGACAGACAGACAGACAGACAGACAGAGTTACTTTCGCATTTATAATATTAGTGTGGAAGTGTGGATTAAGAGCTTCTTTTTCGGTTGGATACTTAGGGTTCATCAGTCGCAATTAATAATCCTTTTTTAAGCGCTCGATATCACAATTAAATCTATGTTTTGTTGCAGTCTTCCGCGGAAAACAATGATCGAAATAATAGACGTTGACTGTTTTTTGAACAAAAATAATTTCAAATGGCTCAAGAGATTGGAATGGCCGTGGAGTAAGAAGACACACTTTATTATAGCAATAAAATGCATTGAGTGCGGACATATTCCAAATATTAACTTGCGCAGACATTTCACTGTCAATAAAATTAATATACCTATACAAGTTAATTAAACAAGATTTTTTCTGGTGCCGAGGGTGTAAATATATGGATATTTACGATCATTATCCAAAAGATTTATGTTCTTACTATTAGATATTATTATTTTTACATTTTATAATATACATTTAGAGCTTAAATATTTTTATTACTTACAATAAATAACAAATCAAAAAATACAATCTCGTAGGGAAACCCATCGTATCGTATACTTTCATTCGATTATTATATATATTCGCGTTTGAAAAGTGCTTGCGGTTTACCGTCCTAAACGTCCGTATAGTCTGTTGCGGCCCTCCATACATGCAACATGCAACTGAAGGCATGGGTAGCTCGTCAATATAATCTTTGTAATACAATAGTCTCGGTGCGGGGAGCAGTAACAGCGGCGTATAGTTTGGTGATCACACTCCCGAACTTAACTGCTTTGGCATTGGACGATCTATTAGACGATCTAATAAATTAAGATAGCTCTTTATTTTATTTTACCTACCTGTTTTTGTTAAGTCTAACAAACTACTTACGTACTTTCTACCAACGTAGATATCTACCTACTCACATTTAAAATACTTTAAGATATAACGTTACCTAAATATTTCAGATAATGTCCTTCAAGATAGTACAGACTTTAGAAAATGGAGAACTCCTCCTTACCTTTTGCCCTGAAAACTGGGAGAGAAACGGAAAGCTTTTTTGGCCGCCTTCAATAAAACAGGCCGAAAAGTTAAAGAAAAAGGAAACATCTCTACCAGGAAGTACAGTCGGTTATAGCACTTAAGGTACCAGCGGTTCTACAAAAGAACTGAATTATATTTATCCCTAGTTAATACATAATAAAAATTTAAAGTTATTCTTATAAAAGAAGTGATTTTCTACTAATACATATTCATGTCAAGAAGAAAATATTGCTGGGGACCAAAATTACTCAATTCTTTTGGAGTACCCGTGGTACCTTATGTGCTACAACCGACTGTACCTGGATAATCCTGGACTGTGTGGTTAAAAGAGCGAATCTCACATTGGAACAGGCCCAGGCTGCTGTGGAAGAAATGTCAGATATCTCCGAAACCGAAGAAGACGATCTGTCCTATAATACACCTAAGCATAAGGGAAGAAAAAGGAGCTTGGCAGATACAATGACATTACAGGCTCATTGGCAATCTCCATCAACGTCTCATTTTAACTCAATGGCTGAGATGATGGTAAGTTTTTCAGGATTTCTATTGCGGGTTTACCAATTGAATTATAAATTGTTATTTTGCGCAGTTATTTAATAATATGCCTCTCAATTCTATTTATCGTTCTATATGGAACCCTTATAATTGAGTGCAAAATGACATCCTAATCAAAGCGCACTGCAGTGCACCGGCTTAGTTCCTAGCACTGTTTACCCGAACCGCTTCGAGCTACTTATGACCCTCCTATATTTATATTTACGTACTCAATAAGCCGATCTAAATGAAACTTTACATACATAATAAAATCTCAGAACTTACGTCAAATACCAGAAGTAGGTATTTGGTTGTTAAACCCGCCAAGTTTGAATAAATGGTATTGTTTGTAATTATGATAACCTTGGCTTAAGTTTCGATATCAAAAATTTATAAGGCAAAAGACTTCGGGTCGTTGGACGACTCGGTATCTCACACGAAAAGAGAGAGAAGGCAAAAGAACTGGGCCTCATTTATAAATTTATGATTTAGGTGATTTAATAATTAAACATATAGGTTTATAGCTTACTTTTCGCTAGGCAATAAAAGCAAGTGAGACCACAATAATATTAGTGATTAAAAATGTGGTGCCGTGTGGTGCCAACGTAAAATGTTATCACATCATCTCATTTTTACCTGTAGGTGTCGTGTGTTATGTGCGTAATATGAACTTATTGTTAAATGTTCCATTTATTTGTTTTTCCAGAAAGATCCAAAATCATCGGTGAGTATGCCCATCAAAAAGACCCAATGTATACCTCCAACTGTGAAGCCTATTAATTATGAGCCAGAAATCGACTCACAAAATAATCAAGTGTCATTAGCCTTCGTGAATCCTCCAGTGTATGTTGATAATACTGTTTCCATAGAAAGTGCTGAAAATATTTCAATACAAGAGATAGATGAAACAGTGCAAACGTACATAGTTTATAATTAAAATAATGCCAATGGCTACAAATCTACCACTGCAGGCACAAACCCTACCAACTCCAACGTCAGTTCAATAAACGAAAAATTTATATATATATATATATATATCAATAATAATCTCGAGTATTAACTCGAGATTATTATTGTTTTAATTTAATAATAATAATAAAAAAGAGCCTTTATTGTACATAAAATATCTCAACAGTAACAAACGTGAGCATGAAAATATAATTATGTATCAAAAGGTGGGAGGCTCAGTTATTGCAGAACAGAATTTGATGAATTAATGTATTTTTACGAATTGGATGTATTTTATTCATAAAGATCTATATTTTGTTTGGAATTCAACTTTATTGTATCGTATTCTTTACAGTATAAAATGGAGAGGCCGTTACGGGACAGGGATATCGTTAGTTTGCTTCTCGAAGAGGTGGACGAAAATCCCGAAGATGATATTGTATTCAACTCCAGCGACGAAGAGTCTGATGAGGTAACAGAAAAAACTCATGAAACCGATTCGATCATTTCGGAGGAAGACCTCTTCAAAATAGTCGAAGATGAGAACTCAGATTCAGATTCTGAAATGGACGTGCCACTGTCAGAATTCACTTCGTAGCCCTCAGGAAGAACTTACAAAGGTAAAGACGGAACTTTGTGGCACAAAATTCCAGCCAGATCAAACGTTCGAACACGTAGCGAAAATATAGTAACTGGATCACCGGGTGTCAAAGTATTAGCGAGATATGCAAAAACTCCTTTAGAGTGTTTCAATCTTTTTGTGGACGAGTCGATGTTGCTGGATATTCTAATACACACAAATGTAAGAATCCGAAGAACGAGACTTGGTCTGAACACTTCCAATGACTACGCTTATGCAGAAGTTGGTATGGATGAGCTGAAGGCTGTCATTGGTCTAATTTACCTTGCGGGATTATATAAATCTGCAAGGCAGAATTGACAAGACTTATGGTGTAATGATGGAACTGGTATTCCCATTTTTGCTATGACAATGAGCTTGAGAAGATTCGTTTTTATTGTCAATCATTTGCGATTTGATGATGCTGATACACGCCAAGAAAGACTGTCGCAAGACAGACTAGCCCTGTTCAGGAAACTGTTCGAAGAATTCGTTAGCAGATGCCAATTACACTATACACCCTTTGAAAATTTGACTTTAGATGAATAGCTTGTAGCTTTCCGTGGTCGCTGCAAATTTCGCCAATATTTGCCAAATAAACCAGCCAAATATGGAATAAAGATATTTGTGCTCGTAGATGCCAAAACATTCTACTCTATGAATTTGGAGATTTATTTAGGCGAGCAACCAGAGGGACCTTATAAGGTCAGCAATAAGCCTCACGATGTAGTCGATCGCCTTGTCGCTCCAGTTTCTCAGTCAGGAAGAAATATCACGATGGACAACTGGTTTACAAGCTATCCAACATATGAACACTTGCTTAATCATCACAAGCTAACCGCTGTCGGTACAATTAAATCAAACAAAACTTGCATACCTGAAAAATTCAAAACAATTTCAACAACTTTAGTATCATACATCCCAAAACCTGAAAAAAAGTGTTCCTGCTCTCATCTCGCCATCATGATATGGAAATCGACCAGCAATCAGGCGAGAAGCAAAAACCAGCAGTTATTACATTCTATAATAAAACGAAAAGTGGTGTTGACAACGTTGACAAGCTTATTAGATCTTATGATGTATCAAGAAACTCTAGAAGATGGCCGCTCACTCTGTTTTTCTGGTTGCTGAACTTTGCAGGCATAAATGCAAAAATTATTCAAATGCTGAACTTCCGTGACCTCAAAAATAATCGCAGAAATTTTATCAAAGATCTACGTATCGCATTGATAGAATCGCATCTAAAATCAAGACAGAAAAATACTCGCCTTTCCACAGATCTCCGCAAACGAAAAAACAGCTCCAGGTGTAAGGCGTAGATGTTACGTTTGCCCATCAAAGAAAGACCGTAAAACTCAATACATCTGTGAGACGTGCAAAAGCCACGTGTGCCTAGATCATGCAATTTTCCAGTGCGGAAATTGCTTCAAAAACAATGTTCCTGAAAATTATGTCGGAAATGAAGAAGACTAACTATTTTAGCTTAGAACAAAGATAACCTTATGTGCCTTATGATCCCCAAAGTCTGATTGTGATCTCTTTCGTTTTAGTTGATTTTGCATGTTTATGAACATAAGATGTTTAATTATACGTTAAAAAACGAGGTAAAAGTTTATTTGAAAATTCTATTAAAAATATTATTAATTCGAACACGTATTTTATTTGAAATCCTAAAAAACATGTTAAATTTCATTATTAAATCATAAATTATACTACATTTATATCAATTAGTAGGAGAAAAAATATTTAAATTTTAGGGTCTCACCGACCCACCAGGCACACCATGTAACTTTTTTCCACCAGGCACGCCGAGGGTTAAAAGCTACAAAGACGTGTTAAATTTTTTCTTCTCTGTCATCACAGAGTGATTCTTCTTTCACGGTAACTGAATTAAGGGCCTTTTTAAGAGCGTTCTGCAAAACTCTAACAGACGTTACGCCTCAAAAAACATGAGGGCTTCCGCTCCTCGAGTACGGGCTAAAGGAAAAGGAATGGGTAAAAAATCCACCGCTAGCACAAATGCGCCAGATGCCGCCTCGACTTCTACTACCGTTACCACTTTTAATAAATCAAGTAGCGAAACCAACAGGACTGCACCATACGATGACGACGCTTCAACATCTAAGGGTCATATTAATGAATCTGCTACTGAACCCACTATGAACAAGTCGTCGACCAAGATAATTGGTGCTGGCCCAACGGAAAATAAAGAGCTGGAACAAAGCGTATCTGATGTGGACTTGCATGGTGCAAACTCACAGATGGAATGATCTTTATACATGGTGTAGAAACAAAAACAAACATACTTACACTTCCAACATCAGACTAAAAAGCATTTGCTAGTTTGTGGTCTTATTTTTTAACTTTTATATACATTTTGATTGAATAAATAAACATATCCACGCGCTCACTAAACACACGCACACATACACTATACTCACCTGAGCACCTAATTGACTTACACATTTTGTTTTTTTTTTTGTTCGGACGACTGTCGTAGTACCTGCGTTACTGATATTGTGTTGCTGTACGTGATTATGTTTAATATTATTTGTTTTTATAACCTAGTTTAATTTACTTGTCGATCTCAAAGGCGAAATTCAATCCAAATATTACTAGTTCATATGGTTAGTGTTAAAATTATGTTTCATTTCAAAGTTTTAGTAGTAACTTGATCTCATGGTGAAATGGAAGTTCCGTTATGTAGGTTTGTGCGACTTACTTGCGGCGATGCGGCGTATGTTTGCCATACGGCGACTTACTTGTTATTAATTTGGTAGAGGGTTCGGACCTAAAGATACGTTTCGGCTCGGCTCCCTGCGTACGCAGCGATAAGGTAGGTAGCGCTGCTGCTGCTAGTAGGTTCAAACCCTCTACCAAATAAAAACCAGTAAGTTGCATAAAACTACATAAGGAGTGATACTTCTTCGTTAAGTAATAAAAATAAAACAATAGGTACTCCGCACCAGTTCTGGAGTAATTTTTTTAACACTCGCGATTACTTTACACATTTCTGCATTAAACCGGGTCTATTCGCAATTGTATTTAGGCAAATATTAATAATTTACCTGTGTCCCGACGTTTCTACACAGTTTCATGTATTGTGGTCGCGGGTTAACTGATGTACCAGCGAGTTGTTATCCAGGCGGTGGGCGGTGAGTTGTTCTGCTACCCACTTTAGTCTATATAATTTTAATATTTTATGAATCGTTTGTAAGCACACCACTAGGCAGGCACACGACACTCACATTATTCGACGATTGTTTCCATGATAAATTGAGCTGTTTTAATTAATCATGATGAGTCCAGTCATTGGATACACGAATACTGTGAGTTTTGTGTGCTTGCTTAGTGGGATGTTTACAAACGATTAATAAAATATTAAAATTATACAGACTTAATTAAGTAGCAGAACAACTCGCCGCCCGCCGCGTAGATGGTGGCTCGCTGGTACATCAGTCAACACATAAAACTGTGTTGAAACGTCGGGACATAGGAAAATTACTAATATTTGCCTAAATACAATCGCGAATAGACACGGTGTAGTACTAAAAAGAGTATTTTTTGTTTTCTTTATTTTCTACCAGTTTTTTCTTTAAATGATTATGTTTAATTATTTAACTAAGTACCAATTTTAAAACACTTCCCGTGTTAGGTATACAATTTTCTGAAAACTTGCTAAATTTTCAAGCGCGGGCAGGATTTGAACCTGCGACTTTCGCATTACTAGTGGCGACGCCTCTTCCATCTGGGCTACCGCAGCTCATTTCGCTCAAATTGGCGGGCAAGAAATGAGCTGCGGTAGCCCAGTTGGCAGAGGCGTCGCCACTTGTAATGCGAAAGTCGCAGGTTCAAATCCTGCCCGCGCTTGAAAATTTTGCAAGTTTTCAAAAAATTTTATACCTAACACGAGAAGTGTTTTAAAATTTGGTACTCAATTTATCGCTGGTTTTCATCGCTTAGACTACATTTAATCTGTAAAGATAGAATTAGTCGCCGGTTATTAGTTGCAAAACTAACCCGGTAGATGGAGCCATGCCAAGCGTTACTGGCATTAAAATACACTTGCAAAATTAGTGGGCAAGAAATGAGCTGCGGTAGCCCAGATGGAAGAGGAGTCGCCACTAGTAATGCGAAAGTCGCAGGTTCAAATCCTGCCCGCGTTTGATTTGCAAGTTTTCAAAAAAATATTTAACTGTTTTTGAAGCTTTATTATCATTGATAAAGTTCATAATAAAAGAGGTCTTGCACCTATATAATAAATACCGTTATTTTTTAGATATGTTTTTAAGCTTTCAAATTTATTTTCATGTTTTTTAATTTACCAGGTATTGCTACAACTATTAGGTAGTATTACTACTATTAATATGTTTAAGGCGAAATCTGGCCGAGGTAGCCGCGTTTTTAAAGGGGTGAAGCAGCCGCGCGGGCGGAGCAGGCGCGGAGTGAACCCCCGCACGGGCACAGTATAATTAATAGTACTAGCGTACAGTATGGTCACTCCCTGCCTCCCCTACAAGCGCCGCCCACCCGCGCTCGGAGGACGCTCAGACACCGGCTAGCAAAGACGCGACGACGAAGATCATTTCATACTGCCGTACATTGCATTCCCGATTCGCGAACGCAAAATGGCGGAAACCCTGACATGTTGTCTCACACACACAAGCATGGTCCACGTTTACCTACGCGAGCTTAGACTGTGTGCGTAGCAACGCGTTTGTAGCGACCTCTGGGAGCTACGACAAGAAGCTCACTGAAAGTGGTTCACGAGCAAGCAAGACGCAACAGAAGTTCCAACATAGCTGCAAGATGGCGCCACGTGACAGAACAAAGAGCCTGAAACGCGGTATCGAAGTGATTCACCGCCCAACGCATATATACAACTTCCAATTCTATCCAGGTGGACCAGTCGGTCCCCTGGCCTCAACACCCGGCCAGGCGGGTAGCTACCCTTTTCCCGACTCCACCTGGAACCCTACATTCTGCCTATTGGCATCACTCCTGTCACCCGCCATATTGGTGACCCCTACCTTGGACTTCGCAGCCTTCAACCACGCATCAACCACTACAGCATGCAGCCAACTACTACGTCATCAGCATCCACCGCAGTCACAGCACGGCAGCTTCACTGGTCTTCCATCATCGTCTCAACTCACCGTAGACGTCCCGACTCACCGTGGACATTGGAACCAGCACTGCTTCGCCACGCCTGACTGCATCATCACGCTACATGACGTCATCAGCCCAACTTCGCTCGCTGACGGTATCGACCTCCGGTCTTGAGGGGGAGTACTGTAGCGACCTCTGGGAGCTACGACAAGAAGCTCACTCAAAGTGGTTCACGAGCAAGCAAGACGCAACAGAAGTTCCAACATAGCTGCAAGATGGCGCCACGTGACAGAACAAAGAGCCTGAAACGCGGTATCGAAGTGATTCACCGCGCAACGCATATATACAACTTCCAATTCTATCCAGGTGGACCATTCGGTCCCCTGGCCACAACACCCGGCCAGGCGGGTAGCTACCCTTTTCCCGACTCCACCTGGAACCCTCCATTCTGCCTATTGGTATCACTTCTGTCACCCGCCATACGTTTGATTCATACATTTGAGCGCCAGTGTCCGAGGTGTGGCACGGGCAAGTAGCAAACGCAGCGTATCAGGTTCCCGCGCTCGACAGGATAGGCGTAGGGTAAATGTGGTAACAATTGAACTATTTGTTTTATTGATAGGTTGTATTTTTAATATAATATACCCATTCAATGTTTATATTTTTAGGCACCTAAACCTAGTAAGGATTGATGTGATGCTACTACGTAAAAATTTGAAATCAGTCATAGTTAGGTATGTACAGGAATATTTACAAAGAAATTACGTCTGAGGAAGCGTATGATTATTGATTATTTATATTATATGGGAGAAAATTCAAATAACAAGCATCAAAATTTTATAAAAATGTATTAACAAGACAAAAAGTTACATAAAAATTAAGGGTTATTTTTCTAACGTACATAAATAGGGTTCCGTAGTATATTGAAATTATTGAGGCGGGGCATACAAACGAACAGACAGATCTACAAAAACCTAAAAAAGTCCCAAGAAACAGTCTGTCAGTCTAGATCCAACTTTCCTGGTTATGAAGTCGGTTTTTCAGAACCTCTCACAGGCATCCCACGGGCTCGACGAGAAGCTACCAATTCAGGGAGAATATGATTTTGATAGAAGTGAACAAGTTTGGATATCATTTTGGTTTTCCAAAAGTTATCATCTTTTTGTATATATAATTACCTCCATTTCGTCAGATTCTTTTCCCCATATTCCAAAAACACATATTTTTTTCCCGTCACACGTAATTGTCCCTGAACTTGAAAAAAACAATTACTATTTTTATTTACAGTAACTCCATCATGCTTTTTGTTATATTTTAATATTTGTACCTTTTTTTTAATAGCATTTTGAATGCCAATTTTGAGGCAGCAACTGGGCATTTTACTTCCACTATGGTATCTTCACCCATGATTCCGTCAGGCGTAGCACCTATGAAGGGAAATTCTTCATCTACAAACAGTCCACATTCCTCGATTTTCAAATTTTCTTGGCTGCTCAACTGTTCCAGTGCAAATTTTTCATTTTTTATTTCATGCGCCACTGATGCTACTGTAGATATATTCTTTTTGTACAGAATATTAATAACAAGAGTAGCAAATTTTTTTTGCCGTTTTACAATGGCGCCAAAGTTTGATGCAGTAATCATGAATTTACGGATTTGCAGCCATTCTGGACTTTCTCGCTGTCGTTTGGTTCTTTCCTGAATTCCTTTTCGGTCACTAACCATTGTTTCTAAGTTGGCTATAAAATCAGCAGAAGCTTTTTTAAAATCGTCTTCAGCCATGTCCGGTGCAGCAGCTCCAGAACCATAGTCATTTTGTTTGTGCAAAAATTTGAATTTATTTTTTTTCTCTTGACCACATTGGCAAGCTTTCTTCTTTGTATTCTTCTCTGTTCCATTTTTTTGATGCTGCTTCTTGGACTTTTACCCAATATTTTTTTATGTACGGTATAAATTGGCATTCGCGTGTTATAGGACACGACGGCTGCTGAGCATCTTGATTGGTATAAACGCTTTGATGCAAAATTAATTCTGTTGCCTCCAACAAATTTAGCTACAATACTGTTAAAGCGTTCTCCAGAGTTGGTGTCCACATCTTCCAATAGGCTTTGTGTCTTTGACGCAACTGAACGTATTATGACTTTCATTCGAAACCAGAATGGTGAATGTTCATTCTCAGCTACAGTTGCAGACAAAATAGCTTTATTTTTGTCACAATAATATTCTTTACACTGTCTGTGGTCTCCATAAGCGTGATTGACAGAATTGGTGATATCTTCGAAAAGCTCATTTGTGCCAGTTTCCCTCGGTAAATGTTTGTTGTTAGCGATAGATGTTGTGATAACGTTTCGCGTACTAAAAATTGTATGATCATTTATTAAATTTCTTTGTTTTTTCGGGTATTTTGTGTCTTTAGCGAGTGTACGCAATTTAGAACACATATTCCGCAGTAGATGATTTCTGCATTCTATTTTTGAAACGATCAGACCTGGATAATATGGCGCTGATTGTAAAATTTTTGCATATGTAGATGAGTCACCATCTGCCACTAGGCGCTCATAAATCAGTCCGCACATGTTGATCGATTCTTTGAATCCTTCGCTCACAAACATGGCTTCCATCCCGCTTGATGCACCTTCGTAGTTTTTCAACGCCGCACCGCGCGGCAACTCGCCGCACCGCATCACAACTCGCATACCGCATCGCGCGCAGCGGACGGCAATATTCCGCGCCACACCGTAACATGCCGCACCGCAGCCCGACAAAACAAATGTATAAGCACTACGGTCGCATCGCTGCACACACAGCAAGCCTAGAAATGGAATAAGGAATATCTACGGGACCTAGATAATCGTCGCAAGATGTCATGAAAATATTTATCGTCGCACACGCACTGCACTTTCCTGACACAGTGCCCCGTCCATTCGGATTTGCGTAGTCGGTCGTAATTTGTACGTACCTGCTGAGCTACAGCAAAAGGCGGCCAGTCAGTTGAAACTAAACTCGCCCGATCAGGAGCTTGAGTAATTTCGCTCGTCCATGGCCCAGGACTGGAGCAGCAAGAAACTACGAGGATGCAGCTTTCCCTCAGTTTTATTTAAAATAATTTGAAGCAACGCGACGCAAGGCAACGATAACAAAAGATATCATATGATTAAACAAGGTCAATGTCACCACAACAAGCGAAAATACAAAACAGCGAAACACGGAGTTACAGCAATCTGCCCGGTCAGCACCATCCAGCGGTACCTTATCCAGGCCAAGGAGCAGGAACCACAGATGGCCTTCTACTGCTTCACCCCAGCGCTGGAGCGCCCTACCAAAGTGGCCCTTCGAGGTCTCCCCCGAGACACGGACCTGGAGGAGATAAAGGAGGAGCTCCTCAAGATGGGACTGACGATGCGCCATGGCCGCACTATCCCACCGAAGAGAGGCAGACCAGGATGCCTCTTCTTCCTCGAACTGGACCCAGCAACCAAGGATGACCTGGAGCAACTTTGGACCACGAAGGAGTTTCTGTGCCTACCGGGAATTACCTTCGAGGCCTGGAGAGGCAGACCCGGACCATCACAATGCCACAGGTGCCAAGGATTTGGGCACTCCTCGGCAAATTGCTACAGGCAGCAGAAGTGCGTGCGCTGCGCTGGGGACCACGCAGCCGCTGACTGCCCAAGACCGCGCGAGCAGCCCCCGACCTGCGCCAACTGTGGCAAAAACCACACGGCAAAGGACCGCCGCTGCCCCGTCCTGAGAAGGGAGACGCGCAACAGGGGCCAGCGCATACCGCCACCCCTACCCAACCCACCCACTGACGAAGCGCCAGGCCTAAGGCATGACGCCCCGGCCTTCGTCCCCAGACAGCAGGCCCAACAATACCGGGCAGCCGCCTCACTGGCTCCAGAGGCTAACCCAGCCACCCAGCGTGGAGATCCCGCGGGCGCACTCCGTAGGAGGCCAAGAGGAGGACGCCGGCGCAATAAAGCCGGACGCACTGAGGGCCAAGAAGTGATGGCCCCACTCCAAATTAACCTCGTGGACATCACTCCCCCGCCGGCACAGTTCGCTGATTTCGCGGACGACGAGGTGGTGTACCTGCCCACTATTGCCCCAGCGCAGGTCCAGCGCAGGCCCCAAAGGGCAGCTCACGAACCGCGCCCCCAGCAACCACAAGAACACCAACGAGTACCGCTCCATCCACGCCAAGAAGGCACCAAGAAACTGCCAAGACAGCAAGCCGGAGAACTAATTGCACACTTCGGCAGAATCATCTTCCAGCTGGCCGAAGCTGTGGAATTCGGTGGAAATCTCCGGCATGTTCTGGCCTGTGGCCTCGAAGACCTGGTGAACAGCCTCGATAGATGGGTTTAAGACTGATGTATTGGAACCCAGGGGGCGTGCGAGAGCACGTCTCGGACCTCAGAATGGCCGTCCAGCAGCAAAACATTGACGTGATACTGTTGGGCGAGACCAAACTGACCCCTGGGGTCGAACTGGACATCCCCAACTACTTCTCTTACCGCCGAGACGAAATCAGCCCACGAGGTATCCCGTACAGAGGGACAGCGGTACTGGTCAAGATGGACCTCATTCATGAGGAGCTACCGCTGCCTAACTACCTCACTACTAGATCCATTGGCATCAGGACCAGGCACGCAGGCCAGGAGCTCCGCCTTTACGCCGCGTATCGACCGCCCTCCAATCAGACACCATTCTGCCCAAGCGACCTAAATACCACGCTACTGAGCGGCGAACCCACTCTGCTAGCCGGGGACCTCAACGCGAAACACCCAGCGTGGAACTCCTGCACCACGAACAGAGCAGGAACGGTGCTCCACGCAGACGCTGAGGACCGCGGCTACGCAGTCATTGGACCAGAAGCGCCCACCAACATCCCCACCAATCCACGGATACGGCCCAACGTGCTGGACATAGTGCTCCACAAGGACCTCAGATGCCCAGTCCACTTGGAAGTCTTATACGACCTGAGGACCCAACACCTGCCTATCCTGGTGGTCCTGGGAGGACCGACAGGAATACCTCAACAGCCATTGCAGAGGAAAGTGGACTGGACAGCCTACCGTGCCGAGCTGGAGGACATGACGCTCATGGGGCCGCTATCCACCCCCGAGGACGTGGAGAGAGCGGCGCTAGAGGTCAAGCGCCAGCTCTACGAGGCCAAGGAGGTGGCCACAAAGACCAGGGCCGCGACATCACACTGCCGTGAAGACCTGCCGGGGCACCTGAAGGCGGACCTACGCAAGAAGCGCGAGCTCCACGCGCTCTGGGCGAGGACCAGATGCCCCAGGATAAAAAGGGACCTCAACAGGGTTGCAGAGAAGCTGTCGGCTGACGTGAAGGCGTTCCGTGGAACCACGTGGGAGAAACTCATCGACCACGTGGGTGAGAACGAAGCCAGCCTATACCACCTAAACCGACAGCTCACCAGCACCAAGGAGCCCACCTACCCACTGACCAACCGAGACGGAAGGCGATGTTATGACGACAGCGAGAGGGCGGAAACCCTGGCTGAACACCTGGAAGTCCAGTTCACGCCCCATCCTGTCGTCACCACTGACCAGGACATCCTACACCACCATACTGTAGTGGAGGAGAAGGTGCAGGAACTCTTGGCGCAGCCACACACACCCATCTCTGGACGCGATTTTATCTCGCCTCTGGAGCTGACGAAGGCGATCCAGAGACTGCCCAACCGGAAGGCGGCCGGGCCTGACGGGATCCCGATTGAAGCCCTCAAACAGATGCCGAGGAGAGCCGTGGTAGTTCTTGCCAGACTCTACAACGGAGTACTACGCACCCAGCACTTCCCCGCCGACTGGAAAGCGGGGAAAGTCATCATGCTGCCCAAGCCTGGCAAGGACCGACGTCTGCCAGCAAGTTACCGCCCCATCACCCTGCTCAGCCACGTCGCGAAGCTGTTCGAGCGCCTGCTCCTGCGGAGAATTCGTCCCCACATCCAGCTGAGGGACGAACAGTTCGGGTTCCGCGGGGCCCACTCCACGACGCTCCAGCTGACGCGCGTGATGCACCTCCTCGCCGAGCAGCGGTACCAATATGCATACACGGTCGGAGTATTCCTGGACGTGGAGAAGGCCTTTGACCGTGTATGGCACCAGGGACTGCTTCACAAGCTGGACACCCAGACCAGCCTGCCACCCGGCCTTATCAGGATAGTGGCCTCATTCCTGGAAGGCCGCCACTTCTACGTGGCAGTAAAAGAAGCCCACTCTACGCCACGACCCATCACTGCTGGAGTTCCTCAAGGCAGCTGCCTGTCGCCGCTGCTGTACGCCACCTTCACGAACGACATACCCACCCTGGAAGGCCGACTCCGGGATGGGGAAGAAGACGTGGAGCTGGCGCTGTTCGCCGACGACAGTGCGTATTTCGCTTCATCGAGGAGCTCCAAAGTCACAGCCGCCAAACTCCAACGGGTGTTGGACCTGCTGCCGGACTGGCTGGACCGATGGAAGATGGCCGTCAACGTGGGGAAGACGGCCGCCCTGGTCACCGGCCTGCAGCACATACACACGCCGCCACCACTCAAACTGCGGGGACAGGATGTAGCGTACACGCCCTCAGTTAAATACCTCGGCTGCCACATCGACCGGGCACTGCGCATGGTGCCGATGGTCGACCACGTCACGACCCAGGCCAAGGCCGCGCGCGCACTACTTCGCCCGGTCCTATCATCAAGGCTCCCACCCATTACGCGCCAAACTGAGGGTGTACAAGACCTACATCCGGTCCAGACTGACCTACGCAGCGCCGGCGTGGTACGCGCTGCTCTCCAACACCCAGAAGAGGAGGATCGAGGTGATACAGACCACGACCCTTCGCCTTATCACCGGCGCCGGCCGATTCGTCCGCAACGACGTCATCGCTGCGGACCTAAAGATGAAGCCGGTGGAAGAATTCGTGCGGATGCTGGCGCGGCGTATGTTCAGCCGCGCCGATAACGGGCCGCACCTCCATCTGCGCAACATTGCGCCCCAACACGCCCGTCCACCCGACGAGCGCTTCCGCACCTGGGGCCTGCGCTACCTCCTGCCCCGCGACCTGCTGTGGAGCCCCACAGACGCAGAGGCGGAGGACCCGCGGACACCCGCAGAGGCGGAGAACACAGAGTAGTGAGGTCACATGAGGACATCTGGTGAGTGGGGGCCCGTGAAGCGAGGAGGCAAAAAAAATATATATTAAAAAAAAAAAAAAAACATTGCCAGTCGTGATGCTCACGCATTCGACTGGCAAGGGAGAAAAAAAAAAGGAAAAAAAAAAAAAAAAAAAAAAACAGCCTGACCCCTCACTACCCCCACCACCAGACCCAACATTGACCATCCGGACTGCGGTCCGGATGAGAAGCAGCCCGGGTACGAGGATACCCTCAAGACCCGCACCAGCAGCCCTACACGTAGGCTGCTGAAGACCTCACAATCAAAGCACAACTTGAGAAACAGGATATCGAGCAGATCGCGGACCTTCTCTATACACCATCCGCTACAAGACCGTACAGCGAGTTGAAGGACCGACTCATTTCAGTCTACGAGGAGTCAGAAGAACGGCAACTACAGAAGTTACTCTCAGAAATGGAGCTCGGCGACCAAAAGCCTACACAGCTACTTCGCCGCATGAAAAGCCTAGCAAGGGGAAAAATAACGGACAAAACGCTACGAATGATGTGGATGTACCATCTACCTGCCCACGTTCGCTCAGTCCTCGTCGTGAGCGACAACATCAGCAGATCAACGGCACTCGACGACCTCGCACTAATCGCCGACAAAATGATGGAGCAACAATACCAGCAAGTCTCTGCAATCTCGAGCCCGTCAGAATCGAGTCCAGCGAAGCCGTCTGAAACACAAACCTTAGTCGACGAAATAAGAAAATTATCACTAGAAGTCGCCGAACTAAAACGCCAACATCGTCCACGCGCACGTCCCCGCTACCGTGAAAAGTCCCCGCACCCCGCATTGCCCCCGCACCCCGCGCGGCACCGCTCCCGTTCGAGAGATACCTACTACCGTCCACACAACGATGGCATATGTTACTATCACTCCAAATTCAAGCAATACGTCCGCCGTTGCAACTCACCGTGTAACTACAAGAAAAATACCTACGAAAGCAGCAGCCGGAAAACTAGAACGAACGCTGGCAGCGGCGGACTCCAGTGTTCCAGATAAAGAATACCGCCTACTCATCCAGGACAAGAACTCAAAACTTACCCTTTTTGGTTGATTCCGGAGCAAACATATCCGTACTACCTAAAAGGAAAGGATGTACCGCACCGCCGCTATCATTCAACCTGTACGCTGCTAACAACACGGTAATACCTACCTACGGAGAGAAATCGTTGGAACTCAACTTAAACTTACGAAGACCATACCGCTGGAAGTTCATCATAGCAAAAGTCAACAAACCCATCATCGGCGCTGATTTCCTTCATCATCACAACCTACTCGTCGATGTCAAAAACCGCCGACTAGTTGACGGCCGAACACTACTTGCCGTGAACTTACCTATCTGCAAAACGAACGAGCCACGAATCATGAGCATCGACGAACAACAGAGCTACCACGATATTCTCGCCGATTACCCCGGTATCACTAGACTAACATCAATGAAACTCAGCCCGAAGCACAACGTTGAACACGTGATCGAAACAACCGGCCAGCCACTACACTGTCGAGCGAGACCCCTCCCACCTCACCGCTACGAACAAGCAAAGAAGGAGTTCGAAAACATGATGTCCCAGGGCCTATGCCGTCCAAGCAAAAGCCCTTGGGCCAACCCTTTACATGTCGTACCGAAGAAAAATGGAGATCTACGCGTGTGTGGCGACTACAGAAGGCTCAATTCTATAACCAAAGCCGATCGCTACCCAATACCGCGAATCAAAGATTTTACCTACCGTCTTGCCGATAAGAAGATTTTTTCTACACTCGATCTCAACAGAGCCTACCAACAGTTACCGGTAGCACCTCAAGACATAGAGAAGACAGCCATCATCACACCATTCGGCTTATTCGAATTTCCTCGAATGTGCCCCGGTTTAAAGAACGCAGGCCAAACATTTCAACGGTTTATTCATGAAGTACTTCGAGGCCTAGACTACGTATTCCCATTCATCGACGACCTACTCATCGCGTCGAATAACGAAACCGAACATCGAGAACACCTACGCACCGTGCTATCAAGACTCGATGAATATGGCATCACTATCAACCCGTCGAAATGCGTACTAGGGAAGAGCGAAGTCACATTCCTCGGTTTCACCGTGAACACTGAAGGCATCAAACCACCACAAGAAAAAGTCAACGCCATAGTAGAATATCCCAAGCCGACGACAGTCGAACAGCTAAGAAGATTTCTCGGCATGCTAAACTTCTACCGAGCAAATATTCCGAACGCCGCCACTCTACAAGCGCCATTATGTAAATACCTACACAACTCTAAGAAGCGCGACAAAACAGAGATCGAATGGAACGATGAAGCAACGCAAGCTTTTACGAACTGCAAACAAAGCATCGAAAAAGCTGCCCTACTCTCTCACCCGCATCACTCTGTCCCGCTCGCACTCATGTGTGACGCATCTAACACATCAGCTGGCGCCGTTCTACAACAACGCGTGAACAACAGATGGCAACCCCTTGGATATTTCTCGAAGAAATTCACAGAAGCACAACAAAAATATTCTACCTACGACAGAGAGCTACTTGCAATCTTCATGGCGATAAAACACTTTAGAAAGATGTTTGAAGGCAGAGAACTCATCGTGTTCACCGATCACAAACCTCTAACCTACGCATTCAAGAAGATTGGTTCAGACAGCGAGACGCCGAGACGCACACGACAGCTACTTTTCGTGAGCGAATTCACAACTGACATTCGCCACGTCAGCGGACAAGATAACGTCGTCGCGGACGCCTTATCACGAGTAGAAGAAATAACCTGCCCGTCACCTATCAACTACGACGAACTAGCTAGTGCGCAAGAGCGAGACAACGATATACCTACCTTGATACAACAAGATAATATCAAACTGAAGAAAGTCACGCTTCCTACTACCAACCAACCGATCTACTGCGAAGTATCTACGAGCAACATTCGTCCATACCTACCACTTGAGTATCGTGAAATCGCATTCAAAGCAATTCACAATCTCAGTCATCCTGGTACGAGAACAACACGCAAGCTAATTCAAACTCGATACTTTTGGCCATCGATGAACGCCGACGTCAGCAAATGGACCAAGACATGCCTACAATGTCAACGAGCGAAGATAAATAGGCATACACAGAGCGCCGTATCTACGTTCCCGGCATCCGCAAGGTTCACTCACCTACACATCGATATCGTTGGACCTCTACCTACCACTGCTGACGGATACCGCTACGTCGTAACAATGATCGACCGAACGACACGTTGGCCCGAAGCTTACCCAGTTCAAGACATCACAGCTGAGACAGTCGCAAAAATCGTTTATGAAGGCTGGATAACTCGATTCGGATGCCCGCACAGGCTAACTAGCGACCAAGGTAGACAGTTCCAGAGCACCCTATTCACCTGCCTCACTCGCATGATGGGTATCGAAAAAATTCAAACTACAGCCTACCATCCGCAGTCGAACGGAATCATCGAACGCTGGCACCGATCCATGAAGACAGCACTCAAAGCTCGACTCACTACCGCCAACTGGGTGACCGAGCTACCTACCGTCATGTTGGGTCTTCGCACTGCATCACGCAGCGATACCGGTGTGAGTGCAGCCGAACTTACCTACGGCTGTACGATCCGATTACCCGGTGACGGAAAACCTAACATCAATCCAAACGAAGGCAACGGAACCGGCAGCGGCGCAGGAGCTGAAATTCCGAAGCCACAGCCACGCACCGAGCTCGCCGGAATAGCCCTCTCCATGCGCATACCAAAGTTCTGGCGCGACCGCGTCAGGCTCTGGTTCATCACCTTTGAAGCCGTCACTGCCGATACCAAGCGAGGGGAGAAAGAACTAGCCCAAATGGTCATCGCACAACATTCGAGTATCTTTCGCTACTTACTTATTTTTGAGCAATCTATCTAAGTAAGTACCCACGCAAGCTCAACACTCGCCAGCTCTGTGCACCTTCATCGTGAAGCTGCTTGTCGAGCGCCACTGAGTCGCAGCCTACCCTCTACTGCCGCACCGCCACATACCCGTTCGCGTCACCCGGTCCGGGTCGCACGCGCCGAGGGGAGTGCCGGTGCTGGCAAGCAGGAGCTTGCAGCCCAGCCGTCGCATCGGCATCAAAACAGCCTTCTCTTAAGGCTACAATCGTCGGTGAGAATACTTTCTCCAACTACCCTCGAGTTTTTGTAAATTTATTTACAACTACCCTCGGGTTTTTGGAGAAAATATTTTTCAAGACTTTCGCTTCTACCCACCCATTTTGAAGTTTTTACAACTACCCACATCACCTGGAGTCGGAAAAATCGCTCGCGGGCGCCCTAGCTAGGCCTCCCCTAGGGGTCTCACCTGGCTTGGGTAGCACGCGCCGAGGTGGACCTGACTCCCGTTGGTGGGGGAGTTGTGAAAAGCCGATCAGGATGAAGGGGAAGAAGCCGGTAGGTTTCCTTCCCACCCCTCCCCCTCCCGCCCATCCTTCCCCAACCCCCCGTCGCGATGCCTCCGACCGCTCGGACCGGCAAGCGGTAGAGTGCCCCGCCCGTGAGTTCGTTCCGGGGGTAACTCAGTCCGCCGCCTCCGTCGTCGAATTCGGCTCGCGCTCCGCTGCGCTCGAGCAGCGCGACCCGCGTCGCCGCCCGCGCGCGACTGACCTGCCCGCTGCATCGTCCTCGACCGCGCCCATTCCTAAGCCCAGGATAACGATCCGGACGAAGGAAGAATTCCCGCCGCTTACTCGCGAGTCTGCGCCCAAGCGCACCGCGCCCGCGGCCTCAGCCCTAACAAGGGAAAACCTCGCCGCGTTAAACGCGATCCTCGCGAAGGACCCGCCCGGCACCAAGCCCTCTGGATCGACCGCGCCCGCCCGCGTCTCCATCGAGGCCCCCTCCGCCGCGCCACGAGGCCCTCCGGCCCCGCAACTAGGGCAACACGCGACGCCCTCCGTACCCGCACCCGCGACCAAAACCGCGCCGCCCGTAACGGAAGCAACCGCGACGCTTGACCCCCCCCGCGTAAATATCGAAGAGGAGCTAGAGGCCCTCACGGACAGCTACGCTCCCGAACCATCCCAGCAGCAGGACATGCAAGAGCTGATGGAAGAACTCTTCGGACTGCAGCCCAAAATCCGCCCACGGCCAGAGTCTTTCGAAACGACAGCCGAGGGCCCCGAAAAACGCCCCAACCTAGGGGACACGCCCCCCAAGATGCAGCAACCTCAAACCAACCTAAGACCAGCCAAACAAGGGACCTGGACGAACCGGTCGCTGGGAGTACTTGGGACCGCGTTCCCAGTACTACCCAGGCCGGCCACGCCACCCTTCCCCCTCCCCGCGTTCGCAAGCCAATCGGCATCGGCTGCCTTCGCGACGGAAGTGCCTAGGAAGATAATGAGGGAGGAACCCAGCCAGGCAGCAGGATCCCTCCTTTCAACTACATCGTACGCGGACTTCGCCACTCAGGAGAAGGGTGCATCCTCCCCCCGGGAACCATCGGGAAACGAGCCAGTACCGACCCCCGAGCCGAGAGGACCCGAACCCGCAGACGAGGAGGCTGAATCTGCCCACGAGAGGCGAAACGAAGCACCCCCACAGACCCAGAATGAGGCCGACAGCAAGAAATACCCACCCATTGTGGTAGAAAAGTTACCACACTGGACGCGCCACCTAGCGGCACTAAAGGAGGCCCTAGGTTTTACCCCGAACGCGAGGGCCTACGGAACAGGACTCCGATTCGTGCCCAAGTCGGACAACGAATTCAGGACCATCCAGCGGTACCTTATTCAGGCCAAGGAGCAGGAACCACAGATGGCCTTCTACTGCTTCACCCCAGCGCTGGAGCGCCCTACCAAAGTGGCCCTTCGAGGTCTCCCCCGAGACACGGACCTGGAGGAGATAAAGGAGGAGCTCCTCAAGATGGGACTGACGATGCGCCATGGCCGCACTATCCCACCGAAGAGAGGCAGACCAGGATGCCTCTTCTTCCTCGAACTGGACCCAGCAACCAAGGATGACCTGGAGCAACTTTGGACCACGAAGGAGTTTCTGTGCCTACCGGGAATTACCTTCGAGGCCTGGAGAGGCAGACCCGGACCATCACAATGCCACAGGTGCCAAGGATTTGGGCACTCCTCGGCAAATTGCTACAGGCAGCAGAAGTGCGTGCGCTGCGCTGGGGACCACGCAGCCGCTGACTGCCCAAGACCGCGCGAGCAGCCCCCGACCTGCGCCAACTGTGGCAAAAACCACACGGCAAAGGACCGCCACTGCCCCGTCCTGAGAAGGGAGACGCGCAACAGGGGCCAGCGCATACCGCCACCCCTACCCAACCCACCCACTGACGAAGCGCCAGGCCTAAGGCATGACGCCCCGGCCTTCGTCCCCAGACAGCAGGCCCAACAATACCGGGCAGCCGCCTCACTGGCTCCAGAGGCTAACCCAGCCACCCAGCGTGGAGATCCCGCGGGCGCACTCCGTAGGAGGCCAAGAGGAGGACGCCGGCGCAATAAAGCCGGACGCACTGAGGGCCAAGAAGTGATGGCCCCACTCCAAATTAACCTCGTGGACATCACTCCCCCGCCGGCACAGTTCGCTGATTTCGCGGACGACGAGGTGGTGTACCTGCCCACTATTGCCCCAGCGCAGGTCCAGCGCAGGCCCCAAAGGGCAGCTCACGAACCGCGCCCCCAGCAACCACAAGAACACCAACGAGTACCGCTCCATCCACGCCAAGAAGGCACCAAGAAACTGCCAAGACAGCAAGCCGGAGAACTAATTGCACACTTCGGCAGAATCATCTTCCAGCTGGCCGAAGCTGTGGAATTCGGTGGAAATCTCCGGCATGTTCTGGCCTGTGGCCTCGAAGACCTGGTGAACAGCCTCGATAGATGGGTTTAAGACTGATGTATTGGAACCCAGGGGGCGTGCGAGAGCACGTCTCGGACCTCAGAATGGCCGTCCAGCAGCAAAACATTGACGTGATACTGTTGGGCGAGACCAAACTGACCCCTGGGGTCGAACTGGACATCCCCAACTACTTCTCTTACCGCCGAGACGAAATCAGCCCACGAGGTATCCCGTACAGAGGGACAGCGGTACTGGTCAAGATGGACCTCATTCATGAGGAGCTACCGCTGCCTAACTACCTCACTACTAGATCCATTGGCATCAGGACCAGGCACGCAGGCCAGGAGCTCCGCCTTTACGCCGCGTATCGACCGCCCTCCAATCAGACACCATTCTGCCCAAGCGACCTAAATACCACGCTACTGAGCGGCGAACCCACTCTGCTAGCCGGGGACCTCAACGCGAAACACCCAGCGTGGAACTCCTGCACCACGAACAGAGCAGGAACGGTGCTCCACGCAGACGCTGAGGACCGCGGCTACGCAGTCATTGGACCAGAAGCGCCCACCAACATCCCCACCAATCCACGGATACGGCCCAACGTGCTGGACATAGTGCTCCACAAGGACCTCAGATGCCCAGTCCACTTGGAAGTCTTATACGACCTGAGGACCCAACACCTGCCTATCCTGGTGGTCCTGGGAGGACCGACAGGAATACCTCAACAGCCATTGCAGAGGAAAGTGAACTGGACAGCCTACCGTGCCGAGCTGGAGGACATGACGCTCATGGGGCCGCTATCCACCCCCGAGGACGTGGAGAGAGCGGCGCTAGAGGTCAAGCGCCAGCTCTACGAGGCCAAGGAGGTGGCCACAAAGACCAGGGCCGCGACATCACACTGCCGTGAAGACCTGCCGGGGCACCTGAAGGCGGACCTACGCAAGAAGCGCGAGCTCCACGCGCTCTGGGCGAGGACCAGATGCCCCAGGATAAAAAGGGACCTCAACAGGGTTGCAGAGAAGCTGTCGGCTGACGTGAAGGCGTTCCGTGGAACCACGTGGGAGAAACTCATCGACCACGTGGGTGAGAACGAAGCCAGCCTATACCACCTAAACCGACAGCTCACCAGCACCAAGGAGCCCACCTACCCACTGACCAACCGAAACGGAAGGCGATGTTATGACGACAGCGAGAGGGCGGAAACCCTGGCTGAACACCTGGAAGTCCAGTTCACGCCCCATCCTGTCGTCACCACTGACCAGGACATCCTACACCACCATACTGTAGTGGAGGAAAAGGTGCAGGAACTCTTGGCGCAGCCACACACACCCATCTCTGGACGCGATTTTATCTCGCCTCTGGAGCTGACGAAGGCGATCCAGAGACTGCCCAACCGGAAGGCGGCCGGGCCTGACGGGATCCCGATTGAAGCCCTCAAACAGATGCCGAGGAGAGCCGTGGTAGTTCTTGCCAGACTCTACAACGGAGTACTACGCACCCAGCACTTCCCCGCCGACTGGAAAGCGGGGAAAGTCATCATGCTGCCCAAGCCTGGCAAGGACCGACGTCTGCCAGCAAGTTACCGCCCCATCACCCTGCTCAGCCACGTCGCGAAGCTGTTCGAGCGCCTGCTCCTGCGGAGAATTCGTCCCCACATCCAGCTGAGGGACGAACAGTTCGGGTTCCGCGGGGCCCACTCCACGACGCTCCAGCTGACGCGCGTGATGCACCTCCTCGCCGAGCAGCGGTACCAATATGCATACACGGTCGGAGTATTCCTGGACGTGGAGAAGGCCTTTGACCGTGTATGGCACCAGGGACTGCTTCACAAGCTGGACACCCAGACCAGCCTGCCACCCGGCCTTATCAGGATAGTGGCCTCATTCCTGGAAGGCCGCCACTTCTACGTGGCAGTAAAAGAAGCCCACTCTACGCCACGACCCATCACTGCTGGAGTTCCTCAAGGCAGCTGCCTGTCGCCGCTGCTGTACGCCACCTTCACGAACGACATACCCACCCTGGAAGGCCGACTCCGGGATGGGGAAGAAGACGTGGAGCTGGCGCTGTTCGCCGACGACAGTGCGTATTTCGCTTCATCGAGGAGCTCCAAAGTCGCAGCCGCCAAACTCCAACGGGTGTTGGACCTGCTGCCGGACTGGCTGGACCGATGGAAGATGGCCGTCAACGTGGGGAAGACGGCCGCCCTGGTCACCGGCCTGCAGCACATACACACGCCGCCACCACTCAAACTGCGGGGACAGGATGTAGCGTACACGCCCTCAGTTAAATACCTCGGCTGCCACATCGACCGGGCACTGCGCATGGTGCCGATGGTCGACCACGTCACGACCCAGGCCAAGGCCGCGCGCGCACTACTTCGCCCGGTCCTATCATCAAGGCTCCCATTACGCGCCAAACTGAGGGTGTACAAGACCTACATCCGGTCCAGACTGACCTACGCAGCGCCGGCGTGGTACGCGCTGCTCTCCAACACCCAGAAGAGGAGGATCGAGGTGATACAGACCACGACCCTTCGCCTTATCACCGGCGCCGGCCGATTCGTCCGCAACGACGTCATCGCTGCGGACCTAAAGATGAAGCCGGTGGAAGAATTCGTGCGGATGCTGGCGCGGCGTATGTTCAGCCGCGCCGATAACGGGCCGCACCTCCATCTGCGCAACATTGCGCCCCAACACGCCCGTCCACCCGACGAGCGCTTCCGCACCTGGGGCCTGCGCTACCTCCTGCCCCGCGACCTGCTGTGGAGCCCCACAGACGCAGAGGCGGAGGACCCGCGGACACCCGCAGAGGCGGAGAACACAGAGTAGTGAGGTCACATGAGGACATCTGGTGAGTGGGGGCCCGTGAAGCGAGGAGGCAAAAAAAATATATATTAAAAAAAAAAAAAAAACATTGCCAGTCGTGATGCTCACGCATTCGACTGGCAAGGGAGAAAAAAAAAAGGAAAAAAAAAAAAAAAAAAAAAAAACAGCCTGACCCCTCACTACCCCCACCACCAGACCCAACATTGACCATCCGGACTGCGGTCCGGATGAGAAGCAGCCCGGGTACGAGGATACCCTCAAGACCCGCACCAGCAGCCCTACACGTAGGCTGCTGAAGACCTCACAATCAAAGCACAACTTGAGAAACAGGATATCGAGCAGATCGCGGACCTTCTCTATACACCATCCGCTACAAGACCGTACAGCGAGTTGAAAGACCGACTCATTTCAGTCTACGAGGAGTCAGAAGAACGGCAACTACAGAAGTTACTCTCAGAAATGGAGCTCGGCGACCAAAAGCCTACACAGCTACTTCGCCGCATGAAAAGCCTAGCAAGGGGAAAAATAACGGACGAAACGCTACGAATGATGTGGATGTACCATCTACCTGCCCACGTTCGCTCAGTCCTCGTCGTGAGCGACAACATCAGCAGATCAACGGCACTCGACGACCTCGCACTAATCGCCGACAAAATGATGGAGCAACAATACCAGCAAGTCTCTGCAATCTCGAGCCCGTCAGAATCGAGTCCAGCGAAGCCGTCTGAAACACAAACCTTAGTCGACGAAATAAGAAAATTATCACTAGAAGTCGCCGAACTAAAACGCCAACATCGTCCACGCGCACGTCCCCGCTACCGTGAAAAGTCCCCGCACCCCGCATTGCCCCCGCACCCCGCGCGGCACCGCTCCCGTTCGAGAGATACCTACTACCGTCCACACAACGATGGCATATGTTACTATCACTCCAAATTCAAGCAATACGCCCGCCGTTGCAACTCACCGTGTAACTACAAGAAAAATACCTACGAAAGCAGCAGCCGGAAAACTAGAACGAACGCTGGCAGCGGCGGACTCTAGTGTTCCAGATAAAGAATACCGCCTACTCATCCAGGACAAGAACTCAAAACTTACCCTTTTTGGTTGATTCCGGAGCAAACATATCCGTACTACCTAAAAGGAAAGGATGTACCGCACCGCCGCTATCATTCAACCTGTACGCTGCTAACAACACGGTAATACCTACCTACGGAGAGAAATCGTTGGAACTCAACTTAAACTTACGAAGACCATACCGCTGGAAGTTCATCATAGCAAAAGTCAACAAACCCATCATCGGCGCTGATTTCCTTCATCATCACAACCTACTCGTCGATGTCAAAAACCGCCGACTAGTTGACGGCCGAACACTACTTGCCGTGAACTTACCTATCTGCAAAACGAACGAGCCACGAATCATGAGCATCGACGAACAACAGAGCTACCACGATATTCTCGCCGATTACCCCGGTATCACTAGACTAACATCAATGAAACTCAGCCCGAAGCACAACGTTGAACACGTGATCGAAACAACCGGCCAGCCACTACACTGTCGAGCGAGACCCCTCCCACCTCACCGCTACGAACAAGTAAAGAAGGAGTTCGAAAACATGATGTCCCAGGGCCTATGCCGTCCAAGCAAAAGCCCTTGGGCCAACCCTTTACATGTCGTACCGAAGAAAAATGGAGATCTACGCGTGTGTGGCGACTACAGAAGGCTCAATTCTATAACCAAAGCCGATCGCTACCCAATACCGCGAATCAAAGATTTTACCTACCGTCTTGCCGATAAGAAGATTTTTTCTACACTCGATCTCAACAGAGCCTACCAACAGTTACCGGTAGCACCTCAAGACATAGAGAAGACAGCCATCATCACACCATTCGGCTTATTCGAATTTCCTCGAATGTGCCCCGGTTTAAAGAACGCAGGCCAAACATTTCAACGGTTTATTCATGAAGTACTTCGAGGCCTAGACTACGTATTCCCATTCATCGACGACCTACTCATCGCGTCGAATAACGAAACCGAACATCGAGAACACCTACGCACCGTGCTATCAAGACTCGATGAATATGGCATCACTATCAACCCGTCGAAATGCGTACTAGGGAAGAGCGAAGTCACATTCCTCGGTTTCACCGTGAACACTGAAGGCATCAAACCACCACAAGAAAAAGTCAACGCCATAGTAGAATATCCCAAGCCGACGACAGTCGAACAGCTAAGAAGATTTCTCGGCATGCTAAACTTCTACCGAGCAAATATTCCGAACGCCGCCACTCTACAAGCGCCATTATGTAAATACCTACACAACTCTAAGAAGCGCGACAAAACAGAGATCGAATGGAACGATGAAGCAACGCAAGCTTTTACGAACTGCAAACAAAGCATCGAAAAAGCTGCCCTACTCTCTCACCCGCATCACTCTGTCCCGCTCGCACTCATGTGTGACGCATCTAACACATCAGCTGGCGCCGTTCTACAACAACGCGTGAACAACAGATGGCAACCCCTTGGATATTTCTCGAAGAAATTCACAGAAGCACAACAAAAATATTCTACCTACGACAGAGAGCTACTTGCAATCTTCATGGCGATAAAACACTTTAGAAAGATGTTTGAAGGCAGAGAACTCATCGTGTTCACCGATCACAAACCTCTAACCTACGCATTCAAGAAGATTGGTTCAGACAGCGAGACGCCGAGACGCACACGACAGCTACTTTTTGTGAGCGAATTCACAACTGACATTCGCCACGTCAGCGGACAAGATAACGTCGTCGCGGACGCCTTATCACGAGTAGAAGAAATAACCTGCCCGTCACCTATCAACTACGACGAACTAGCTAGTGCGCAAGAGCGAGACAACGATATACCTACCTTGATACAACAAGATAATATCAAACTGAAGAAAGTCACGCTTCCTACTACCAACCAACCGATCTACTGCGAAGTATCTACGAGCAACATTCGTCCATACCTACCACTTGAGTATCGTGAAATCGCATTCAAAGCAATTCACAATCTCAGTCATCCTGGTACGAGAACAACACGCAAGCTAATTCAAACTCGATACTTTTGGCCATCGATGAACGCCGACGTCAGCAAATGGACCAAGACATGCCTACAATGTCAACGAGCGAAGATAAATAGGCATACACAGAGCGCCGTATCTACGTTCCCGGCATCCGCAAGGTTCACTCACCTACACATCGATATCGTTGGACCTCTACCTACCACTGCTGACGGATACCGCTACGTCGTAACAATGATCGACCGAACGACACGTTGGCCCGAAGCTTACCCAGTTCAAGACATCACAGCTGAGACAGTCGCAAAAATCGTTTATGAAGGCTGGATAACTCGATTCGGATGCCCGCACAGGCTAACTAGCGACCAAGGTAGACAGTTCCAGAGCACCCTATTCACCTGCCTCACTCGCATGATGGGTATCGAAAAAATTCAAACTACAGCCTACCATCCGCAGTCGAACGGAATCATCGAACGCTGGCACCGATCCATGAAGACAGCACTCAAAGCTCGACTCACTACCGCCAACTGGGTGACCGAGCTACCTACCGTCATGTTGGGTCTTCGCACTGCATCACGCAGCGATACCGGTGTGAGTGCAGCCGAACTTACCTACGGCTGTACGATCCGATTACCCGGTGATTTTTTTATTCCAACACCACATGATGTCACTATGGACCACACCTACGTTGACCAGCTACGAGAAGCAATAGAGAAAATCAAGCCAGTACCTACAGAACCACATAGCAACAGCCGACCGATTTTCGTCCATCGAGATCTACAACACTGCAACAATGTGTTTGTCAGAATCGACGCCGTGAAGAGACCACTCTCACCGCCATACGACGGACCCTACCGTGTGCTGAAACGAACAGACAAGTTTTTCACACTACAGTTACCAGACCGTCAAGCAACTATCTCGATCGACCGACTGAAGCCTGCATACTTACTAGCAGATTACGATCAAAACACACCAACGACAACCGCCGTACCTACGCCGACTGCAGTACCTACAACGCCTACTACGTCAGATGTACAGTGCGCAAATGAATAGGCTGCACAGGTCTAACTAAAACTACGAATAACGCCATCTATAATAAAAATCAAATACCTCTGAGCCGGCAGAACTCAGAGAACCTGTTTTACGCGCACGCATATCATGCGCAGCCGCATACATCATATTCGCACTTTACAAATTATAGCAAGGGTCGGTAGGACGTCATAGGTAAGTAGTTAAGTGGTTTAAAAATTCGATGCACTCGTCACAGCTGGCATAGCCGAGATAGTATGCGTCTGGATTTAGAGCGAGTTAAAATTATGGTAGGACACTGGGTCGATCCCGCCCCCCATGTGTATTGTTTAATGTTTTTGTTTTTTATATGTAAGATAATTTTTAGTTAACGGCCCATTTGTTATTTTGAATGAATGATGTTTGTGGGTATTGCACATAATCATTATAACTATTAGACAGTAAGTAATAAGCACAGTCATCTGATCTGTATCGACTACTGCCTACGTATCTAACCGTTAGCTTTCGATGTTTCTTTGTGTTGTTGTTTGCTATCGTTTTATCGTAATTATGTCTACCTATAGTATGCTCCTTTGTCTACATACAGTGCTTAGAGCAAAGATCATAGTGCTATATGAAGATAATCTTATTATTATGAAATTTCTCGCCGTCTTCAATTAAATGTAAGTTAAATATTTTTATTTTACAAAATTAGCGCAAATGCTTCAGGTCAGGTCGTTCATATTATCCAAACATTAAGTTTCTAGATAAAGATACCTACTACATACTACCTGCCATACGTTCATTATTTAAAATGTTTAAATAGGTATTAGATTGCTTATTATATTATTATTTACTTACTTAGTTTCCTATTTATTATTATTGGCATTTACCTACATTAAATACTTGTAGATTGACTAGGTATTTTTCTTACAGAAAAGAACTGTTACGCTGTGGGTTACGTTACGCCGATACCGGTGACATCCTGCCTGCCCGGAAAGGTCGTAAGGCCGTGATGTTCACGGATGCATCAGTGCGTCACCGAGGGATAGTTGCCAAGCATGCTAATACCCCATTCTTGTCAACTCGCTCAACAGCAACGGAGTTCGGAGTGACATTACAAACTGTAAGGACCCATTTACACGCAGCTGGTATAAGTTGTTATCAGCCAGCTCAAAAAATTTGCTGTCAGCTGCTCATCAACAAGCACGAGTCCGATTTGCATATATTTATAGAAACTTTGATTGGGAGAATAATGTAGTAATATTCACTGATGAAAAAGCTTTTAAATCGGATACAGATTGGACGCAAGATTTTATGGCGCTGGAGAGGCAAGCGTTACAGACCAATTCAAATTCTCCCAAATAGAATGAGTGGGACTGTGGTGTCTTCTATGGGACCTAGAAAACTAGTTGAAATAGAAGGAAGGTTCATTAGCGAGAGTTATGTGGAAATATTGCAGGACGTAATGATGCCTACAGTGCGTATTGCTTACCCAAATCAGTACATTTATTTTGTGCATGCTAATTGCTCTGTGCATAAAGCCCGTATCGTCCAGGATTGGTTGCGAACCTAGCACGACGTGACTGTTATTAACTGGCCGTCAAAGAGTCCGGATTTAAATCCCATAGAAAATTTATGGGGTCAAATGGTCCTTAACTGGGACCCATCTGAAGTCAGGACCAAGAAAAATTTACGCGACTTAGCCATGTTCACCTGGGAGTCCATGCGTGGTAAACCAATGTGTTCGAACATGGTAGCTAGCATGCCAAGCCGTTTAAATTAAAATTAAATTATTATTAAATTGAAATATTTAAATAGGTAGATATTAATATATTGGGTTGGGAATTTTGCAGAAGATTTATTTTATTCGATACTTACTGCTTAGTTAATTTCTGAAACTGTTCAAGCTCTCAAACAATCAAAATACCAAGTTAACCTGTCACTTAATACCTAATTATTCTGCATAATTATTTAACTTTGTTTACACAATCTAACGAAGAATGTAAATGAATTGATCCCCTGGTTCAGTTTAGGCTTAATGTGTTACCAATAAAAAATATGTTAAGTGATGTTATTGTTACAATAAATGCAGGAATGAGGCTACCTCGTTATCTCATTTATAACATGTTTATTCACTTTGACATACCGATTTATTGTTGCACATTAACAAACATTATGCAACCCAACCCAATATCATTGAATAGTTAAAAACCAAAATAAATACCTAACTGATAAATATTATGGTAGTTTTATTCATTTTACCTTATATCCTCAAAACTACTATATTTATTCGATATCACACACTATACTACACAGATAAGTATAAAAATTTATCAGCAACAGCAAAATAATCATTAAAAAATAGTAAGTATAACCTATATAAAAAAAAAACAGGCCTAGACCTGCGACCAACCACGACTCGATCCTTGGCTACCTGTTTCCAAAGTCCGCTATGTTAACCATTGAGCTACGACTGCTGTGATGCAAGTAGCGAAATTAAGGTTTAAATTATTATTAGTCATCAAACTGCGCGTCTTAAATTCTAGTGTGTGTGCGCGCCAGTCAATGTGTGTGTTTTAATGTGTCTATAATGGTATTCAATGAATTCAATTTGTCGTTAAAAGATGGCGTTGTCTGGCTGTGCAGGTTTAGACCACTTCGTGTGTACCTACAAGTTCGCCCGACGCTACTACCACGAAGCCCGTATCGCAGAACGCCGAAAAGAAAACTCGTTCCGGCCGCATCGTCACACGGCCAGTACGCTTCGCTTGAGGGGGTGCACTGTAGCTACCTACGTCATCTACAACATTCATCAACTGCATACGCGAGTATCTTCCTAATCAAGCGCAAATGCAAGGCGATTAAACGTTACCTACAAGCTTATCGTCGTGCGTTCTACATGCAAATTGGGAACCTACGCGTGTGACGTCACATCTATCAAGCAACTACAGACAGGCTTAAAAGCAAGCGGCGAAGCGGCGATTCATTAGCTATACCTACGCACATACCTACTGCGCACTATAAAGCATCTACAGCTACTTACATATCAAGCACAAGCATCTGCAACTACATATCTACAGCTACTTATATATAAGCACAAGCATTTCACTACAAGACGTAATAGTTTCACTGAAACTTATTGCCACTCCATGAGGGAACGGCAGATAAGACGCACAGTTATGAAACTTGTAGCTGTCCACTATGGGAGCAGCTGAACACAGACGTATCACATGAAACTTATGATGGAGCTCTGAGAAGAGCTGTTTTGGAGCACCAGCACACAGCATGCGAGCACCATCACAAAACACGGCGATCCACAATCCGCACTCCACTCCACTCGAAGATCATCATCCGCAAGCATCATCTTCATCTTCGAGCAACTTCGTGTCATGGCGCGGCGTGACCGACGGAGCTGCACCGACGTCCTTCCTCCACGGCGACCGGCGAGCGAAAAGAAAGCGCAATCAATCAATCCGGGTTTTCTTCTCGACGGCCGTGAGGCCGTCGGGGAGACGCCATCGAGGCAGAGCCTCCTGGGCGTAGTTTCTGCCGCCGCCCGCAAAAGCGGGCGGGTCACGGGGTTGGGGGCCGTGGTGAGTGTGGGAACACTTCACCACGGCCCGAAGAGTCAATTTCGGTCAAAGCGCGGCCGGACAGAACCGGCCGCAGTCTTGTCCGGTGCACCGCCGGCGAGTCACCCACCAGGTGGGACCCTGTTCAGGGAGGCCCAGTGAGTGCCTTCCAGCCTGGCGGCGAAATTTTAAATCCGGTTTGGCCGGCGAGCTTGGCCCGGAACGGACCCGCTCAGCCGGCTAGAGTCAAAGTTGGGTCGGGGTCAGTCTAGTGGGGGGCCGCCGACTGGTGAGCGCTATCAAGATGACAGCGCACCACCAGCCGGCGACCAAGGTCAGTCCGGTATGTAAGTATCCTCCGCGAGCTCCTCCACCACAGCGAGCTCGCGAGGATACGGTTTCCAATCTGGGGGGCGCGCGTGGTACGGGGCCAGATTTCGAAGGTGCTCGAAATCTGACCGGTCAGCGCGCGCGAACATCCCGGTCGAGAGCTTGGAGACGAACTCATCCAAGGTCTCGACTTTCAGGTCCCTCCGAATGACTTCGTTAAAGAAAGCGCGGACGGCGCCGCCTATATTTATACACTCGGTGTCGCGACCTCGAAACTCCTTCCCGCGCGCCGCGGAATTTGCATATGTGTGCGCGCATTATTATTCATGTGTGTGTGTAGATTTCGCTTAGTAACCACTCGTTTTGTAAATAGCTAATTCAGAACCTATTTTTGTATATATAATTAGGCACTATTTTACAATAAATTATTCTATTCCATTCCATCTATTCACTATTGTTTGAATATTCTTCAACTACATTATTAGCAGTATCCTCCTACCCAAGGTACAACCTGCTGCTAAAGCTAAAGTACTAACTGCTAAATACTCATGTTCGCCACCGTATTGCTGACTTAAGATATGAGTGTACTTACACGAGCAATAGAATGAGGTCAATTGCAATTTAATTTATAAAATATTTTTTTATGTTTGAATGAACTTACTTATGTCTTTTTGTCTGATACTAAGGTTCATACTTACAGATTTATGTTTTTTTTAGAAAATCATTTTTTTGGGTTCAGATTTTAGTAAGAATTGGTTTACCTTTAGTCTTAAAAAACTTATAATAACGGTATATACCTACTTGATAAACATACTCTACAGCACAGACTATAGAAGAGTCGGAGTGAGAGTATTATAGATTCTCTCAGACAAAGATAGAAGGTGTGAAGAAAGAAAAACTTATTAAAAGTTGCGTATTAAAAATAATTTTGGCTAAATTTTGGCAAGTCAGTGCTCTTGGCTGTGTTTGTTTGTATGATTGCCTTGACCACATGTAGCAAGTACATTGGACAATAGAGGAAAAGTCAGTGCGGTCGCCTCCTACTCACCAAAAGCCTTGATCACACATAGCAAGTGCTGTGGACAGAGAGTGGCAAGTCAGTGCTCTTGGCTGTGTTTATTTGTATGATTGCCTTGACCACATGTAGCAAGTACATTGGACAATAGATAGAGGATGAGTCAGTGCACTTGCCTTCTACTCACCAAAAGACTTGATTACACGTAGCAAGTACAGTAGGCAATAGGGGGTGAGTTAGTGCACTCGCTTTCTACTTACCAAAAGCCTTATTCACACATAGCAAGTGAAGTGGACAGTGAGTGGCGAGACAGAGAAATATTTTTAGCCCAGCTGAGGGAGCAAGTGATAGTGGAATAAAGTTGTAAATAAAAGAAATATATATTATAATATACTTTGTTTATTTTATTTTTCTTTAGCTAGGTTACATCCATGTTGTGACTCTTGTGGCAGTTCAATTTGTTAGGGATCCCCTGCATCAGACGATGGTAGCTGTAACAATATAATAATAGTGTAAATAGATACCCTGTGTCCCATGCAAATGGGATGTTTTCCTGCTGTAAAAAGTAACAACTTTTTTATTATTGATATCTATATAGTATTTCTATCTTCCCCCAAGACTACATACATGTACACATATGACACCTTTATCTCAATTCTCAATTCTTTATTTCTGCTTACATCAACAAGATCTTGAAATTTAATTGGACACAAACATGCACCTTGCTAGGGTATCGCAGTTTGGATAAAGAACTTAAATAAACCAGCAATCTTATTAAAAATTATATTTCTTGCCGTGTTATTATTACCTGCCGGGTAGGCAAAAAGAAAACAGCTGCAAAAATACAGTTGCTATAGCGCTATGGCCATGTCTGATAAATATGTGTGGGCTGTTTAAGAAAAATCTATATAGTGACAGGTTCTCAGTCTATGGATTAAAGTGGTAATACACATGAAACCCTCAACTCCCTTAGTCACCTCTGATAAACTAAATCCATGGGAAAGAAATGAAGTGATGCTATTCTAAGCAGTTATCACATGACAAAAATAAATAAATTATGTAATTTTAAATTCAAATGGATATGTAAAGTACCTGTAGGAATGGATCTTCAACAACACTTGGCAAAGCCTAACATCTTGTCCTATTATATTTGCCACCCTCTATTCCATTGCCGAGGGTGACATTTACTGGAGGTCCACCTCTGGTGCCATGTTGAGACTGGATGAAGCTAGTTAATTTAGACCTCATCCTGTCTTACGTTGTTCTTAACCTGAAAAATAGTACATCATTGAGACAAACAAATTTAACAAGACATTGCGGTTGGGAAGAGACAACTTTAAGGCTGAAATCACCCGACAGCTAAATTGAATCATAAAACCATTGAATCATACGTTGTTTATTTACGTATTATATTATGTACTTACTGAAAAGCCAATAAATACACGGCGGCAATCCATTTTCTTATTTTCCTATGTATTTCATCTTATTTTCATACTTCACATTTAAAAATAGTACTGCACATTACGCGACATTATGGGGTTTAGAAATCCCATGGATCTTTAAATAAAAGTAGATGGCTATCTCATACACTTGTTTTTTTAGTGATAGCTAAATAAAACATAGAAATCAACAAAATATGGGAAACCACAGATCACTTGTACAGTTAATATTCTTAAATCTAAGAAAAGGCGTAGAGCCTGAGGTAATTATTGCTATACAGCCGTTTTACATGCATAATCGATCATCGATTATGAAAGTAACACCTAGTATTTTGCAATTCTCATTGCAAGCTCTTAACGTTTCAAGTTTGGTTTTACATTGGCAACGTTAACGATTAATACGTTCAGAAAAAATACCGCGATAGCATTTTTGACATTTACCATTACCAAACCATTTCCGAACCGCTAACGTTACGTTGAAATGGTAAAACCTTTGACAAATAGCGCGATTGGCCTCCAGGTCGGTAGAGTAGTGCCGCAAATAAAAATAAAAATAATTAATATAAGTGTGCTACCGATTTCCTTATTATGGGTGCGCATCCCATAGACGAATAAAAGAATATAAATATGACAAATATCATGACAAATGAGTGATAAATAAATAACGTGAAGACAACGTGAAAAGTAGAGTTGCGTGAAATATATTTTGTGTACATCTGAGAGCTGGAGCTACTTAGTATATAACAAATACATTTTGAATGATTTTTTCTTTTATTTAATAAAAACTAACACTTGTGTTCAAGAATAATGCTGTAAATAAATAAAACCTAAATAATTAATTATTAGACATAAAACTAAGATATCTTGGAAAATCATTTAAATAAGTTTCGTTTCATGGAAGTTCAAAATAATTAGAATGTGATATTAAAACGTAAGGGAAAATTAAATTAAAGTTCTATTGCATAAATAATATAATAAATTAATTGAGTTAATAGATGTGTCTTAAAACCACGCATTGGATTGAAAATAGAAGAATAGAATAAGTAATACAATAGTTATAAATATAAAATTAGTCTAGGATTTGTTATCCTTTTATCAGGTGTATTATTTGCCTTTACTCTAAATATATTGGATATAATCAATCATGGTATATTGATAGTAAGAATATACTTTTAAAAAACAACATGTACCAACAAAATATTCCTGAGTAATTAAATAATCATATAAAATAGAATTAAATAGTATGTATGTTTGGATTAACGAAATTTATGTGTATCATCGTGTTAAATATAATTTGATCCAGTTATTTGGTATCTACCATGGTAAATACCATATTAATACAATTAACCTTATTGTAATTCAGGAAAATAAGTTGATATTTCTAAGCCTACTAAGACACCTACATGCCTAATATATTTATTACCCTGTAAATGTTTAATCAATTTATTTGCATTTATGTGACATTTCTATTGAAACATTTCTAAACTATAATACACGAATTAGAAGGTATATTAATACGATGTTGTTGTTTTTTGGCTATGTTCTAATAAATTCAAGCTTTTCATAACACTTATAGTTTTTGATACAGTATTTTTAAACAGTTTACTTATAATAACATTATAATTTTTTAACATAGGTGCAATTTTTTCTATTTTATTATTATATCCATTTATGAAAATAATTCTTATTTTATGGTAGCGTATTTTACGGCTTCAGTGTCAAGTCCCAATAGCAGTAATAACATCTACTGTTATTTTCATTTATGAGTAGATCTAATTATATATTTATGTATCTTTTAAATATTTTAATGTAACGAAGTTATGACTTAAAAAGACAGGTAAAGAATTGTAACTGCACCTATGTTCTTAGAAAATAACTTTTTCTTGTCGGTAATACAAACAAAATTTATTCATTATTTTAGTTACAACCTATTTCAAATTATAAAGAACAAAGTTAGTTTAACAATAATATTGTAAATCATTAAAAAGTTATATATCTTTCAGTTTGATAAAGTATGAATAAGAATAAAATTTGTTTTGTTTAATCCAGAGAAAATTCATCCAAACAAAATGTTCACCAGATATATTTTTTTAAAACTATTTACTTACTTTTTAATAACAAAATAGAAAAAAAACATTAAAATTATGTAGTAATGATAAGTATGAAAATAAGCAAAAAAAACTTTTGCCATGCACTTTTTTTTTTCAAATTAATGGGGATGGTGTACTGTGGTGACACATCACTCCCTAATATAAGGTATATTATAGTTATATATGAGTTAGCTTGTAGCGTCAGTCAGTCGCCAATATACGTCTGAACTGCAAATACGTGTTTCTCTTGATTCTCCCCTAACAGCCAACATCGCAATCATACCCTGCAGCTTTACCAGATTTCATACTTTTTAACGCTTTCACAATCTCATCCATTTCATTCTCACTTTCGTTTTCAATTTCATCCACTTCTGCAGTAGTTATTTCTTGCGCTAGATCTTCTTTCTCAAATAAGCTATCAAAATATTCCTTCCATTTTTTCAACACACATTCCTCACCTTTTATTACACAACCATCCTGGCTTCAAATTCTATTCAACTCAGACGACGTGGTTTTACTTCGAGATTTCCAGAAGACTTTTAAGTTAAAACGAAAGTTTTCCGACAGCCTCCTGTCAAATTCATCCTTATTCTTATCCTTCATTCTATCAACAGTCTTTTTAACTACATCCTTCAAACTTTTATACTCCTTTCGTGCTTTCTCTAAATCTTCATCCGTCGCTTATAACATTCTTCGGTTAGCTTTGGTAGCTAACCAATCCAACCATGCTTTCTTCTTCTTCTGCACAACTTCTTGTACCTCATTGGTCATCCACGTACTCCGTTGTTTTTCCTATCATCCTATGGAAACTCCAAATACTTCTATCGCGACATCCACAACACCTTTTTTAAATCCATTCCATCCTTCTTCAATGTCAGATATCTCCTCTAGGTTATTAAGTTTCTCTTTCAATCCTTTGAAATACTCCTTTTTTACCTCTTTATCTTGCAAATTTTCTACTTTCACTCTTTCTAATGCACTACTCCGCTTAGTTACCCTGTGCCACCACCGTTTGAAGAGACCATTTATTCGTGATAGCACCAGAAAGTGGTCTGTGTCAATACCATCACCGCGGTACACTCGGGTGCCTACAATTTTACTCTTAAATTTTTCATCCACATTCACAAAATTAATTATAGTTCTTGATGCAATATCCGTTCTTGTATATAAGAGGATCTTTTTGTGTTGAAACATTGTATTCGACACAAAAAGATCCCACTCTTAACAAATCTCTAACACATTCTTTCCATTTTCATTTACTCTTTCATCACCAAACGTAACAAGAACCTTATCATACCCATCTCGTTTTATACTTACCCATCCATTAAAATCTCCCAGCATAATAATTCTTTCATTCGCCTTGCAGTTTTTCAAAACATATCATACATTGTACCAAAACTCCTCATTTTCCTTTTTTGCTTTCGTAGAGCCACCCGAACCCACATCCGTCGGTGCATAGATACCTAAGATAAAGATTCGAGTGATTTCGACCTTCAGCCTAATTCAGAGGAGCCGAGGGCTCACACATTCGAACTCAGTCGCACATTCAGCCATTCGTGCGGAAAGAATCACGCCGACTCCCTTACAGCCTCGGTCGGAACTAGAAACTCCAGACCAATACTCTGTGAAGAGGCCATGTTTCATCGTCTCGCAACCTTTCCGCTTTGTTTCATTCACACACAAAACATCTATGCGCCTCTTATCCATCATCGTTTCTCGTTTTCTTTCTCGTTTTTTGTGCGGGTAGGCAAAGCATCAACACACATAAGTTTTTGGTCCAAAGTTTTAATTAAAATTAATTACTTACCAAACATTAATTTACTTATGTTTTGGTTTAATTAACTCTTAAGCCTATTAGCACTTGCCCACAAATAAAATTTTCACTTTTAAAACACTCTCACTGAATATCACAAAACTGCACAGTCATGGATCTTTCTGAACAACTTTGCGCCCATTTCAAAGCTTTATTTGCAAATGGGAGACTTTGAAGATCAACTGAAGAAGGCCACAGCATCACCACCTGCAGACCACAGCGATCTTGCCGCACTGCCCCGGGATTTCAACAACTTCAAGTCGTTTGTGTGGCAGGTTCTGAGCAAACTGAAGGCCCAAACCAACCTGCTTTCTCTTGGTCTCGACCGTTACGAGACTTTCCTGCGCCGGAAGGTCCTTCTATTCCATGGCATTGCTGAAAACAAAGAAGAGCGGTTAACAAGTGTTATCACAGACATTTTAAGCAAGCAAATGGAGCTCTGTGAATTTACCTCGGATGATGTTCAAGTGTGTCATCGATTGGGGACCTCCACAACGAAGCTACGAGCAGTTCTAGTGCGGTTCCACCACCATGACAGCAGACGTGTTGTATGGGATTCCAAAACATTGCTCAAGGGCTCTGGTATAATTATTTCGGAGTTTCTGACAAAATCCCGGCATACAGTGTTCGTTGCTGCCAGAAAACACTTCGGAGTGTGTTACTGCTGGTCGGCTGATGGCAAAATTGCTATTATTTTGCTCGATAGTTCACGCAAAAGCATTGAAGTTTCGAGTGAGCTGCAGGAGCTGATAAAGCGGTACCCGAAGCCACAATACAAGACGACGGCAGCTAAAACTTTAGCTGAATCCTCTGGCAGCCCTGCATCAACATCATCAGCGACTGCTTAGCAAACCGCAGCTCAGATTGTTATGAAGCCGCCGGTCAAATCTGCAGAGGTCAGAATAACACGCAGTACCAGGAAGTGATGTATTTTCCATCGAAGTTGGTTTCCAATGTTGTAGGGTTGTATTCACTTTGTATAACACGGCAGATTTTAAATTTATCGCTTTTTCCACGCTTGTTTTGTTTTCCTGTTTTGTGAAGTTATTTTCTCTCAATCTGTCATTTAGTCAGTTTGACATTAATTTTTTTTTTCTTTACGGTGGTGGTACTTCTTGTTTTACTGCAACTTATACAACCATGAAACTAGTTTTACTCCTCGACGTAGGACTTGTGTAAAAACTTGTTTACAACTCACGTAGTGTTATTTTGTGTTTGTCTTGTGAAAAATGCATTGTGTTATTTTGTGTGAAAAGCGATCTCTTTCACCTCACCGCGGCAAGTGCTGATTAGGCAAATTATTGGTGGCACTGTTTAGCCATATTATAATTAGTTTGTAGTCAGGTTATTACTGTATTATTAATTTATTTATACATAGGTATTTTAGGTATTTTTTATATTATTTTATTTTTATATTTTATATGAATGATAGTAATATTTTACTTCTCTTAAACGACAGTTTTCACTCTTGCTTTTCTTTGTCGGACAGCTTTTTAAGTGCCAACAGTGATAGTGATTCCTTCCTTTCTGTCCATGACCTGGTAAAGACTGTATTTTCAAGGTTTCGTAAGAATTTCAATATAGTACATATTAACGCGCAGAGTATTCCCAGCCATTACCCTGATCTTCTGGCAACTTTTAGTAATTCACACAATACCCGAACTATGATCATACACTGTTGTTGGGTGACTTCAACACATGTTTAATTAAAGATGACTCTAGCCTCGTAACGCCCAGGCCTCTGGAAGCTTTTCACAGATAGCTGCCCAGGTGCCTTTTAGAAGGTATGATTCTTCAAAGTGAAATAAACCTTATTTGCAATTCTTTGTTAGGAAGAAGCTTGCAGTTCCAGCATATCCTGGGTCTACTGATATAAACCAAATCACATGTTTCAGGGAACCTCTAGTTAATTAGTTTGAACCATAAAATACTCATAGACACAGATATTTACTTGAAAAGTATATAAAAAAAGGATAAATATACACCTGAGTTTATAGCTATAAGGTTGCTTTCTAATAAAAGGTTTGCATAAGCTTGGGCTTGTACCACTATAGAGCTGTATACCTATTAAAAGGTATCTGGGCGTTACGAGGCTAGGACTAATAGACTACAGTCACTCTTATCCTCGGTCAATCTCCATATTCTTCCTCTATCTGCAACACACCACTTTCCAAACTGCGTGCCCTCTCATCTTGATCTGCTAATTTCTTCATCTCCCGATCTGGTTGCTGTGCACGGTCACTTTCCCGCAAACTTCTCATACCACGATTTAATTTATCTTTCAAACAAAATTCGACCCCCCCGGCGTAAATCCGAATATCGTTTCTTACGTAGCTTCAGGGGCATTGACTTGGAGAAGTTGCGGCGAGATGCTTCCAGTATCGACTGGAATTCTGATCTTGACGCTGACCTGATCGATGAGAAGGTCAAACTTTTTAGCGAGCATGTCTTGAAACTGTATGACACTCACGCCCCCATTAAGAAAGTCAAAATTAAACACGTTCCTGCTCCTTGGCTCACTCAGGATATTAAAGATATGATGGGTAAGTGCGACCGACCAAAAAACGGTTTAAGCGATGTCCAAAAAATCAACACTTAGCGCGTTACAGATTTCTAAGAAACTGTTGCAGTCGGATGTGTAAAGATGCGAGAAGGCGCCACATACACAACTTGATTGAGGGCTGTGATCCTACTCGTGTTTGGAATTTCCTTAAAACGCTTGGAATTAGCAAGTCGACGGTTTCTTCTTCTGGTGCTGGTTTAAATCTAAATGATCTCAATAAACATTTCTCTCTTCCTCCAGTTTTTATTGATAACACCGTAAAATCTAGCACCTTATTCCATCTCTCTTGCTAAAATTTACCAGCTTGTTGCTCTTTCAGCTTCAATTCCGTATCAGGGGAAGATGTTAAGAAACATTTGCTCTCCATCTCTTCAACTGCTGTGGGCGATGACAACCTTTGTTCCCGTATGCTTTCCTTGCTTCTTCCAGAACTTTTGCCTATTCTGACACACATTTTTAACTTTTCCCTGGCATCAAATTCTTTCCCTTCCACATGGAAACGTGCAAACATTATTCCTCTCCCTAAAACGTCCAATCCTTCATCCTTCTCCGAGTTTCGACCTATATCCATACTTCCTTTCCTATCTAAAGTCATTGAGCACATCGTCCATAAGCAGCTTGCTGACTATGTTATATCAAATAATCTACTTTCTCAATTTCAATCCGGTTTTAGACCTGGTCACAGCACTGTAACGGCTTTGATTAAAGTCACAGATGACATCCGATCTGCTATGGATGAAAAATTTTTGACCATCCTTACTTTGCTTGACTTAATCAGCGTATATAATTCTGTAGATTTTGATGTTCTCCTTTCAATACTTCGTTCTCTTAACATTTCTTCTCCAGTAATAGCCTGGTTTGACTCTTACCCTCGTGGTCGCTCGCAGCGGGTATGCTCTGATGAGGTCTCATCTGACTGGTGTGACATTGTTGCGGGAGTTCCACAGGGTGGCGTACTCTCTCTTCTTCTTTTTAGTATCTTTATTAACACCGTCACTTCAAAAATCTCCTCAAACTTCCATCTCTACGCGGATGACTTGCAAATTTATCGACATTGCAATGTTTCTGATATAATTGGTGCAGTCGATGGAATCAATTTAGATCTCACTAAAATAAGCGCTTGGGCAACATCATTTGGTCTGTTGGTAAATCCTTAAAAGTCGCAGGTATTGATTTTGGGTATCAGATACATGTATAAGCAGTTGAATTTTTGATGTATCCCACCTGTCATTTACAATGGAACCGCCATTGCTTATACTAGTACCGCTAAGAATCTTGGGGTTATATTTGATTCCAATCTGACTTGGATCCCTCACGTCGATGAGCTCAGCAGGAAAATTCATTACTCTTTTCACTCGCTTAAACGTCTTCAAAGTCTCTTGCCCCTAAAAACTTAAATCTCTCTGGTACAATCTCTTCTCTTTCCGGTACTGGACTATACCGATTCTTGTTTCCCTGATGCCACAGAGGAGCTCTTAAATAAGCTTGAGCGTCTCCAGAATCTGTGCATACGGTTTGTTTTCGGACTCCGTAAGTACGATCACGTTTCCCAGTTTCGCAAACAGCTCAAGTGGCTCCCGATCCGATTCCGCAGGAATACTCGCATTCTTTGTTCGCTATACAACATTTTATATAATCCGTGCGCGCCTTTCTATCTGCGTGAGCGCTTTAAATTCTCTCGTCCACTGGACAAGCCTTGTCGTTCTAATGTTAGAACGGTGTTTGCCATTCCTCACCATCATACTGATTTTATCCATATTCCTTTACTGTTCATGCGGTTAGGTTATGGAATTCACTACCACACATTGTTCGAGACAGCCCTTCCATTGCTGTCTTTAAGAAGAGAGTAAGAGAGCACTATCTTTCACTATCCGAGTTAATTAGGTATATTATAGCTATGTAAGTATGTATTATAGTTAATCATATGTTTAGTTCAGTTTAGGTAGTATTCGTGTAATATATGTATGAAAGTATTTATATATTTTTATTGGCATTTATTTATTAAAATAAGTAATTGTGCACGCCCAATACGCCTGTCTTGTAGAAGTCTCACTTTCTGTAGGTCAGCTGGAAGAAATTTCTTAGTAGAAATAAGTTGTCCTGTTGTATCGTCATTCTTTTGAATATTGTCTCTTGTAATGTTTCTTGTGTGCAATAAATGGTTAATTATAATAATAACTAGCGGCCCGCCCAGCGCTTTCACCCGCTGCTACTTACCAGTTTTCCCGTAGAAATTGGATTTTTGCCCGCAGTAAAAAGTAGTTTACTTCTTTACTCCGTTCCAGCAGAAGTGACTCAACAGGACCATGTGCCAGCAAAAGTGGCCCGTCATGTTAAACAACTTTTAATTTGATGCCGATACCTCATCTCCTGTAGTTTAGATGGGATGCTGGTGTTCTGCTTTAGGTACTCCAGGCCCTCGATGACCATGTACCAGCAAAAGCAGCCCGTCATGTTAAACAACTTTTACTTTGAAGCCATTACCGTAGCTCTTCTAGTTTAGATGGGATGCTGGTGGTCTGCATCAGGTACTCCAAATCCTTGATGACCATGTTCCAGCAGAAGCGGCCCGTCATGCTGAAACTATTGCTATCAAGCCATTATCGTATCTCATATAGTTTAGCAGTGCTCCTGGTGCCCACCATCAGGTACTCCAGACCCTCAATGACCAAGTGCCAACAAAAGAGGCCCGTCATGATAAACAACTTTTACTTTGAAACCATTACCGTATCTCCTATAGTTTAGATGGGATGCTGGTGGTCTGCATCAGGTACTCCAGATCCTCGATAACCATGTGTCAGCAGAAGCGCCCCGTCATGCTGAACAACTTTTAATTTGATGCCGATACCTTATTTCCTGTAGTTTAGATGGGATGCTGGTAGTCTGCTTTAGGTACTCCAGACCCTCGATGACCATGTACGGTCGCGTTCTAAAGTGGAGTCATAGTTAACACAAACCTCAGAAAACAAGTCGCTCGCACCCGCGGCTACACTCACACAATGACACAAATGACGTATAACATACTATTATTTGACGAACTACCATTGTATAATAGGCTGAGTAGTATTGACTATTTCACTACATGAATCATTAGCTTCGGTAGCGTGGTCAGTAGCGCGATCAAGAAAATTCTTGACCGTTATTGTGGAGACAATGGATCGAATCCCGATATCTTAGTTGTAATTTTTATTTTATCAAATGAAGCAAAATTTAGTAAATTTTGAATTACATTTTAGTTGTTGCTAGATCGTTTGCGAGATAGTGCGTGTGCTAAGTGATTTTTTTTAACCTAAGTTTATTTATTAAACTTCAGTGTTTATTTCTTCGAAATGCATACTATTATCAGTTTGCAGGATAAGCAGCGTATTGTTGCGCTGCAATTATCTGTGGCGCTGCATGATATTGGATTCAATTTAACTCAAATTGCTAATCAGACTGGTCTGGCCGTAAGTATAGTTTTATTTCATTACAATTGTATTTTAAATATTAAAAACTTTGACTCATAGTATGTTGGTAGCTGTGAACCGATTAGTATAAACTTTTTTATTAATAATGCTACTTTGTTTTAGTGGAAGACTGTTAAACGTTGGGTTACACATTTTGAAGAGGAAGGTAGCGTAAAAACTCGACTCGTCTTATTAATGATTCACAGCGGAGGATGATGGTGTAACAATATGAAGAAAATGGTTCTGCCGCTGGTCCAGGCGAATTAGTAGCACAAGAAACAGGGCGTGCAACTGCCGCTAATTATGTTGATATGCTACAGGAAAGCATGCTACCGACGACGCCGACGGTGCGAAATGTTTAACTGTTTATCCTGCTAGTGAAGTTCCTCGTTTTGCATTTGTCCAGGATAAATTGTCCAGTGCATCGAGCTGCCGTGGTGTATAATTGGTTGAGCCAGCACCCAGATATCCAAGTTATTCGTTGGCCAGCAAAATCTCCGGACTTAAATCCCATAGAGAATTTATGGGGTTTAATGGTGCAAAGGTGGGACATGCGCAATGAAAGAACTACAGAAGCTTTAGAGGCTCACTGCCTGGGAGTGTGGGAGAGTACCAGAGGAACAGATATATGCACTTATTTGATCGAGTCTATTAAGTGTTGTTGAAAACAGCGGAGGTAACACCAAATACTAATTATGTAAGCGGCGATTTTTACTTAAGATTCCAATCAGACCCGATCTAGCATACATTGCTGATTATCTTGTGTATTTCATTATAATATATGAATATACACAAAATAATCAGCAATGTATGCCGAAGCGGGCCCGATAAATCGTTGCTCACTCAACCTCTGTTTACCTGCTTACCCGCCTACTATTGCAGTAGGTATTTGTGGAGCATTACATTAGCAATTAAATTATGCTAAAACATCGATATATATTTATATAAGATTGATCATTATTAGTCAGTTATCTTAAGGCCTTGCTTCAATATCTTTTCATTACGAAAACGAGTACTTAAGCTTAAACCTTGAGATGTAGGCAAATAACTGATTTATTATTATTACAATTACTTTTACTTCCGAGGAAAGTGCATCATCGTTAAACATAGAACAATAAAATAATTACTAACGAAATTATTACTTAAATAACTTTATTGAAAGATTCAATCCAAGATTTGGATCATTCCTATGATCTTATAAATAATTACCTATCGATGTTTCAGCTAATGAACACTTAATATCATTTTACATAATATTGTGTTTTATCATTCAAACAAAACTATTAACTAAGTATTACGACAGCAAGTATTTTATGTAGTTTTACATACTCGTATCTTATGGTTACCAAAAGATCTCATTCATGTCAGTTTGTTATTTACATAAAGTGATACCATACCTACCAATAAAATAATTTCTTACCTTACTTTTTGTTTTATTACAATATTATAGGTTTATGTTTTTAGATATAATATTTTGATACATAATTTACAATAAACATTTATAGATATAATACATAGATGAATTTATTGAAAAATATTATATAAAATAATTATTACTGGAGAAAATATGGTAAAAACATTTAAAAAACATTATTCAACATACAGAGATCGGATGGGAACCCGGTTCCGTTCTGATTAGAAGGTAAGAACTATTACCGCTAAGCTACGGTAGCTTGTGATCAATACGACGAAATAAAGATATGTAATCTATTGCTTTACTACAAGTGAACGAATAAGGATAACTATAAACAGTTTTAGACAAACCAGTGTGATGTATACTTTGTGGTGATGTAGTGGCGAATAGGCTATCACCGAGTAATTATTTCAAAGATTACATAGATGTCGCTTATAGGTGGTAATCTGTTTAAGTTTTAATGCTACGCCTTAAGGTGGACTTTTCTACTTACAGTCGATAATCTTACGTGTGTGCGTAAGTTAGTAAAGTAAGTACAGAGGATAATAACCCGTATTGCATTCTGTCAAGTGGTCTAACTATGACTCCACTTATGAATCCGACCGTACTTGCAAAAGCAGCTCGTCATGCTTAACAACTTTGACTTTGAAGCCATTACCGTAGCTCTTCTAGTTTAGATGGGATGCTGGTGGTCTGCATCAGGTACTCCAGATCCTCGATAACCATGTGTCAGCAGAAGCGCCCCGTCATGCTGATCAACTTTTGCTATGAAGCCATTTTCGTATCTCTTATAGTTTAGCTGTGCTCCTGGTACCCTCCATCAGGTACTCCAGATCCTCAAGTGCTGACAAAAAGTAGTCCAAGTCCGTTTTCAATATACCACCAATATCAGTGCCAAATTTCACGAAGATCGCTAAATCGGTTTGGATAATTTGGGTAATATCCGCTATATTTCCCGCTTTTCCTGCTTCTAACCGTTTTCCCGTGGGAATTAGAAATTTTCCCGTAGTAAAAAGTAGCCTATGTTACTCAGGAATGTTGTAGCTTTCTAATGGTGAAAGAATTTTGAAAATCGGTCTAGTAGTTTCGGAGTTTATCGATTACATACAAACAAACAAAAAAACAAAGAAACAAAAAAACAAATCTTTCCTCTTTATTATATTAGTGTAGATAATCATCATCATCTGACATACTTCATCTATTTTATCCACCATTCCTCCCCTAACATTCATCGTAGCAAAGCGGCTCTCTGTAGCCCGCAATCCGCACCCGACAGGAACGAGACGTGATGAGTCGCGAACTCCTTTATCGCCGCCATATAGATTTTTGTTGGAGTTAAAAATCATTGCGTTCCCACGAGAAGCTAGAGAAATATAGTGTCGATCCTGGCAGAGCCCTGCATACCAGGGCAAGGTTAGCCTTAATCTTCGTTTCACTGCGTGAAAACTCTGAAAGCATTTTATTTTGAACTAGCTGGTGCCCGCGAACTTTATTTCGCTGAGTGAATGTGATGATTTGCTACCACCGCCGGTACCAGTGTTTCTTGCCTTAGACTTTAACTAAAACTCCAACCAAGGTACCTAAGTTAAGCATGTCAATCCTTATGAGAGGAAGAAAATGACCATTACGCTAATAACATTTTGTTGAATCTTGGAGTGTTCACTTTACATTGGAGTGTTCATCGGCCTAATGCACTGAAAGGATAGCATTACCGCATCTTTACGTATACTATAACTTTTCTAATGTTTATTATTAAGTAATTATATTTATACCGTGTGCCTTGTGATGCCGCCTGGGAATAACATTTTCCAAACTTTACCAATTTTAAACGGCGACTAATGGCTGAATTCAAGAAACAACTGAACACCTTTCCCCATGGAACATAGGTCGAAATATAGAAATAGACACACATAGTCAATTAACCAGCTGATTGGCAATATTTTATGGGAGGAGGTCCAATTTTTGTTTAATATTTTGTTCCGTGTTCCATGAAGAAAGTTTTTAGTTTCATGAGTACTATGATCTCATATCGACTTGTTATACCCGTATTGTTACTCCCTGTATACAAAAGCTTTTTTTTGCAAAGCATCAACATGCATAAATTCTTGGCCCAAAGATTTAATTAGGATTAATTACTAACCAAAAATTAATTTCATTTATGTTTTGATTGATTAACTCTTAAGCCCACTAGCACTTGCCCACAAATAAAATTTACACATTGAAGACACTCTCACTGAATATAACAAAAAGTGATCAAAAAGTCATACAAACTGTGCAGTCATGGATCTTTCTAAACAACTTTGCGCCCACGGTGACGACATTTTAAAGCTTTATTTGCAAATGGTAGACTTTGAGGAGCGACTGAAGAAGGCCACAGCATCACCACCTGCAGAGCACAGTGATCTTGCTGCACTGTCCCGGGATTTCAACCACTTCAAGTCGTCTGTGTGGCAGGTTTTGAGCAAACTGAAGGCCCAAATCCTCTCGGTATCGACCGTTACGAGACTTTCCCGCGCCGGAAGGTCCTGCTATTCCATGGCATTTCTGAAAACAAAGAAGAGCGGTTAACAAGTGTAATCACAGACATTTTAAGCAAGCAAATGAAGGACAGTGAATTTACCTCGGATGATGTTCAAGTGTGTCATCAATTGGGGACCTCCACAACGAAGCCACAAGCAGTTCTAGTGCAGTTCCACCACCATGACAGCAGACATAGAAAGATTGAAGTTTCGAGTGAGCTGCAGGAGCTGATAAAGCGATTCCCGAAGCCGCAATACAAATTGAAGGCAGCTAAATCTGCAGCTGAATCCTCGGCAGCCCTGTATCAATATCATCAGCGACTTCTAAGCAAACCGCAGCTCAGGTTGTTATGAAGCCGCCGGTCAAACCTGCAGAGGTCAGGGGCGCGTTCAATGGACCACGGATAATATATCTTTCGTCGCTCTTTTATAATTTGACAGTTCGTAAAACCGCGCTTTGGAGCGCATGGTAGAAAATTTCTCCTGACTGGCGCGCTAAAACGCGGTTTTTTGACCTGTCATTTTTTCTTTAGAAATAAGCAGTACCTGTTGTACCATTTTTCCATATGTTCTATGTTTTTGTATTTTCTTGTGTACAATAAATTGTTAAATAAAAATAAATAAATAAATAAAATACCGACTAGGAGAAACAGCATGAACGGGCCCCTGAACAACACGTAGTACCAGGAAGTGACGTATTTTCCATCGAAGTTGGTTTCTTATGTTGTATTCACTTTGTATAACACGGTAAATTTTAAATTTATCGTTTTTTCTACGTTTGTTTTGTTTACCTGTTTTGTGAAGTTATTTTCTCTCAATCTGTCTGACATTTAGTCAGTTTGACTAATTTTTTTTATTTACGGTGGTACTTCTTGTTTTACTGCAACTTGTATACAACCATGGAACTAGTTTTACTCATCGACGTAGGAGTACTTGTGTAAAAACTTGTTTACAACTCACGTAGTGTTATTTTGTGTTTGTCTTGTGAAATAATTATTGTGTTATTTTGTGTGAAAAACGATCTCTTTTACCTCAACGCGGCAAGTGCTGACTAGGCAAATTATTAGTGGCACTGTTTAGCCATATCATGATTAGTCAGGTTATTACTGTATTATAAATTTATTTATACATAGGTGTTTTAGGTATTTTTATATTATTTTATATTTATATGAATGATAGGTAATATTGTACCTCTCTTAAACGACAGTTTTTACTGTTACTCTTCGTTGTCAGACAGCTTTTTAAGTGCCAACAGTGATAGTGATTCCTTCCTTTCTGTCCATGACCAAGTAAAGACTGTATTTTCAAGGTTTTGTAAGAATTTCAATTTAGAACATATTGACGCGCAGAGTATTCTTAGCCATTAGCCTGATTTTCTGGCAACTTTTTGTAATTTTTCAGAAGATGCAATTCTTTTATCCGAGTCCTTTCTCAAGCCTTCTTTATTATCTTCTCAATTACCTCTTCCAAGCTACAAACTTATTTAAAATGGCCGAATCGGTAAGGGTGGCGGTGGCGTGGCCATCTACCTTCGTGGTGAAATTAGTCATAAAGTTGTTAGTGTGTCACCTAGTCCCTACACTGGAACTGCGGAACATATGTTTATTGAGGTCACCCTACATCACCAAAAGATTTTACTTGCTGTATATTAAAGTGCTTCTCTTCACATTGATTATTTTAATTCTCAGGAAAACCTATTATGCACACACTGCCCAAACTATGATCATACACTGTTGTTGGGTGACTCAACACATGTTTAATTAAAGATGACTCACGGACAAATAGACTACATTCACTCTTATCTTCGGTCAATCTACAAATTCTTCCTCTATCTACAACACACCACTTTCCAAACTGCGTACCTTCTCTTCTTCATCTGCTAATTTCTTCATCTCCCGATCTAGTTTCTGTGCACGGTCAGTTCCCCGCTAACTTTTCATACCACGATTTTATTTATCTTTTAAACAAAATTCGACCCCCCCCGGCGTAAACCCAAATATCGTCTCCTACGTAGTTTCAGCGGCATTGACTTGGGGAGAAGTTACGTTAAGAATCGACTGGAATTTGGTTCTTGACGCTGACCTGGTCGATGAGAAGGTCAAACTTTTTAGCGAGCATGTCTTAGAACTGTATGACACTCACGCCCTATCAATAAAGTTAAAATTAAGCGTTCCTGCTCCTTCGCTCACTCAGGATATTAAAGATAAGGTGGGTAAGCGCGACTGAGCAAAACAGTGGTTTAAGCGATGTCCAACAGATCAACATTTAGCGCGTTTTAGATTTCTAAGATATCGTTGCAGTCGCATGTGTACAGATGCAAGAAGGCGCCACATACACAACTTTATTGAGGCCGTGATCCTACTCGTGTTTGAAATTTCCTTAAAACGCTTGGAATTGGCAAGTCGATGGTTTCTTCTTCTGGTGTTGGTTTTAATCTAAACGATTTCAATAGACATTTCTCTCTTCCTCCAGTTTTTATTGATGACACCGTTAAATCTAACACCTTATTCCATGTCTCTTGCCAAAATTAAGTGATAGCGTGTTGCTATCACGTATCACGAAAACGTGCAATGAAAATAAAAATGAAAATGAAATAACTTTATTCAATGTAGGATAGCATTATCACTTATTGATGTCATGATCGGTCATTGTAACAAAAAAGAAATTTGCATAACGCAATTTTCTTCTTTTTGTAACAATTTTGTATTGTCCTAATAGAAAACCGGCTCGGGTAAACATTATTCCTCTCCCTAAAACGTCCAATCCTTCATCCTTCTCCGAGTTTCGACCTATATCTATACTTCCTTTACTATCTAAAGTCCTTGAGCACATTGTCCATAAGCAGCTTGCTGACTTTGTTACATCAAATAATCTACTTTCTCAATTTTAATTTGGTTTTAGACCTAGTCACAGCACTGTGACGGCTTTGATTAAAGTCACAGATGACATCCGATCTGCTATGGATGAAAAATCTTTGACCATCCTTACTTTGCTTGACTTTACCAGCGCATTTAATTCTATAGATTTCGATGTTCTCTTTTGTTCATCTCTTCTCCAGTAAAAGCCTGGTTTGACTCTTACCTTCGTGGTCGCTCGCAGCGCGTATGCTCTGATGAGGTCTCCTCTGACTGGTGTGACCTTGTTGCGGGAGTTCCAGAGGGTGGCGTACTCTCTCCTCTTTTTTTACTATCTTTATTAACACCGTCACTTCAAAAATCTCCTCAAACTTCCATCTCTACGCGGATGACTTGCAATTTAATCGACATTTCAATGTTACTGATATAATTGGTGCAGTCGATGGAATCAATTTAGATTTCACTAAAATAAGCGCTTAGGCAACATCTTTTGGTCTGTTGGTAAATCCTCAAAAGTCGCAGATTTTGAACTTGGGTAGCAGTAGAGTACAGGTACATGTATAGGCAGTTGGATTTTTGCTGTATTCTACCTGTTATTTACAATGGAACCGCCATTGCTTATGCTAGTACCGCTAAGAATCTTGGGGTTATATTTGATTCCAATCTAATTTGAAAATCCATTACTCTTTTCACTCGCTTTTAAGCGTCTTCAAAGTCTCTTGCCCCTAAGAACTAAAATCTCTATAGTACAATCTCTTCTCTTTCTGGTTCTGGATTATGCTGATTTTTGTTTCCCTGATGCCACAGAGGAGCTCTTAAATAAGCTTAAGCGTCTCCAGAATCTCTGCATAACGTTTGTTTTCGGACTCCGTAAGTATGATCACGTTTCCCAGTTTCGCAAACAGCTCAAGTGGCTCCCGATCCGATTCCGCAGGAATACTCGCATTTTTTGTTCGCTATAAGACATTTTATATAACTCGTGCGCCCCTATCTATCTGTGTTAGCGCTTTAAATTCTCTCGCCCACTGGACAAACCTTGTCGTTCTAATGTTAGAACGGTTCTTGCCATTCCTCACCTTCATATTCCTTTACTGTTCATGCAGTTAGGTTATGCAATTCACTACCACACATTGTTCGATACAGCCCTTCCATCGTTGTCTTTAAGAAGAGAGTAAGAGAGCACTTTCTTTCACTATCCGAGTGAAATAGGTATATTTTAGCTATGTATGTATTAAAGTTAATCATATGTTTAATTCAGTTTAGGTAGTATTCGTGTAATATATGTATGAAATATATTATGTATGTTTATTTATGAAAGTATTTATATACACCCCGTGTGATGTCGGCTTAGAATAGCATCACCCCCTTTCTTGCCCGTGGGTGTCGTAAGAAGCGACTAAGGGACTCGAGGGTGTGTATTGCAATTTTAGGCGATGGGCTGACAACCTGTCACTATAGTGATACACAGTTATCTGATTGACCCTCGAACTTTTGTCAGACGTGGCGTAAATTACCGTTTTTCACGGCCATTTAAATACAAATACAAATACAAATACAAATATCTTTATTACTCTCATTCTTCACAAAACACATAACAACACAACATAGAAATACACAACAGCATTGAGCAGTAAATGAAAAAAAAATGTTGCCTATAAAACAAAAAAAAAAAAATTTCTGAGAGCAAACGGTGAGGAACTCAGGTTGCTTGCCACTATGTTGCTCTAGTCAACATAGGTAGCCCTGATTTTCAGCCCTTACCTATTCATATTAATTGACACAAATTAGCAGAGGGTACATATAGTTTATAAAAAAACAAAAACATTCTTTTAAGTGAATTAAGGTTTGGTCACAGTGGAAAGCTTTTTTAGAAAAAACCCAAATTTATTTAATTAAAATTTAATAAAAAATAATTAAAAATTAATTCTAAAATATGCGTGACGATTGAACGATGCTAGTTACAAAAGTGGAAGTAGGAAGATGACCGAGATACGCAGCACGGCGGCTGTGCTCAATAATTTGTGCTGATGCGGTCGCATGCGTTAGCGCGTGAGGTGCGACGTCCAATATCTTAGATTTTATTATATCGGGTCTTCCTTCATATAGGGTCTTATTATATATCATCTCCCTCCCGAAGTTCAGCAACTATTTGATAGCTTTTGCTGAAAATAGTGCTGAGATGCCTGTTGTAGACTCAGCTGCAGAAACAGGATGACATTTCCTAGATTTGTCGATCTCAGCATAGATTTCTGGTTCTACTGGTTTGTTCTTGATATCTGGTGTCTCTGGTAATTTAGATCTTGCAATACGCTTTCGACATATAATTATGATAATGACTATGATTATTCCTAGTAGCATAAGGTATACAGGAATGGTAGTGTGATACAGGCTGCTTGAATTAAGTTCGTTGAGATGCAGTGGTGGCTGAAGGGACAACTCCGAGTTTCTGGACTGTAGATCTTCAAGGTTTATAGTATTTAATTTAAGTATTGGCTGGTCACTGGAATGCTGTAAGTTCTCATTGGAAGTGATGTCTACCATTTTCATAGCTTGTCCTTTAATGTGGTCATAAATATTGCTTATTGTAAAATCTGGAGCCTGCAGAAAACATCCCTTGGGAATTGTAGATAAGTAACTTCCTTGCAGCGTAGCGTACTGGTCTTGCGAACAAGATAGATGGATTTTCGTGGGTTTTGGAAGGCTGAAAGTGTAGTGTCTTTCATCGAGTTTTTCAAAGGCTGGAGTAGACAGGATGATTGTAGTGAATTTGCAGGAAACGTCAATTTGCTGTATGGTGATCAACTGGTGGATGCATCTCTGCTGACTGGTGACTAGGTGTGACTTCTTTGCCTCGCAGATATACCAAAGACTGGCCTTCGGGCATTCTGCCTCTATGTACATGAAATCATTCTCATGCATTGCTATATAAGGATAGGAGGGTATAATAACTCTATGGCTTTTATTAGGGATGGAAGATAGTTTGAAAAGGTTATAATTTTTAGGGAAGACAATCGGAACCTTAAAAACTATAATTATATTTTCTTTGTCGTAATAGTACCCCAACTTTAAAATGTCAAAATATTCTCTAATATCTAAATCTAACAATTCATCACTTTTATAAAGTGATTTTAACTTAACTAATATCCCCTTAAATGTTTCCGAGCTTAGCATAGAATGGTGTGTACTTTTTGCGCGTATGAATGCTAATAAGTTTTCTAAGCGAGTTAATTCTTCGGAAAGACTATCTATATTATCTTCTAGTATTAAAAGTAATTGAGCTAAATGTGCATACTTAATTAATTCTGTATCGTGCTTAACATCTTTTTCAAAAATAGTTTTGACAGCATTTTCGATTTTTAATTGATTTTCTTTTAAAGCAGAAATTGTCTTAAAAGTTTCATTTGTCCAACTTTTATCAAAACTAATATGGTTATTTATTTCAGTGGTTATTTTATTTTCGTTATCGAACAAGGTTTTAATGGCATTATCGTACTTAATGGCGTCAGTGTAATCTAGGTTTCCAGAGATACTTTTAATTACTGATCCAAATCCGTCGATAAGACCTCTCTTTGCCCTTGAAGGACTGAAAGTAAATAGCTGGTCAGAAATCCTTTTAAGTTTATAGCCGAGATAATCTATATGTGGTCCATACAATGACAGAGTTTTATTATTTAACAGAGGTGTGACATTTTGAAGATTAATTTGAACTGACTCTATATTCGATTTTATGTTACCGAGGTTAACTGATTGTAAAAAGGAATGATGATGGGAAACTATCTTCGATTGTCCCAGGTTAAACGGGAGTAGTCCAGGGCCGTCATCCAGATTGCTCAGGACTATGTCCTCTGCTTGCGTCAGGGTCAGGGCCACGGGCAGTATGAGCAAGATAATCCTGTAACAACCGGGAACTTTTAGGGACACGTTTTAATCGCGACTTGGCTACAGGACCTCTTTTTTTCTTGGTATAAATATGGATAGGGAGATCGGCTAGAACTGTATCTTGCGTGAAACGGGGTGCAAGTTTTTGACGGCAAGCGGCTGGGTTACGAATAAAGATTTGTTGCTCAGGTGAGTAAATTTCCTCTGATTCACGGGTTTTATTGCGACTTTCTGTGAGCTCTGTACGATGATCAAGAGAAGACTCGTTAAGGAGGTTATAAACTTTTTGCATTCTTTGACGGTGATCTTGAATATACTGCTGTAAAAGGTGTTCTGATAAGTTGATATCTAGGGGGTCACGGGGGTCTAAATGTCCGGTAATAATGTCTAAAGGACGACACTTTGTAAAACTATGTATCGAACTGTTATATGCCAAGATAGCATAGGGCATCAAATGAACGACAGTCTCATTGCGTTTTTCTAATTTTAAAATCCTCAAATGTTCCAACAAAGTTGAATGTAACCGTTCCACTATGCCATTTTCATTTGGGGCATAAGCTGAAACTTTATGGTGGTTAATTTTATGTACTCTTGCAAATTCCAAGAATAATTGATTTGTAAACTCAGGGCCTCTGTCTGTCACAACTGTCATGGGAACCCCATGATGGGTGAAGAACTGCAATAAGGCCTGAACTACACTAACAGCGGTAGCATCTCTCAAATAGTAAGCCTGAGCATACTTTGAAAAAGCATCAATAATTATGAGGTATTTCTGATTTTCAGCACTAAATAGGTCCAAGTGAACAATTTCAAATGGTCGCGTAGGTGGAGGTACAATATTAAACTTTTGTTGGATGGGGTTACGGTCGTACTTAGACTGCCCGCAAATACTACATTCATTAATATATTTGCCTATGTGTTCTTTCATTTTGGGCCAGTAGAACTTGTGGGATAAAGACAAATAGCATTCATTGGTACCACGATGGTTAGTCTTTCCTTCATGATACAGTTTTATTATTTCCTGTTGTTTTAAATAGTCCTTTACATTCTCTAATTCCTTTTTAGTCAGGACTAAATTCATGGCAGAATTTTTGAAATTTCTTTGGATGATCGGGATTATAGAATACATTTCTAGCGGAGGGTTGATGAGAAGGCCTGTTTTTACTTTTGGATTGACATATTCCTTTATAAGATTGACTACATCTTCTTCAAGGTTCGCTTTGGACACTTGAACATTTGTCCTTGTATGGGACTCAAAAGGCTTAGAGACTGTTGTTCGACCTTTAATGTTCTCTACAACTGTAATGAAAATTTGCTTATGAAATTTGTTAAGAGGGTCATCGGTAATCGGTACTTCTAAAATAGGATTTTCACTATCAGTGTGTACTGTGGCTGTGGTAGATCGTGAATTCAATTCTGAGCAGAGTGGCCTTTCAGACGTATTAACAAGAAGAGACATGACTTCATCATTATGAATTTCCACTCTTGATAATGCGTCTGCATTTGTGTTAGCTTTACCGGGTTTGTATATAGGTTTGAACTGATATTCACTTAGCTTTAGCCTCCACCTAGTAAGGCGAGAATTGGGGTCTTTGATATTTAATACCCATTGCAGTGGTCTGTGATCGGTTAATAATTTAAATTTACGGCCAAATAGGTAGGGACGGAAATATTTCGTAGCCCACACAATGGCAAGCAACTCTTTCTCTATGGTGCTATAGTTAATTTCACTACTATTGAGGGTACGGGACGCGTATGCAATGGGCTTGTCAGAACCTACAGGACCCTGGGATAGGATGGCCCCAATCGCCAGGTTGCTTGCGTCCGTCGTTAGGATAAAATCCTTATTGAAATCTGGGTATTGGAGTATAGGATCATTTACTAAGAGTGTTTTACACTTCTCAAAACACTCGATATATTCCTGGTCGAAAACTATTTTAGATCCCTTTTTGAGACATTGTGTCATTGGTTTTGTGATTTTGGCAAAATCAGGAATAAACTTCCGATAATAACCCAGAAGACCTAGGAATCTTTTGATTTCTGTACTGGTTTTTGGTAAAGGGTATTTTTGTATTGCTGATATCTTGTCCGGATTGGGTTTTATCCCGTCTCTAGTTATGACATGGCCAAGGTAAGCTGTTTCCAGTTTCAAGAATTCGCTTTTATCCATCTGGATCTTAAAGTTGGATTCACGTAATCTTTGGAAAACTTTTTCAAGATTGATCATATGCTCCTGAAGGGATGTACTGAAAACAATTATGTCGTCAAGATATACTAGACATATCGTGTTCTGGAGGTCCTTAAGCACATTGTCCATGACTCTTTGAAATGTAGATGGACTGTTCTTAAGACCCATGGGCATCCTCAAAAACTCATAGTGCCCATGTTCTACATTAAAAGCTGTTTTATGAATGTCAGTAGGGTCCATTTCAACCTGATAGAACCCACTAGCCAAGTCTAGTGTGGTAAAATATTGGCAGTTACCTAGTTTGTCCAGGACATCAGCAATATTTGGTATGGGGTACTTATCATCGATAGTCTTTTCGTTGACTTTGCGAAAATCTATGACAATCCGCCACTTGGTTTTCCCTGAGGCATCTTGCTTCTTCGGGACTACCCAGATAGGGGAACTCCATGCAGAGTTTGAGGGTCTTATTATATCCTGTTCAAGCATAGATTTAATTTGTTTCTGTACTTCCTCTCGGTGAATAAAAGGGTACCGATAAGACTTTGTATAAACTGGGACCTCATCTGTCGTTTTAATTGCGTGTTTAATCTTATTTGTAAATGTAAGAGGTTCACCCTCGACATAGAAAACATCAGCATAACGGGAGCATAAGGTTTTCAAATTAACCTTTTCCTCCTCGTTAAGATGGTCTGTTCGTAAACGAGAGATGACTTCTTTTACACGATCAGGCATTTTATGGGTGCTTTCAAAATTATATATCTCGCCTTTAACGGCACAATCCATAGAATAAATCACATCATGGTGACTAGGATTGTGAATTTCTAGAAATCCTCTACTATTTTTAACTGTCGTTAAACACTCACTTATAACACAGTTCGAGATCACCTGTTGTGGAACGTAAACTTCTCCATCTCTAACGTTAATCGGGACTTTAACAAATTTTGAAGAACCGGAAGGAATAAATTCCTCATACAGATTAACATTTCTTGAATTATAAATTTTTAAAGGATTTACTGAATGCGGTGTGTTAGTGGTGAACATCATATTTTTGTAGCAAATATTAGCCTTCCATGCTTCAAAAAGATCTGAGCCAATCAAACCATCGAAATAGGGATGAAAATCATAGATGAAAAATGTTATTTCACTATCGTCATTGAATTCTGTAAAGGAGGGCAAGGTAATAGAATAATCACTGCGTGTTACAGAATGAGAATTTGTAACTTCGAAAGGAGTGTAGTTGAGGGGTGTATCACCGAAATATTTTTCGACTGCTTTTGGGCAAATAAATGACTGATTAGCTCCAGTGTCGACTAGTAGCTTTAAGGGTGGTGATTTTATTTCAATATAGGGAAGTCGACGCTGAGTCTGCAAGTTGACGTCTATTTTGATTCGTCGGACTTCCGGGCGCCCTGAAAATCCTGGGTTTCTGTTTTCAGAGGATACTGAGGTGATTCCTCATAAGAAGGAGCAGCAGCAATTTCAGGATACTGATAAAAATCATACTGTGCATCAAAAGCATAATTGTACCCGGGGTAATCATAAGCTTTGTTGTCCTCATAGCTTTCAGGGACTTCATAAGATGGATCGTAACCGTCACAGTCATTAAACTCATTAAAATTCAATTCCCTAGTTCTAAAATAGTTGGACGGAGGCGGGTTTCCGGATCGCCTCCAATCGTGACCAGTGTGGAAACTAGTTGGGGGCAAGTATCTAGTAGCAAAATTGCTTACACCACTCATAGGGCGAGGTGCTGACGTGTTCTGAGGGTTCGGGTTACGGAAAGGCTGTTTAAAAGAATTATTCTGCGAGTTGAAGTTTGAAGGGGCAGCAGCGCGGAACATTTGCTGCGTGCGAGATGGACCAGCCTGGTGTAACTGATTGAAACTGGGTCTCCAGTTAGATGATTGAGCTTGAGGTAACTTAAAAGGTCTTGAGGGACCTGTCATCGCTGGCATTGTAAAATTGACAGGCCTAGGTGGCATAAAATTGGATTCAGTTTGAGGCATTTTAGGCCCACTGCTAAAATGAGGTTTCCGCTCCATGCCCAGTCGTTCGTTACGACATTGCATGTACAGGGTGTTAGTTTCCTCGTGCACAAACTCGAGTGCTTTTTCGATAGACTCCGGCCTCATACACCTAATGCGGAACCCGAGAGGGTCCTTGAGACCGCGCGTAAATGCCTGTAAGGTCAACTTTTTATACAGCGTACGCTTGGCTTGGATGGTGGTATCTACCGTTTCATGCAGGGTGACATATGTCATTACAGTCGCAAAGAGATTCTGACAGTGTTCAAAAAATTCCTGAGGTGTACTTTGCCCTTGAGTAAGCAGAGCTAAATCGTTATACAGAGCGGTCTCATCGCGTTGGTCTGAAAAATTATTAACAAGCGCGGCGCGAATGCCATTCCAATCTTGCGCAATACCTGTCGCATTAATCAAGCGGGCTGCATTGCCAGTAATTTTATTTAAAATCCCATTAATTAATCCTACATTATTAAGATTATTAATCGGAACTGTTCCCGTCACATATTCCGCATAAAGTTCGTCACATAACTTCAAAAACCGGGGTAAAATATTTAGGTTACCATCAAATTCCGGTACTAATCTAAGGGCACGAAGTATACCTTCCAAATCTGCCATTATGTAACTTTCACTACTACTGTAACTCGATACACTTCGCGAACTTGACACACTATTTGAATCACCGTCGCTATAGTCCAAATTTCTATTAGAGTCAGCGGTTTCACGCCTATTATTCGTACCTAACCTAGGGTTCCGTGATTGCCTTGGATGGAAAATCTTGGAAAATTCTACTACACAAATGGTAAAAATAGGATAGCAAGCACAAAGAAGATTCAAAGTACTTACATTATTCGGGAATTTTCTGCGTATCGATGTCTGGATACACCTTCCACTGGGGCCTCGGGATACGTTGTAGGTTCTTCTCGGGCGGAGTAGCGCGGTGGTTGCTATATAGATGACCGCGCGATAGCAACTAGGAATTTCGGATTCTTACGAAAAATTCCTTGCTTTCCTTCCCCCCAAGCTATAAGACTGCGCCAATTAAGGTTTGGTCACAGTGGAAAGCTTTTTTAGAAAAAACCCAAATTTATTTAATTAAAATTTAATAAAAAATAATTAAAAATTAATTCTAAAATATGCGTGACGATTGAACGATGCTAGTTACAAAAGTGGAAGTAGGAAGATGACCGAGATACGCAGCACGGCGGCTGTGCTCAATAATTTGTGCTGATGCGGTCGCATGCGTTAGCGCGTGAGGTGCGACGTCCAATATCTTAGATTTTATTATATCGGGTCTTCCTTTATATAGGGTCTTATTATATATCAAGTGCATATAAAGGTAATTTACAAACAAAAAATAAGTTCTATCAAATAGCTAAACTACACAAGAAACAAGATATGTATGAGTGTGTAAGTGTGTGTGTGTGTGTGTGTGTGTGTGTAAATGCAAACTGGAAAGAAATGATTTTACAGGAAACAGGAGCTACCTTGCATACGATTGCGCTGATTAGCAAGTAACATGATTTTCAACTTCTTTTTAAAAGTGATAGTAGACATTTTCCCTCTTAAGGGAGGTGGAAGGGTATTCCACACACGCGCTGTTTTGTATTTAAAGCTACCCCTGAATCCAGCCGTCCGATGTTGAGGAGCCTTCAATAAATTTTGATGATTAGATCTCAAACAATGACTAGTATTTAGGTCTTTCTTCTCAATTTTTGCAAATAAATATGCAGGAGTTTTATTCCAAATAACCCTATGTGTCATGCACATGAAATGTAACTCTCTTCTGGCCTTCATGTTTAATATTCCTCTTTCATTTAAGAACGGAGTAATATGTGCTCTTTTAGGAACCTTGTAGCAGAAACGTGCACAAGCATTTTGTACCCTTTGTATGGCTTTTTCGACTTTTGTCCAAACACGAGGACCGTAAACAGAATCGCAATAATTAAGAGGAGACAAAACCAAAGAGTCGACAAGCAATTTATGCTCTGCCTACCCCGAAAGGGACTTTGGGCGTAATATATGTATGTATTTATATATTTTTTATTGGCATTTGTTTATTTGTCGGAGATTGATCAAACTCTGGTGGGTATTGACTGAAATTAATTGACAGTTCGCGTTTTTTTAATATTTTTTTCCAATCAATTGCTTTTTGATTCTTGCAAAAATGAAACGCATATCGTTGACAACACTCAAATAGGCGATGCGCTTTATTCGCGCGCAGTTAGTTATCGACTGTTAGATAGACTGGAGTGACATCAAAAGCGTTGTAGTGCGTTGTTGGCTGCGTTCGTGATAGAAAAACGGAACACAAGTTCGACGCAGTGAACAACTTCCGGTTGGTTTGTCGTTCGATGTGATCGTTTGAAAGTTAGTATTAGAATCTGGTAAAATCTTGGGAATCCTGGAGTGTTCGGAGACACTGTGGTCGTCTAGCGTTGGCGGAGCCCTAGATTCGTATTGCCAGTGGAATATTTAGTGGAGATCATGAAGTGTGTGAAAGGTTTTGATCATGTTACTCTCTGGAGGTTGGTGAAATCCAGAGATTGTACGATATTGCAGGCAGTGGATCAACGGTGTTCGGTGTTAAAGGTTAGTCTTTGGTGTTGGGGAGACACGTTGACGTAGATCAGCGTGTGTCCAAGGTTGGTTTGGTAGATAGGTCGGTTGTAGTATGGTTATACCGTGCCTGACAATGACCTGCCAGGTCGAAACAACCTCATCGTAGGAATTGACTGCGTAATGGTATCGACGTTGTGGCTTATCATTTCAGTGGCTGGAGATAGCATTTGACGATGCAGTATTCTACCGGGTTCGATAATTATACGCCCACGACGTGTTTTTCTTCAATGTTTAAACTTCTTTAATGTTATTTCATATCCTGACGCAAGTTTGATTATGATGTGATTTTTTAGTATCATCCAGACTTTCTGGTTGATAAGTTTTGGGGTTCATTCTTTATTGTTTTCTACAAAGGACCTGATGCAGTTTGATCCTGATTTAGCGGCATCCCGATGTTCACGGCGTGTGTGCCTGTATGTATCCAGGCTCGCCTCCTTTTTCATTGTGTTCTCCTCTTTTTTCTATTCTTTTCTAATTTGTTTTTCTTCTATCATCGACATATTTATGTAAGTAATTGAGCACGCCCAATCTACCTGTCTTGTAGACGTCTCACTTTCTGTAGGTTAGCTGGAAGAAATTTCTTAGTAGAAATAAGTTATCTTGTTGTGTCGTCATTTTTTGTGTATTATGTCTCTTGTTATGTTTCTTGTGTGCAATAAATGGTTAACAATAATAATAGCCAAATCCTCTGAAATTCACTAAACGATCCTCGATTTTTATATATCAACAGAAGCGGCTCATGTAGTTTTAGTCTTAAATTTTCTGTATTGTTTTGTTTCTGTTGTGTATGTTGTAAGCAATAAAGTGTTCATCTACTTATCTCATCAAGCGAGCCATTTCCGTACCTCGTATAGTTTAAACAGGCTCCTAGTGTTCCACATTAAGTACTCCTGACCCCTAATGTATATGTGCCAGCATAAAAAGCCCATCATGATTAAAAGGTTTTGCTATTTAACAATTTCCGTATCTTTTATAGTTTAGCAAGGCCCTGGTGTTCTACATCATGTACTCTTGATCATCAATGTTTTTGTGCCAGCCAAAGCGAACCATACTTTTAAGTAAGTTTTACTATCTTAATATTTTTTTGTATATCTTTTAGTAAAACCGAGTTTAATGTTTTTCATATTGTCGTGAAGGTACATTAAGTATAAACAATGGAAAACAATATCATATTAAGTACTTGCATTACAATACCCAGAACGTGACATATTAGTAAACATGTAACTAGATTCGAGACCACCTATGAACATGTGTATGTAACCACTAGTATATAAGCAAATCCTTGACAGTAAAAGAGAGTTCAGTTGTGCTCCGCACGTAACTTTGTTCGTTTTATTTTTTACCTGGGTTCCCACATCGCATGGCGACCCTGCCAGTGCTGCTTATTACGGCAGCGCTGCGCGAAGCGTTGACTAAATTAATTGAGTTTTGCGCAAAATAAATAAAAATAATAAGATATCCGCGAATAATGTTGGTAATGTATTGAGTATGTGTATGTTGTAAATGTATGTATTGATTACTTACTTGTAATTTGACAATTGTGTGAATGATTTGTGCAAAGAAAAAGAAGTGTTTAAGTAATTCATTACCGAAAAGGAAGAAAGATTTTAATATGATACAAAGAGCATTAAGAAGAACAAAGGACTTGAAAGAGTAAATAAATATTTCAATAATAACAAAATACAGTAAAAAAAAGGCGAAGAGAAAAATATTGCCACACAAAAATGAAATAAAACATGAACGAAGAGAAAACAAGCAAGCGTGCAAGTGTTAAGAATGAAAGAAGAATTAACAATAATATTTGAAATTAATGGCGAAACAAAAATAACATGGATTAACAGACCTAACAATGGTAACAAGGATGCAAAGAAAGCTAAAATAAATAAAATCATTTAACAGAATAAAAGATGAAAAATAAGCAAAGTGATTTGAGAGATGTCAGATGAAGTTTGATGTCTAGGTGTCATTGAATAGTGAAAGTTGATAAATAGCATTTAAGAGAATTAGTTGCGGGAGTTATGAAGAAGAGGAACTGTGGTATGGACGACAACATAAGAAGATCAGCGGTAAGAAACATGAAGAAGTGTACTACGGAGAACTAAATATATATTGGAGCTGGTATGTAATTGTTTTAATTCGCATTGCAAGACAACTTTTCATGGATAACGCCGAACAATAAATGAAACAAATAAGAAGACTCTTCTTTACTGGCTGACTATGAAAATGGTCAAAATTTCCCACTTAGTAATGATTTAGATTCAGATTCAGATGCTTATTTGCGAAGAAAGTGGCACAATATATCAGATCCATATGCTGAAAATAAAAGTTGAACATTTTCAGTCACGTAAATCGTAACATGCAAATCGTATAATGCAATTCGAAAATATAACATATGTCGTCTGAGTTTATTTAAAATAGTGATATTCAGGATAAAACCTAAGTAACCTCAAGCATAAGAATAGATAATAATACTGGCGTATAGAAGCGAAACTCCTTTGTCTGGGCCCCAAAAGCCGCGCTTTAAACACCTACTTCCCCCCGCAGCCCGTAACGCCCCGCACTCTCCCGCGCTTTAAGTCGGGGCTGTCACGTGCCAATAATTTTATTCCAGACTAGCGACCAATCAAGCGGTTGCGACCACTGCTAACAGTTTTCCCATGGGAACAAAATATTTACCCGTTTTAAAGTCTTACCTTACCATTTTATTGTTAATAGGTAGGTGATATATTACAGCCTACTCTTGTACTGGCTTATAAGTATGTATTTAAATACCTTACCTCACCGAACTATCTACCTACGGCGTGGTATTGACGGACGATCTAGGTTATTCTCGCTCGGCACACGGCACAAAGCACACCGCCACCACGCCGCCGCCTCCGTTTGATACCTACCTATTCGCCGCCTCGCCGATTGACCAAAACGCAATAATTTTAAAAGATTTGCGATGAATATTAATTGTTTGTTATACCTATTCAAGGATTTCTTATCAAATGAACTTTTTGTTGCAGTCGAGCGGTGTTAAGTAGGTACCTACTTACCTACGTTAAAAAACATACCTACGATACGAATGCGCTTATTTATCATTATCAGCTAACAATGAATTAGGCACCTAGGTAGTTTAAATTAGAAAATGGAAACTAGGTACCTACGTAAGTAAAAATAGGAGTACACACAACAATTACGTATAATAACGAATGGTAGGTACCTAGGTATTTACTGTAAAATCATAACTTACCTTGGCTCATCTTTAGGCAAATTAAAAAAACTTAGATGCGGAGTCTTCCTCGCATCACTTTTGCACAAAAAATTAAAATTCGACCCGCGCGACGAACGTTTCCGCGGCGAAGCGCACTCCCGACTGAATTGTTCGCTAAGAGACAGCCAGACGGATTGACCTTGAGCGCGTCTGAAGCGAGAGTGTCATCTCTATGTGATTTCTACTCTATGCCTCAAGCGTAACAATAGTGTAAGAAAGTACCTTAACTAAACTAACGAACTAGCTATCTAACCTTTACTAGCTTACTGCTGGCGACAGGCGTGGTACACCTTGTGAAGACTTAATATATAATTTATGGCTGTAGTAGTAGTGTAATAAGTCTTGGTTATTTAAAATTAACAAGAGTTGCTTATGTAACTGACAATAGAAAACTAAATGAAAAACATGTTGTAACAATGATTTAATAAAAAAAATAAAGATAACTTGGGGAAGCAGTAACAGTTTAAAAAAAAGAAACTAAAATTGACGATGAAAATGTAAAAATAGAAAAAAATTGTGTAACAAAAATTTTGAACTAAACGAATGGAAAAAGAATGCTAAACCTTTATCATTGAGAATAAACATGGCAAAAAAAAAACTATAAATTACACCATTAGTTTATTTACGATATAAGTGAGAAAATCCATTTTTTAAAGAAAATAAAAATTATTATAATAAAGCATAAAATATGGTGTTGGTTATGGGGTCAGGGATTTATTTAATTAAAGATAATTTAGCAGAGTAAATTGTATTTTTATTAATCACTACAACCAACGCCATTGACAAAGCCATTGATTCACAGACACGGAACAGGATCAGAGACACAGAGTATAGCATAGACTATAGACCATATTTGTATTAAGGATGTAGTAAGGAACAAGTAACCAAATAGTGATGTCCCAATTTATCTAGTACTCAACACTCTCCCTTAAATTGGACATCATACAAAAAAGAAATCAACTTATACTGAACACTCTCCCTTAAGTTGGACATCCAAATTAAATTTTACAAAGGTAATTCTGTTACAAACATATCTCACAAAAAACAGGAAGCTACTTTTTATTAATAAAGTATAAAAACTTTATACAATGTTTGTGTTGCTCTCTAGACAACGGTTTAGTCAAAACATCAGATGGCATATCTTCCGTTCGAATGTAGTTTAGTTCAATTTGTTTTCTGCCTTTTGCTAAACCAGGATACTAATCCCCCATTGATTTTAATACATGCCCCAGTTACAGAGTATCTATCATTTATTTTGTTCCCCCAATTAGCATCACAATATGCATCAAAACATGAATTTTTATTGTCAAAACAAAGTTTGTAATTAAGTGTGGCCTTTAAATACCTAAAAACCCTTTTGACAGCCTTCCAGTGAACAATATTAAACCTGTTATTGAATCTACTTAGTAAGCTGACTGCGAAGGCAATGTCAGGTCTACTTATTTGTGACAGATATAACAAGCTACCTATTGTCTCTTGATAGGGGACGTCAGGTACTTTTTCATGTCCTATGTCATTTTCATTTTGCTTGTCCCAATCTAAACCCTTCTCTAATGGACTATCTACCGGTTTACATTCATGCATATTAAAGCGCATCAATATTTTTTCTGTGTATTCTTTCTGATCTATGAATATTTTCCCATTTTCTCTTTTAATATGCATCCCTAAACAATGTTTAGGTGCTCCTTAATCTTTCATTTCAAAAATAGTCATCAAGTTTTTCTTTAGGTTGTTTCTTAATGTTTTATCATTTGAAAATATTAATAGATCATCAACATAAATAGCAACTATCAAAACATTACTTGAATTGTTCTTTAGTGTGTAAATACATGGGTCACTCTTACACTGCACAAGTCCTAGGCTAGTTATAACCTCATTTAATTTAGTGTTCCAGCATCTACCACTTTGTTTTAGTCCGTACACTGCCTTTTTTAACCTCCATACTTTTCCTTCTTCTAATTTTCCATCACAGTCCTTTGGCGGTGTCACATATATTTCTTCATCAATGTTGCCATTTAGGTAAGCTGTTGTCACATCCATGTGGTCAATCCTTAGATTTTTCTTTGCAGCAAGTGAAAACAAGTATCTAAAAGAAGTATACTTTACCACTGGTGAGAAGGTCTCTTGGTAATCAATACCTTGCTTTTGGCTGCATCCTTTACTACCAAACGGGCTTTGAATTTCTTCTCTCCATCTTGATCTTCTTTTACTTTGAATACCCATTTAGTACCCAATGGTTTCTTTCCAGAAGGTAAGTTAGTTACTTCATAAACTTCATTTTTGTTTAATGCTTCCATTTCTTTTTTCATTGCTTCTTTCCAGATTTCTGAATTTCTTCCAGATAGTGCATCTTCTATGGAGCTGGGTTCATCTTCATTATTAGTACCACTTTTCATCAGGTAAGTTACATAGTCTTTGTATTTTTTAGGTTTCTTTATATTTCTTCCAGACTTTGTAGTTTGTACTTCTTCTTCTTCTAACCCTTCTTAAAAACTTTCATATTCTATATCTGAATCTAGTCCTGTGTTATTCTCTTCAGTCTCAGTATTTTCTACTTTTATTACAGTTTTTGTAGAACTTGTATCTTCATCTTTGGTTTCTGAGTTTTCATTATTTGAGTCTATATGATTTGTATCTTCACTTTCAGAGGTTGCATCGTCTTCAAGTTGTACTAGAATATTCTTATTTTCTTTCTCTTTATTGTCAGGATTTTTCTCTTCTCCCATTTGCATTTTCTTTTCAAAAAACTTTACATCTCTGCTGAAAATTATTTTCTTAGTTTTGGGGTCAATCAATCTATAAGCTTTTCTTGTTTCAGAATAACCCATAAACAGCAGTTTCTGTGACTTAGGGTCCCATTTCTTTCTTAGTTCTTTAGGTATTTGGGCCATGGCTACACATCCAAATGTGCGTAGATGAGATAAGTTAGGTTTCTCACCTTTGAACGCCTCAAACGGTGTCATGTTCCATAAACGCCTAGTAGGTGATCTGTTCAGCAAGTATGCAGCTGTTGCCACTGCTTCTGCCCAATACTCTTTTCCTAAAGCAGCATCTGCCAATAAAGTTCTTGCTTTCTCTACTATTGAACGGTTCATTCTCTCTGCGACTCCATTTTGTTGCGGAGTGTATCTCACTGTAAATTGGTGTTCAATTCCTTCATCTTTCAGAAGAAATCTTTTCAAGTTTTCATTTAGATATTCTTTTCCATTGTCACTTCTTATTTTTCTTATTTTCTTTCCTGTTTGTTTCTCAATGTAGCTCTTAAAATCTTTGAATGTTTCTGCTACTTGATCTTTGCTTTTCAGTATGTATATATGAAGATATCTGGAGTAATCATCGATGAAGGTAAGAAAGTATTTACCTCCACTTATGGATTCTTCTTCCATTGGCCCACATAAATCAGTATGAATTAGTTCGAGCTTTTCTTTTGCAAGTCTCTTGTTTACTGTAAATGGTTCTTTTGCTTGTTTTCCAACTACACAATCTTATAGAATAGAATAGAATAGAAAAACATTTATTCAAAAAACTGCGACACTTTACACAGCAAAGTACATAAGAAAAAAAACAAGTAACTAAAAACGAAAAAACACATTCTATCAATTTAAAACATAGGCACTCTGATATGCAACGTGGCGCAATAATGAAAAGGTCAGCGACTCAGCAAAAACGCCTATCCCATAAGAGATAGACTGCTGTTTTTCAGTCGAAACCTATTAGATTTTCTCGTCGACTGGATCCAAAATGTAAGTAAACTGTGTTTTGTGTGGATGAAGTTAAGGGAAAATAATAAATAACTTATAGATGCACGTTAATACTTAAAATACATACATATATACTTGTTATATTACTACAGTTATTATGATTAGAGGGAGTACTTTAGGTATAAATAGGACAATATTTTATAAATATATAAATAAAACTAGTTATAAAATGCTATATTGTATAGAAACATATATAGTAATTTATACAAACACGTAAATTAATATATAAATATATATATATATGTCGTAACGGCCGAAAATCAGATAGTAGGCTAGCAGCTATAATTAATTTTAACATTAAGATCAGGACGCGAAGTACCAAAACCAAGGAACGATGAAAGGTCATTTGAGCCTTGCGCTACGCCCGATCGCTCAAACAACACTAACTCGGAATCTCTCTGTTCCCAAAAATGCCTTTAGCCAAACCACTTGACACAATATGTCTACTACATGCGACCGACCGACGCCAACGCATAGGTACTCAATTAATGCTCTTTCCATAAAATACATCAAATAGTGCACTTTACTTCATTCCTCAGGTTTAATACCTCACGCTCCGACACGGCCTTCCTGACTTACACACGTCCTCGTGTGTTCACAAGTAGCTATTTCATAATATCGTTCGGTTATCCTGACAGACATACTCTAGCTTATAGCCCATAAAACCATAATAATCTGGCTAGACTCCTGAACTGAACAAAGATCTAGTTGATCACAATAGTTCGCTTCGTTCATTTGAACATGTGAACAGGTCTATATCGGTGAACTGCAAGAACCGAATGCAGCTCAGTATTCATTGCGGTTTTAAGTATCTTTGATCCAAAGTACTTGCTAAGTTAGCTATCCTGTTTGGTACTTACTTACTTACTTCCTAATACTTGTTTGTTAAATTTGACTTGGTATTCATAACAACAAATCTATTATCTCCAAATCGTTCAAGTATTTTTCACGTTTGTGTTATTATTTGCTAAATAAATATAAAGGCCCTCGTTTGCACTTCAAAAACTTTTCATAAGCCATCCAATACGTTTTTACCCTTACATGATTAGTAACTATGCACTCTTTTACTGTGCTGTCGAACTTAACAGTTAAGGAAATATCAATTATCAGAAACTCATTAAGGTTACGGATTTATTATGTGACCGACTACTAGTTGAGTGTGAACCATAAATTTTCAACCCACTTGAACCAGCCGTTTTCGTTGCTTTCTGATAACTGAAATCACGCCACTACTTATTGAAAGACAAGTGCCCATAAAACAATATTCTAACTTGAATACAATACAATAATTGATACGGGTACCGCAATAAAGTCTTTTGTTGCATCTGGCCACCGTCGCAACGGTCACAGAGCTTCCCCACCATGGGTCACTCAACACTGTCAATCACAGTCACAGATCCCCACCACGGATCTCAGGCCGACACCACCACCTTGTGGCACGCCTATTGGTAACACCGGTTACCTGGAGCGACATCATACATAACAGTAATGACCACAGTAATTACCTACTTGGTCAATTATGATGCCCTCAACGAATCCATGCGTCCATCAAAGACACCATCTGATCACACAGATCAGCAAAGCGGATGGTGAATGAGCCACTGCAGCTGGCCACTCACCCGATCAGATCATAGTTCCCCGGGCTATATCTGACCCAACACAACATGAGACCACACTGTCTCCACAATTTGAGACCACACTGTCTCCACCATGGCACGCGCTCCTCCCGCAGAGGTCTTAAGTCAGAGTCAATAGGTAGGTACGGTGATCACAGTCATAGTATATAGTCGTGAGGGGTCGGGAGGACAAACACGTCCATCATTGCCAGCAACAAAAACTTTAACTCCTACTATCATCTGATTAATTATGCAATTTTATGGGTACTTTACTTTCAGGCATTTTAGCTTTCTATCCCAGCAAGGCACATAACAGCTATATGAAGATAGCCAGATTACGTTTTCCTGCTCAAGAAAGCAAATCAATATTACTTTAAGCAAATCACTATAGTCATACGAATAAGTAATTCTAAAATGAAAACAAGTTCATTTCAAAATGTAACTTTTAACAACCGTTTCTATTATCACATTAGATCCATTCAATGCTTATCAGATTAAAAATAATTTTTATTTTATTCCACCTTTACAAAGCATGTATTTATTTGAACTAAGCACTGCTTTGAGAGCTTAATTTTCATGAATTGCTGCACCAAGTAGGTGATTGATATTTCTCAATTTATCTTCCAAGTTGACAAAATAACTTAATAAAATCTATTTTTTAGATATGATAGGTACCTAATTAATATCACGTACCAATACTCAAATATCAATTGCATTCAATATGCAATTCACTATTTACTTCTTTCGTCGAAGTCAGCGCTATAAAATTCTAAATTACTTACACAACATAGCCACATAATCTTAGCTTTAACAACATCAACCCATTGTATCCAACAATACTCAGTTTTTATTTTTACCGAGACAAAATATTAATGCGGTTCACGCAGAAATATACACAACGTCCATATCCAGCTGCTCTATTTATCACCACCACGACAAAGCACTTCGTTACCTTATATAAAAATTATTACTTCATAATTGAATAACGCTATACGCATTTAAGTAAATCTTCATAAGTTACAGTCATGATCATGCTTAACCATATCATTGTCATGTTTGTTTCTAAATCCCTTATGATATAAGTTAATTAACAAAAGAGTTTTTGCCAGACTTGCATTATGAAAACAATACAAAGATCTCGCTCATTTCTCCGAATACTAAGGTAACATGTGTTGAACCACGGGTATCAGTAATACGCGTGGCTACAACCCTCAGTCATTTTGGACATCAATGTCCCTTTTAGAACAATGCTTTTTTTTATACCTCCAAAATAACATAATAGAGCTACAGCAATGCTTTAAAATGTTTTCTGCACTTTAAGAAAACGCCATAACCATTATCATTACTTATTAACCATTCATTAGTTTTAAAACTCAAGTGTGTTTCTCACAAACGAAATAAAAATCCAACGCGAGAGTGATTCTCAAACTCAAAGTTGTAGAGAATAGTGTCTTCTGGCAATAGGTACACATACAGTACCTAGCATTCCCGGGATTCTGAACTAGCAACAATGTACAGTTTTAAAAACATGTCTCATGATAATCAAATAGGTACGTACACCCCTTTCGTACAATATCTATGTTTAAATTCAAATCACGTTTATTGCAATTGCAAACAATCAACACAAAATCTTTTCTACCATATAGGTACCAACTATCCAAAAGCATTTATTTCAAAAGTTTTGCATAAATGCATTTCTGCACCAGGTATAATTTTATATCCATTGCAGTAAAGATTGAGAACCATTCGCTATTCCTAAACCAAAACACAACAACGCCTTGGTTCTCACAGGTACTTGAAAAGACCCTTTTTTTGTCTCCACCCATATCAAATAGCCGTCCCATAGTTTGACTTTAGGTTTGTTAAACTTAGTTCTAAAAATTCACTGCTTTATCAATTTCCAAAAAATCGAAAACACGCCAAATCATATTTTACCGTAAAGATACATGCGTCATTTTATTAACAAGTAAGCAATAATGCAATACAATAATTGCAAAAGATCAAAAATCCTTCTTTACACAATAAAATACGAAATCAAAACTTCTAGACTAGGCCAGGAATTGAACCTGAACCTTCATGTTCCTTGTAACGGTAAACCAACTGTGCCAACGAAAACGAAATGCGTGTGCAACTAACTGTGCACAACAAAACTAAATCATGTTTCTTTTTATTTGATTATTTCCGATTCTAGAGACATCTTCCTATCATCACAACGCCATCCATTGACAAAGAAATTAATTAATCTTTATGTTTTTGTGAATCTAATTCATTATCCAAAATAATTATTTAATCGAGTGATTTTTCATCAATCAATAATGCCAATTAAAATCCGATAAAATTGTCTCCAGTCCAACTTAGGTCCACGATTATAAACAAATTCAGTAGATTAACGTGTGGCAATCATGACCGTACTAAAATAATAATTATGGCACAAACTGAAAATTGCCAAATGCGCGGCAAATAAAAATCATCAGCAACCAATAACATCAAATCGCTAGAAAATAATAGTATGGAAAGAACTGGCCTGAATTATTTGTGGTCCAAGAGCAGTCTCTGCAATCTGCATTCCCGCTTACAACTGGTATCTCCACGAAAGTCATTTTAGTCACGATCACTGGGTCCAAAAGTCTATCACTATGGCACTGCATTTAGACAGTTTGTAGGTCTCAATCCCACTTCTGATGTCGTAACGGCCGAAAATCAGATAGTAGGCTAGCAGCTATAATTAATTTTAACATTAAGATCAGGACGCGAAGTACCAAAACCAAGGAACGATGAAAGGTCATTTGAGCCTTGCGCTACGCCCGATCGCTCAAACAACACTAACTCGGAATCTCTCTGTTCCCAAAAATGCCTTTAGCCAAACCACTTGACACAATATGTCTACTACATGCGACCGACCGACGCCAACGCATAGGTACTCAATTAATGCTCTTTCCATAAAATACATCAAAAAGTGCACTTTACTTCATTCCTCAGGTTTAATACCTCACGCTCCGACATATATATATATATCTCGGCATCAGGACATCCGCTGTTTTTCTAATAAAATATTTTTCATTTGTTTTTTAAACGTTACCTTGGATACAGATACAGACTGTATAAGAGGAGGTGGAATATTATTCCAACATTTGGATGCCTGATACCGGAAACTTCCCTCAAAAGCTCGAGTTTTATGAAAAGGTGTCTTGAGCAAAATGCTATTTTTATTTCGTGAATTGAAAGTATAAGTAGCCCATTTCAACTTTGAAAAAAGATAGGGTGGACTTTTGAATTTCACTATTGAGTGCACTAAGTTCATAAAGTGTAGATACCGCCGAGACTCCATATTTAAAATTCCATGATGGTTTAGCACTGGTGTGATATGAGTCCTAGGAGGTACTTTGTAGCTAAACCTTATGCATGCATTTTGCACACGCTGTATAAGCTTTTTTGACGTGGAGAGCAAACAAGGTCCAATGACAACGTCACAGTAGTTAAGTCTGGACAAAATAAGTGACTCACAGATCGTAAGCCTAACGTCGATACTGAGCATATTTCTGATCTTATAAAATATTTTAAGACGATACAGACACGTTCTTGCGATGTTCTCAACGTGAGCCTCAAAGCGCAGTCTACTGTCCATTTCAATTCCCAGATTTCTTCTCTGCGTTGGCGTACCAAGTACAGTTAATTTGGGAGCTTGCAATAGACAACTGGAGACCTGCTTTTTGGATCCCAGTAGCATAAACTTAGATTTCGTGGGATTAAGTGTCAATGAATTTTGAGAAGATCATTCGGCAATCGAATCCAGGTCATAGTTTAGTTTTTGCAGCGAGTGTACAAGATCCTGTGGTTTAGTGTGTATATACAATTGAACGTCGTCAGCATACAGATGGTAATGGCAATTACTTATGTGCTTTGTAATATCCGCGCTGTATAGGATAAAAAGAATCGGTCCCAGGATTGATCCCTGCGGTACACCTCTGACTACATCCCTCGCGGAAGATACATCTACGTCTCCGTTAGAATTTCGCACTTTAACTATCTGAGTTCGGTTATTCAGATAACTATGAAACCACTGTACTGTTTGCGCATCGAAACCGTAATACGTTAGCTTAGCTAGTAAGAGAGGGATACTTATAGAGTCAAAGGCACGGGAAAAGTCAAGCAGGGCCAGCACAGTGGCCATACCACTATCCTGCGCAGTAAGTATGTTGTCTACTACTTCCGAGAGTGCTGATGCAGTGCTAACGCCCTTCCTGAAACCAGACTGCACATCGGGTAGGATCTCATTTGATTCTAAGTACTCAGACAGCTGCCAAAACACAATCCTTTCCAGTACCTTTGACAAATACGGCAACAAACTTATAGGACGAAGGTCTTTGTATTGTGTAGGATTCGTAACTTTAGGGATGGGAGTGACGAGGGCAGTCTTCCAAGAAAGCGGAAAGGTAGAAGAAGATATTGATTCATTTATGATACAGGTTATAAAAGTAAGAGTATGAGGTAGGGTTAATAAAACCATATCTGAATCAATACCATCCATACCCCGCGCATTTGATTTAATTGAAAGTATTGCCCTGCCAACCGTTGCTTCATCCACCGTTCGCAAACTAAATACATTTTTGCAGTGCCGGTTTTGTTGAAACTGTGTTATTTCAGCAGGCGAGACAGTATCTGTACAAGGAAGGGTCAAAAAGTGCTGGTTGATTTTATTTGGGTCACTGATATGTTTAGGTAACGAATCCGAAGCGTTACTGTCGATAAGAACATCTCTTTTTAAATTTTTGTATAGCTTTTTTGGATCGTTTGAGTTTAGATTTATGCTTTGATTGAAGTATGCTGTTTTTTCTGAGGTCATACTTATATTTAATTGCTTTTTTAAATTCTTATAGTAGTCTTTATGTGTGTCTAGACGACTGCTACGGTACTGCTTTAAAGCAGCATTAGTGAGATCAATCAAAAGCTTAGTATTATCGGTAACCCATGGAGTGGGTTTATGTTTTAGATATACAGTTTTAACAGGTGAATGATAGTCAAATAATTCTAATGTTATGTTATTAAAAGTTTCAACCATCTCGTCCACAAAATTCAACTCCGAAATTTTATGCCAGTTACAATTTTTTAAATCTTCACTAAAAGCATTGATGTTTATATCTTTTATGGCTCTATAAGTTATAAATCTGGGCTTGTATTTTTCTTTTTTTATGTTAAAGGTAACACTTATCATACAATGCCCAGTAAGCCCTGTGGGACCGGATATGTGATCAACGTCTACACTTCTAACAATGCAGTCGGTACATACTACGTCCAGTAATGTTGCGGAGCTATCAGTGAAATTTGTTGGCTCTTTTACAACCTGTGTTAAGCTAGTGCACTGAAGAAATGAGATCAATTTACGAGCCTTGCTGCTAGCTGGAACAAGCAGATTTATGTTAAAATCACCGAGCAAGATTATTTTATCGAAGTAAGCAAAATGATTAACACTCTCGGTCATAGCGTCAATAAAAGAATCGACATTTACCCAATGTGGGCGATACGCAGTGCCCACGACAACTCGAAGCCCATTTACACTGACGCGAAGCCAGAGTTGTTCTATAGAAGAAGGAGGATGTTTTATAATCCTTGCAATAATTCCCTCGCGTATGTAAAAGGCTACTCCACCTCCTACGCCATGTTTAAACTCTTTGGGGCGCGGGCACATCTTGAAATTATAAGAAGGGATTTTTGGAGCTAAAGCCTCGCGACCTTCTTTTAACCATGACTCGTTTATAGCTAGTATGTCTGGATTTCTTCCCTCTACTGTCAGAATAAAATCGTCCCCACAAGTGTTAAGTGATTGGGCATTGTAAAGACTAACATTGAACAGTTTTTTATTAGGTACTGTAGTGACACATGTCTGTAGTGACAATGAAAAACAACATAGAGAGCACGTGGATAAAGTTTTTAGAAGATTCAGCGAATTTGGGATCACAATTAACATTTCAAAATGTGAATTTAACCAAGAAAAAGTCAGTTTTCTTGGATTTGAGGTGTCAAGCAGCGGTATCAAACCTTTACAGTCGCGAGTGCAAGCTATAGTAAATTTTCCAAAACCAGTAACAGTAGAAGAGCTCAGAAGATTTTTAGGAATGGTAAATTTTTATAGATCTCATATGCCAAAAGCAGTAGAGTCACAGATGGAGCTAAATAAATTTATTCATGAATCCAAGAAACGCGATAAGACTAAGATAGAATGGGACAGTAAAGCGTGTGACGCTTTCGAACAATGTAAGCTAGGCTTGCAAAAAGCAGTTACATTGTCGCATCCCCGTAGTGATGTTCCCGTATCACTTATGTGTGACGCTAGCGATACTTGTGTTGGTTCGGTATTACAACAGCAAGTAAATGGGAAATGGGAACCGCTAGGATATTTTTCAAAAAAGCTTTCCGATGCCCAGAAGAAATATTGCACTTATGACCGTGAACTTTTAGCCATTTACATGTCAATTCAGTATTTCAGAAAATTATTTGAAGGCCGAGAACTTATAATATTTACTGATCATAAGCCATTAACTTACGCCTTTTCAAAATTGAACGGTAATGCAGAAACACCTAGAAGAATGAGACACTTGTTATTTATCAGCGAGTTCACCACCGATATTCGACACGTCAGTGGAAAAAACAACGTTGTAGCTGACTCGCTATCACGAGTAGCGGAATTGTTTTGTCCAACAACTGTCGATTTCGCAGAGCTAGCCGAAGCACAGGACGCAGACGATTATATTATAAGCTGGTCAAATAACAATTCTCAGAACAGTAACATTGTAATTAAAAGAATGGTGACGCCTTATACTTCCAAACCAATTTATTGTGATATATCAAATAACGTTATTCGACCATTTTTGCCAGAAAAATTTAGAAAACAAGCTTTTGAATACATACATAACCTAAGTCATCCCGGAATTAAAGCTACAAAAAAATTAGTCGCTCAGAAATATTTTTGGCCAGGCATGAATAAAGATGTAGGCTTATGGGCTAAGACTTGTATTGGATGTCAGAAGGCAAAAGTTCAACGTCATACAATATCAGAACTAGGTAAATTCCCAAAAAGTGATAGGTTTGAGCATATACATATAGATATAGTAGGACCCTTGATTATTTCGGAAGAAGGATATAGGTATTGCTTAACGATTATAGATAGATTCACCAGGTGGACCGAAGCCATTCCCCTTAAAGAGATAACAGCAGAAATAGTAGCTAAGACTTTGTATGAGTGTTGGATCACGCGTTTTGGGTGTCCTGTTAAACTGACAAGTGATCAGGGCAGACAATTCGAAAGTTATTTATTCAGGGAGTTAATGAAAATACTAGGTATTGAAAAAATTAGAACTACCGCTTTCCATCCAATTAGTAACGGAATTTTGGAACGTTGGCATAGACAGATGAAAGCCGCTATTATGGCGAGATTAAGTTCAAATTCTTGGGTAACTGAATTACCTACAGTTCTTTTAGGACTTCGCGCCGCAATTCGAAGTGACACCGGACGTAGCGCTGCAGAGCTAACGTACGGCCGCACTATCAGATTGCCCGGAGATTTTTATACACCCAGTAACTTACAAAGACTCGATATGGATTCCTATGTAAATAGGTTGCGGAATACAATCAGCACTTTTCAACCTTCTGCCCGTAGCAATAAGGTTCGTAACACGTTTATACATCCTGATTTGAAAACATGTAAATATGTTTTTGTTCGCAACGATACGGTACGAAAACCACTTCAACCTCTTTATGATGGCCCATACCGCGTCATAAGCAGGAGAGATAAGCATTATGTAATTGATTTAACGAATAGAGAATCTTGTATTTCAATTGATAGATTGAAACCAGCATTTATATTAGATGACGATAATATCAATAGTAACGATGAGTCACTAAGTAATGATGTCAGCTGCGACATTACCAGGGAGATAGGTAATAAGCCTGTAGTTAAGAAAACAGTTAGATTTAACTTGACCTCGTCGGAAAATGGTGTTCCCCAAAATGAAAGTCAAAGTAAAAATGATGGTAATTTTACGACGCGCTCAGGACGGGTGTCAAAGAGAACACGATTTTTCGATGACGTATAAATAGATAAGGTACATCCCTAATTAAGTTATAGCTATGGTATGGTGATTAAGACACATAAGTACCTATGTACACGTTTTATTGAAGTAATTTGTTCTATTTAGAGATAATATGTGCATATTCATATTCACATTCATACGAAATAAAAATCTTGTTTTGTCGAGCAAAGTACAAACTGATCACTTGTACATTTTGACAAAGCAACATTTTTGCAAACGTTTAAATACTTTGGCCTACTAAGATTATAAGACTAAGCAAAAAAATAGTCTATATTTTAAGATAAGTAATAAAGAAATCATTTGTAATGTAATGTAACACTTACTTACCTACAAGTACTTACCATCCATGCATGTACGAGTGAACGCAGCGACGACGTCTTTTGCTGACGACTGGCATTCCATTGTATATTCAACTTTGTAGCGAGAACTAGTAGCAGTTTGTAATAATGTTTTAAGTTTTATACAGCATGTTGTAATTTTGATTTTAGTGTATTTTAAATTTCAAAAAAATTTTTTTGTAGAAAGGGGGGGAATACTGTAGTGACACATGTCTAGGTCACGTTTAGCAATGTAAGCATTTCGGTCACTTCCCGACGCCCTCCGCGCGGGACAGCCAGTCGTCTCCTAACCTTTGTGTCGCTCGCGTGTCGACATTTACTGTATACTTATTATAACTTATATTGAGTTGTGGATTCCAGAATATAGACATCAAGTTTTACCTCACTTTCTGTGTTTTGAATGAGACTTTCTTCAGTGAACTTTACCCTACACACCCTTTATTAAAGACACTAGTAGCTGAACATCTAAATAATAATAGTATCAAATAAAGTAAAACAGAACAGTACAAAAGTACAATCATTGTAAATGATTAATTTAGCTAAAGGCAAAGTGCTCGACACGTAAAACAAGATGAAGAAAAAGCTTATGAGATGAGTAAGCATACAATAATATACCATAAATATAAAATAATAATACCTGGATAGTGTACAAACATTATAATACTTTGAAAAGAAGCAAGGATGGTCAAGTAAGATGTCAAGTATAGGCAGATTATTAAACCAGCAACCCCTCATTATTGCGTCCTGTGATACGAGAACTTTTTCCAATGTAAATTTATCTAAAACAAATGCATTAAAGTTTACAAATGAGTTTAAACGTTTTGTTTCAATGCGTAACACAAAAAATAAGCAAAACAAAAGCGATAACTGCAGTAGGATAACATAAAATAAACAATTTAAAAGATTGTTGAGGATTAACAAGTCGTTTACAGCGAGTAAAAATAAACATAAAAACGCCTCAAAGCCGAAACAAATCATCTTGAGACATGATATTAATAAGAGCACCATTTTCAACCTTACGAACAACTATTTTGCCGTTTCTCCTACCTATGTAGTGGAAATTACGCTCACGAGCAATACTACGAGCTTTTCCGTATAGTTGCCGCTCAGATTTAGTTAGATGTTCGTTTATGAAGACCTTGGTAGGCGCACCGTGCACATCTAACTGTTCCGTAGTGATATTCCGGCGGGATCTCGCAGCACGCAGCATTTCGTCACGAGGTGCGCGACGAGTAAAGCGAACAATAATGGAACGCGGGCGCCTTACTTCGCCCTCTTCCACTGGAAGCTGGCGACCAGCGCGCACTACAAAGTCCATATCTTGAGGCTCATGCTTTACACCCAGTTTTAAAGTTATAGTGCTTACTACTTGGGTAAGGTTTTCATTTTGGCTTTCATTTACACCGGAAATCTCGACATCATTTCGCAGTTGCATTTTTTCCCGGTATTCTACTTGGGAGCGCAGTTGTTGAACCTCCTCACGCAGTTGCTTGATCTCTGTTTCATAGCCTTCAAAACGTTTCATATTATCCTTTACATCAGAGAGTTCTGCACGTAGACTATTTACATCTTCTCGGCAAGCCACAAGCGAATCAGACAGAGATTTAATGCTTGAGGTAAGATCACCGAACATTTTTTTGAAGTCCAGTACCACACGGTTCATCATGACAAGATCCTGGATTGCAAGTTTATGTTGAGGCTGCATTTGGCCAGAAGTATCAGAAACATTCGGTAATGGATGAGCTGATTCGTTCAACACAATACTTTGGTAGGAAAAATCCCCGTCGGCATTACTGCCCCTTGGGCGCATGTTAATATTTTGTTGATCATCCAACTTTGACTCGTCATGTCCGGAGTCATCGCAAACAGACATGTCAGCTACGTTGTCTGTACATACGCTGCGTCTTGTAGATGCGTAGGCACAAAGAGGGCATACAAAAATTCCTTGTATCTCTTTTTTGCTGGCAGTGAAATTGACGGCATCAATGTTTAAGCAGGCATAATGGAATACTGTGCGACAGGTGTTACAAGTTAGTGTATCGCCTGAATTGGTAATTTCCGCTTGACAGCCACCACACAAAGTCATTGCTGCTGTAAACAAATACTCAGGCGCTATTAGCGGAGGGTGCGAAACGCAGCGGGTGACGTCAGCGGCAGATAGCAAACGGCAATTTCAACGCCCGGCAAGTACGCACCGTGGCTCTGCGGTCTCACCGTTGGGCGCTCAAGCCTGCCGATCCGGGCTCGATCCTCACCACCGTCGTCCTCAAAGTTGTTTATTCAAATAGTTTATTTATTAACAGCACTCACTTGTAGGCAGAATGAGAGGTCCGACACAAAGCAATATGGCCGACACCGTTTATGGCAGAGCGCACAAGAAGAAACAGGAGGGTCCGAGAAATTGCACGATGACACAAATATACGGCAAGAATGAGTTTAAAATATGAATTTATAAAACCCACAACACGCGTCCACTCGACTCGGGATCCAGACGGCGAAAAAAAGCTTGGCAATCTTCTGTCATATCCAAGCTATTCTTTAGTCCATTTGAGATCTTACTTAATAGCTTCATACCTTTCCTATTCAGGTGTCCCATCCGTCTATGCCACAAAGTGCCATCTTCATTTTCTTTTCCGAAAAAAGCTTTTTCATTTGTCTTTGCATGTGGCTTCTCCATTCTGTATACTCCCTCTTCTTCTGTTGCTGTGGCTACAACTTCTCCTCTAAATTTATCTATCACATGTCCACCATCATCATCAAATAAAACATAATGTCCACTTTTTACTACTTTGCTGACAGACAACAGATTTGCTGCAGCATCTGGGACGAACAGGGTCTGTTTCACCTCCACATTGTCGCTACTGCTCACATGTCTATTTGTGATGCTTATCTTGGCTGTACCCATCAGCTTAGCATTAACTTCTGTTTTGTTTGCAGCTGTAAGGGATACCTCAGTTTTCTCAATATCCTTCTTGAGTAACTCATTATTATTCGTCATATGCTTTGAGGCCCCTGAATCTATTTATTTATTTATTTATTTATTTATTTACCGTTTATTGTACACAAAAACATTACAAGAGAAACACATACAAAAAATAACGACACAACAGGACAGCTTATTTCTACTAAGAAATTTCTTCCAGCTGACCTACGCAAAGTGAGACTTTATAAAATAGGCGGATTGGGTGTGCACAATAGAATATAATAAGATAAAATAAACCTACACACGAATAGATTAAATATACCTTAATAAACTTATAATAAAAATATATATATATATATATATATATATATATAAATACTTATACTTATATTTGTAAATATACCTACTTACACATACATAGTCTTGCAATTTACGATAGTGAAAGATAGTATTCTTTTACTCTCTTCTTAAATACAGCGATGGAAGAAGGGCTGTCACGAACAGTATGTGGTAGTGTATTTCCATAGCCTGACCGCATGCACAGTGAAGGAATATGAGTAGAAGTCAGTGCGATAGTGAGGAATAGCCAGAACAGTTCTAATATTTGGGCGACATGGTTGGTCCTGAGGACGTGAGAAATTAAAGCGCTCACGCAAATATTTAGGGGCACATGGGTTAGCTAGAACATTAAAAAGTAAGCAGAGTATACGACTATTCCTGCGAAACCGGATCGGGAGCCACTTGAGCTTTTTGCGGAACTCGGAAACATGATCGTATTTACGGAGTCCGAAGACATACCGTATACACAAGTTTTGAAGACGCTCAAGCTTATTCAACAACTCCTCTGTGATATCTGAGAAACAAGTGTCGGCGTAGTCCAGAATCGGGAATAGAAGTGATTGTACTAATGAGATTTTGGTTTTCAAGGGCAAAAAACTTTGAAGACGCTTCAAGGAGTGGAACGAGTAGTGGACTTTCCTGCTGACTTCGTTGACATGAGGAACCCAAGTTAAGTTGGAGTCAAATATGACACCAAGATTTTTAGCAGTACTGGTATAAGGAATAAGAGTCCCGTTAAACATGACTGGAGGGATACAATGAATATTCAATTGCTTAAACATGTACCTACTTCCCATTATTAAAACTTGTGATTTTTTGGGATTGACCATCAGTCCAAATGAAGTAGCCCAAGAAAAGATATTATTTAAATCAGAGTTGAGAGCATCCACTGCATTATTAATGTCAGCAACGTTGAAGTGTCGGTAAATTTGCAAATCGTCTGCGTAGAGATGGAAGCTTGAGGAGATAACTGAAGTAACGGTGTTAATAAATATAGAAAATAGAAGAGGGGAAAGTACGCCACCCTGTGGAACTCCCGCAGCTAGGTCAGCCCAGTCTGAGGAGATCTCATCAGTGCAAACCCGCTGCGAGCGACCACGAAGGTAAGAATCAAACCAAGTTAACGCTGAGGAAGAGATGTTAAGAGTACGAAGAATAGAAATTAGAACGTCAAAATCTACAGAGTTGAACGCGCTGCTGAAGTCAAGCAAAGTAAGGATGGTCAAAGATTTATTATCCATAGCGGATCGGATATCATCAGTGACTTTAATTAGAGCCGTTACAGTGCTGTGACCAGGTCAAAATCCAGACTGAAATGATGAGAGTAGCTTATTTGACGAAATAAAGTCAGCAAGCTGCTGATGGACGATGTGTTCAAGGACTTTGGAGAGGAAAGGGAGTATGGAGATGGGTCTAAACTCGGAAAGGGATGAGGGATTGGATGATTTAGGGAGAGGAATTATGTTCGCACGTTTCCATGCGGATGGAAAAGAACTTGATGCCAAAGAGAAATTGAAAATGTAAGTTAGAATAGGCAGAAGTTCTGGAAGAAGTAAGGAGATCATGCGGGAACATAGGTTGTCATCGCCCACAGCAGTTGAAGATATGGAGAGCACGTGTTTCTTAACATCCTCCTCAGCGACGGAACTAAAGCTAAAAGAACAACATGCTGGTAAAGTTTGGCAAGAAAGATTATAAATTGTTTTAGACTTCATACCGTCGTTAATAGTAACAGGTGGGAGAGAGAAATGCTTGTTTAGGTCATTGAGATTGAAGCTAACGTTAGATGAGGCCGTTGATTTACCAATACCAAGGGTTTTCAAGAAGTTCCAAACACGTCCAGGATCACAGGCCTCAATAGAGTTGTGTATGTGGCGCCTTCTAGCATCTCTACACATCCGACTGCAATGATTTCTAAGAAATTTATATCGCGCTAAGTTTTGCTCCGTTGAACACAGCTTAAGCCGTTTCTTCGCTCGGTCACGTTTTCCCATCATATCCCTTATGTCCTGAGTGAGCCAAGAAGCAGGAACGTGCTTTATTTTGACTTTTTTAACAGGGGCATGAATGTCATAGAGGTTTAAAATCTGGTCACTAAGAAGTTTAACCTTGTCGTCAATCAGTTCAGCATCAATAACAGGTTTCCAGTCGATACTGGAAGCATCTCGCCTTAACGTCTCCAGGTTAATGCCCTTGAAACTGCGCAAGAAACGATATTTGGGTTTACGCCTGGGAGATCTAATTTTAAAAGAGAGATATATCAAATCATGGTATGAAAAGTTAGCTGGAAACTGACCGTGCAGAGCAACTAGATCAGGGGAAGAAGTGATAAGTAAATCGAAAAGTGAAGGAACGCAATTAGGAAAATGATGAGTGGCCGAAAGTGGCAGAATATTGAGATTGACAGACGATATAAGAGATTGCAGTTTATCAGCTCGGGAATCACCTTTAATTAAGCACGTATTGAAGTCACCCAACAATAGCGTATGGTCATAGTTTGGACAGTGTGTACATATTAGGCTTTCCAAAGAGTTAAAATAATCAATCTGAAGAGAAGCACTATAATACACAGCAAGTAAGATCTTTTGGTGATGTAGGGTGACCTCAATAAACAGATGTTCTGCAGTGCCAGTGTAGGGACTAGGTGACACACTCACAACTTTATGGATAATGTCACTACGAAGGTAGATGGCCACACCACCACCACCCTTACCGATTCGGTCATTTCTAATAAGTTTGAAGCCTGGAAGAGGAAATTGAGAAGATGACAAAGAAGGCTTGAGAAAGGACTCAGATATAAGAATTGCATCTACAGAAGAATTACTGAAAGTTGCCAGAAGATCAGGGTAGTGGCTTGGAATACTCTGCGCGTTAATATGTACGATATTGAAATTGTTACAAAACCCTGAAAATACTGTCCTCACTTGGTCATGGACAGAAAGGAAGGAATCACTGTCAATGTTAGCACTTAAATAGCCGTCTGATAATGATGAAGTAGAGCAAGAGTGAAAACTATCGTCAAAAAGAGGCAAGATTCTAGTAGCATTCATATAAAATATATACAATAATAAAAATATACTTATGTATAAATTAATTTAAACCTAACTATAAACTAATTATGGTGTGGCTAAATGTGCCACCAATAACATGCCTAGTCAGCACTTGCCGCGATGAGGTGAAAGAAATAGTTATTAACACAAATTACACTTAATACATATGACCATATTTTTACACTTTCACAATATAATTTAACATCAACACAAAACAAAAATATTATCATATACTACGTGAGTACTACACGAGTTGCAACAAAACAAGAAGTACCACCGTAAACCGTCCGTAAAGAAAGAATAAAAAAAAAGTAATGTCAAACTGAATGTCAAACAGATTGAGTTGAGAGAAAGAAAATAACCTCACAAAACAGAAAAACAACGGAAACGTGGAAAAAGTGATAAATTACAAATCTACCGTGATAAAATAAGCGAACCCGTCAACATCATAAAACAACGTGGATGGAAAGTACGTCACTTCCTGGTACTGCGTGTTGTTCTGGCCTCTGCGGGTTTGACCGGCGGCTTTATAACAACCTGAGCTGCGGTCGGCTTAGCAGTCGCTGATGATGTTGATGCAGGGCTGCCCGAGGATTCAGCTACAGACAGGCACCGGGAATCGCTTTATCAGCTCCTGCAGCTCACTCGAAACTTCGATCTTCCTGCGAGAACTATCGGGCAAAATAATAGCAATTTTACCATCATTCGACCAGCAGTTGGACACTCAGTAGTAGTAGTAGTTGGGAACGGAACGTTGTGTTGATATAAACAAACCTGTGCTAGTTAATTTTAAGAAATTCTTGTGAATTAGTTACCTTAGGACCTCAAAAACAGTGTGAAATCCAAGTTTATCATCAGGCGAACACATATGGATAAATTATCGGCATATATTATCCATTAATACGGAAAAATACACTAAGGTACGAATACAATATATCACTAGTACTTGTTTTTGAATGAAATAACGTAAATTTGAGAGATAATTTAAAAATAAAACCGAACTTGTACCGACCCACTAAACAGCTGATTGGAGCAGATAGATCACTGATTTGACATATTTGACACCTCAACAATACGGCTGCGTTCAGGCAAAAAAACAACGTCGGATAACGTTATTTAACCGTTACTTTTGCATAGACGCTCCGTTAAACGCAGGACCATTGTATTGTTGTTAATCTGTTGAAATACCAGTGGCCAGTACCACAAATCTGCGACAGTAAAGCGATAATTTTACGACAGCTATCGCATTTTAACAAATAACGTGGTACAGAAAAATGTCGACCAAGAAGAACCCAATTTGTTATAAATGCTCGATTATAATTAAAACCCCTAGATTACTAAAATGCACAGCATGTAAAAATTGCTACCACCTTGAATGCACCAACGCTGAGAAACGCTACAACATGATGTCAACAATACAAAAACAAGCATGGAAATGTAGTGCATGCTGGATGGAGAAAATATCACCGTTACCTACGGACTCTAATATTAGAAATTTACGTAGCAAAGTGAAGGCCAATACGCCACAGCAAGGTTGCTCAACCGATAAAGAATTCGCATTTGTAAACATTCAAGCTTTAACAGAGCAGACACAAACAGATGTATTAGATATCAAAGAAAATATTAACACCGTTTCAATAGAACATCTTACAAAATTATCACCACCATCAAATCTAAATTCAATAGAGTTTTCGGAATCAGATTCAAACAAACCATTATCTGAAAATTATGTTGAATCCTTGGTACCACCAGAAGAATCATCAGATAGCTCATTTGAATCAATAATGTCGTCACTAGATGACTCTTCTAAGAGCTTACCTATTTTTTCATCGTTACATGATACCCATTTGATAGAAATGGCTAATGAGATAGAAACTTTAAGAGAAAAATTAGCGTCAGCAGATGCTGAAATTGAAAATCTTACATTAGAAATAATAGGGTTAACAAGAATACTAGAGAAGAAGGAGAAAACGATTAAAATTCTCAAACAAATAAATCCCACCACAACACAATCCCCTTCGAGGTCAATTAAAAAATCTCAAAAGAAGACTCAGAAACCTATTTTTTTTTTTTTTATTAATGATGGGTTTGCTCTTGACTCTAGTCTAGGTCATAGGACAGAGACAGAGTCTAAGATGGAGCGAGCTCACCCAGAAGAAGCCTGTTAAGGCACTGGCGCTCCCACACACTGACGGAACGCAGCAATCTACTTGGCGCCAGACTTCGGTGGGATGGTGGTCGCGAGCCAGGCGGCCCCTTGCGGAGCCTTTCACCGCTTAGTGGGATCGTTCAGCCGGACTTATCCACAGGCAAGCCTGTATTGCCGTTGCCCGGGGTGGACCGCTAGGAGGTAGATCCCATACCACCCCAAAAAAGTAAAGGGAGTCTATCATGCCATGCGTCACCGATGTTCTTACAAAACAACATCAATGCTAGAACAGAAACCCAAACAAATAGCTTAACATGGAATTCTACTATGCTGGACCTGACAAACATTTCTGAAGCAGATGATCAGTTAATTAAACCTGTTACACTGAATCCCGAAAATGCTCCTAATACAAATACTGACATTAACCCTTACGAAGTGAAAGATCAGACTATTTGTTATGATGCTGAATCTCATGTAACAATTAAGGCTTGTGAGCGCACAAGGTTAAAAGCTATAAATCAAAAGATCAATGCACGTAAACTTAAAAAGCTAAGACAAAAGATAAGAAAAATAATATCAAAAATCACAGATCTCAAAAATATAAATGTAAATCTTATAGAAGAAATTAGAATTTTAGATGAATCCCACAGTGAAAAAAAGAAACAGTCTGATTCTCAACACGGACAAGAAAAATATAGTCGAAAATATAAATTGACTTCCAATATCCAGAAAGAAACAGTTATTAATATTTCTACGAACAATAAATTTGATTCATTAGAAGACGAAGATAATGAAGATGCGGAAACTACAAACCAAAATTGTAACAAAGAAATTGTCAATAAAAATAAAATATGTATGATAAGTACTAATAATAAAAATAAAATGTTACAAGCGGCAAAACGAATTTTGGACGATAAATTTGATATATGTCACTATTTAAGTCCAGGCGTAGGTACTAAACAATTGTTACATAATATAAGAGGAAAAATATCAATGCTGACTAAAAGTGACTATTGTTTAATATTTATAGGTGAAAAAGATTTTCAAGAATCAAAAAACTACGAGGAACTGGTAGTTTTTATAAGAAAATCTTTACTAGCTATTACACATACCAACATTGTAATCTGTGCCCCAACATATAGATATTATAATTGTGATTTTTATAATTGGCGTGTTGAAATTTTTAATACATTATTATACGAGGATGTACAGGAGCATGAATATGCTTATATTATTGATAGTAATCGTAACCTGACCTACGATGAGAACATGTTTAACATACGCTCCTTTAGGGTCAATGACTTCGGTCTACAAACTATTTTTAACGATGTGCTAGAACTTATTATGCTAATAGATGACTACAACAAAAATCTGCGCCCGTGCGCTGATACACCTACACAGAGCGAGGCATCACAGTCAGAGTCAGATAATACTTATGCTGACGATGATAGTGACTTGTTTTTTCGTGAATAAATACATACAGATACTGCATCAAAATATAGACGGGCTGCGTAGTAAATCTAACCAACTTATGGTATGTCTTTCCGAATTACAAGATAGAAACACAAATATTGACGTCATCTGTGTTACTGAACATAATATGCCAGTAAATTGCGATAGGGACTCGGTACTTATTCAAAATAATACGATCGCAGCATCCTATTCTAGAAATAATTCCAGAGGGGAATCATGTATTTTAATTAGAAATGGTCATGATTATCGTGAACTGTCTGAATTTTCAAATAAATCTATAAGTGGGATCCTAGAATGTTGTGCCATTGAATTGATAAAACATAATTTAATAGTTTTGTGTGTTTATAGGTCACCAAAATATTCAAAGCCATATTTTGGATTATTCTTTGAAAAGCTGGAAGAAGTCTTGAAACTAATCCCCATTAGAAAGTCACGAAAAGTGGTTCTCTGTGGTGATTTCAATATCGATATTTTAAAAAACAATAACATCACCCATGAGTTTCAGAATCTGCTTAAGAGTTATAACCTTCAACTTTTGTTAAAAAAGGTAACAAGACCTATTAGTGGGAAATGTATTGATAACATAGCAACTAACGTAAATACAGATAACAAGTGCGTGTGTGATGTCTATGAATTTGCCCTATCAGACCACACTGCCCAGATATTAAAACTACCAGTAAAAATCACATGTTTGATTGATTTCTGGCGCGTAAAAAAACGAAACTTTAGCCTACAGAATCTTGAAAAGTTTAGACAGTGCATTGCAAATATTTCTTTTAATGACGTTTACCAGACAAAAGATCCAAATGAAGCATTCAAAAGATTTATGGAAACTTTCAAGTTATTTTATGAACTGTGCTTTCCTTTAAATGACGTAAAGATTAAAGCTGTTAAAAAAGTAATGTGGATAAGCCCAGGAATAAAGAAGAGTAGTAGACTGAAAAGAAAATTACTTTGGAAATCCAGATTCAAACCAAATAACATCAATAAAAATAATTATAGGTACTACAGCAACATATTTCGTAAAATTCTAAAGCAAACACAACGTAAACATAATATCAAATATATAAAAAAATCGGACAACAAAAGTAAATCAGCATGGCAAATAATTAATAGAACTAAACTAAATAAACCTTGGGACACAATTTGTAAGATTAAATTTAATGACAAGATAATTACGGATCCTCAGGAAATTGCAAATTTATTCAATACTTATAATATAAATAAAATAACAAGACTTCCTGAAGCAGGCAATATTAATATGAATTATATTTCAAGTCGTAACTCTATGTTCATGCAACCATGTATTCCAATTGACATTTTAGACATAATCAAAAAACTGAAGAATAAAAACAGCACAGGGTATGATGAAGAGTCTACAAAAGCTGTTAAACATGTTGCACATTGCATAGCTCCTCACATAAGCTACATAATCAATTTATGTATTAGTGAAGGTATTTTTCCGGACTTAATGAAAATTGCAGTTATTAAACCACTATTTAAAAAAAAAGATAAGGAGGATATGTCTTGTTACAGACCCATTGCACTTCTGACAGTATACGCAAAAATTTTCGAAAAATTCATCTATAGGGAACTATATGCATACTTAGAAAAAAATAAACTTTTTTCCATGGAACAACAAGGATTCAGGAAGGATAGATCTACTAACTTGGCGATTTTTGAACTATTAAATATTATTATGACAAACGTAGACATAAAAAAACACGTGAGTGCTATTTTCATGGATATGACCCAAGCATTTGATTATGTCGACCATACAATTCTGCTGCGAAAGCTTCATTCTTACGGAATCAGGGGAAATATTGAAAAATTGATTGAATCGTATCTGTCAGATAGAGTGCAGTACACTGAAGTAACTAAAATCAACGTCTTTAAAAAAAGAGAGGAAAAGTTCCACTCAAGACATCAAGTAGTCAGATTTGGTGTGCCACAAGGCAGCGTCTTAGGGCCGCTTTTGTTCATTCTTTATATTAACGACTTACCGAGACATATCAAATATCCTATGACACTTTTCGCTGATGACAGCACAGTTATTATAGAATGTAAGGACGAAAATACTTACCAGCAAGAAATAAATAGCACTCTGGAAGACATAATTTCGTGGATGACTTGTAATAACTTACTGGTTAACTTGAGCAAAACTAATATGATATGTTTTCGACAACGGATAGCAGCTCCAGCTCTGGATATTAAATACAATGGTGTAAATATAGAATCATTGCATGTAACGAAGTTTTTAGGGGTGTATATTGATAGGTCTCTGACCTGGAAGGAGCACGCTGAACAATTATGTTTAAGATTGTCTAAATCATCCTATGTTTTATACAAACTTTCTCAAATGGTCGATACAGAAACCGTACTAACAGCTTATCATGCCCTTGTTGCCTCAATTTTGCGTTACGGCGTAATATTTTGGGGAAACTGCACAGACAGAGAGACCATCTTTAAGAGTCAGAAAAAATGTGTACGGTCAATGTTTTGTTTGAAACAAACTGATAGTTGTAAGCCATATTTTGTGCAATATAAAATATTACCTTTACCCTCGTTGTATATTTTAGAAATAGCGGTATTTGTTAAACAAAATCCAAATCTGTTTAAAAATATAGAAGTTATAGTTAACCACAACCTCCGTCCGCGTGACACAACAAAAATTTGTAATTATCAGGCAAATACTGCATTACTGACTAAAAGTGTTTTTGGTATGGCTCCAACAATCTATAATAAGATTCCACTAGAAATAAGAAAATGTAATTTTAATCTTTTTAGGAAAAAATTAAGCGAACTTTTGACTAAAAAATGTTACTATAGTGTTAAGGAATTTTTGAATGACAATTGATTGTGACTAAATTGATATTGACTTTATTATTATTTTAATTCATCATCTGACTTATTCAAATTGCTATTCTTAAAAATTATCTTATATTCGATAGGTATACTTAATTGTTATTTTAATATGACATTTATAATTTGTATGTCGCAAGGCCAAACATGTAGAACTTATTACTTAACACTACCATCTGTATTATGATAACACTCATGTTTTACAAATAAATCATCTTTATCTTTATCTTTATCTTTACTCCGAAGTGCTTCCTGGCAGCAACGAATACTGTATGCCGGGATTTAGTCAGAAACTCCGAAATGATAATACCAGAGCCCTTGAGCAATGTTTTGGCATCCCAAACAACACGTCTGCTGTCATGGCGGTGGAACCGCACCAGGACTGCTCGTGGCTTTGTTGTGGAGGTCCCCAATCTATGACACACTTGAATATCATCTGAGGTAAATTCACTTATCTTCATTTTCTTGCTTATAATGTCCGTGATAACACTTGATAACTGATCTTCTTTGTTCTCAGCAATGCCATGGAATAGCAGGACCTTTCGGCGCAGGAACGTCTCGTGACGGTCGAGACCGAGAGACAGCAAGTAATGAATCTAGGTACCATTCATTATTTTTATTTAAGCCACAATTTAGTAAAAAAGCTCTATCAGATTGCTTCTTTTTCTCAATTTTTCTCTCTGGTGGTCCTCTGGATTTACACTGTGAGGCAAAGTGACCAATTTTATTGCACGTAAAACATTTTATCACTTTTTTCTTTCTCACATACATAGCTGAAGCACTTTCTACTTCAGTCGCTGCTTGGGGCATTTGTACATCTTGCAACAACTTAGTTTTTATTGCATCTCCGGTAATTTTTGTTCCGGAGCTTTCTAGCCCCATAATCGAAGGTTTGTAGTGCTCTGGTAGTCCTGCCAATAGCAAACTGCCAACCCAGTCATCTCCTACTGTGAATCCCATCTCTGTAAGTTTATGAGCAGTGGAAGTGATCTCATCCACATATTCTTCCACTGATTTACAGGTGTCAAGTCTCGTTGTTATAAGTTTCCGCAGCAACCCCACTCGGCGCGTCAGCCCCGAGTCCTCAAAAGCACTTTCCAACGCCGCCCACGCACCCCTGGCGGTTTTTGCGCCTTGTACATGACAGTAGTTTATGCTTTCCAAAGTTAGTATTATTTTGGACAAAGCTTTTCTGTCGTTCTTGTCGAAATTAGTAGCACCCTCTTCTAAATCGCCGGACACAACATCCCACAGGTCATCGAGCTGGAGCCACGCTTGCATTGCGAATTTCCAACTAGCATAATTTTCGCGGCCCTTGAGTCTTTCAACAGGGAAGCCATTACTACCGGAACTCATTGTAAGTTTTTTTCACTTCGCGGACTAAGTTCGACTTTAATTTACACTTCACGCGCCTGGGCCCATAACCTGTTGGTTATGGGGTCAGGGATTTATTTAATTAAAGATAATTTAGCAGAGTAAATTGTATTTTTATTAATCACTACAAACAACGCCATTGACAAAGCCATTGATTCACAGACACGGAACAGGATCAGAGACACAGAGTATAGCATAGACTATAGACCATATTTGTATTAAGGATGTAGTAAGGAACAAGTAACCAAATAGTGATGTCCCAATTTATGTAGTTCTCAACATATGGCAAACAAATACCTATATTAATTTAAAAAACTAATATAAAATGACAGAACACAAATAAAAACAAAACTGATTCGAAATAAAATTATACCTTTTCAAATAATATATTTTTATTAGAAGTAGCTTTATAACATGGGAAATACAAACACAAATACAATAACGGTAGAAACATGCTAAAGATAAATTTGAATAAAAATACATACAGGGTTATTTTTTAGTCAGTGCGCAAACTTATACCATGATATCAGAATCGTTAATAGGACATTTTAGGCAAATAAAAAAATATGTTTTATTTTTATTATTTTTTTATTTTTGTCTGCCCCATAAAAAATAAATCATGGACACACTACTTTTCAATCGGGGGTGCGTGAAAATGGGAACAGCGCTCGCGCAGCGCACCCTTCAGTCAGTTTCAATTCTCGCTTTGATTCCGTTGCGGGCGGGCGCGCACCTGTGTGACACTACTTTTCCCGCCGATCCCGAATTGATTTCGCGATGTCGAATTTTACGTTTCGCGAGTTTTACGAAATGGTGCGTTCGTACTTTTTAAGTGGGGAAAATACCCGAGCAGCCCAATGAATGTACGCGGACAAAAGTTTACCTCGACTGCGTAAACAATGCTGGCGTTGTGGACCCTCGTGTACCGAACCCAAGAACATTCCTCAACGTTATGCAGCGGCTGTTGGATCACGGGCAGTTTACGGTAAGTAACTGTTAACCTTTTCGCCGTCAAGCCATTCGAGTAAAAAATTGCAACCAGCGCCACACCAATTTCTTGGTAAAGAAATACTCAATTAAATAGAGATGTTCAACAGTTCATATCGATAATAAATCTTCACTTTTTAAACCGAGTTTTAATTAATCTAAAACCATTATTTTGCCCCCTACTTTTCAGTTCTGATTTCATATAGGTCAAAATAGTAATAAAGGATAGTGGTAGTAGTGGTGGCCTCGTAAACAACACTAGGCATATTCAACAAGTTTATTTTTAGTTCAGTTTTCGATCAGCACTGGCGCATCTCTATTACGCGTCTCTCTATATCGCGTTGTCGGTTATAGACGACTGTGGCGTCGGTGGCATTTCTATATTCTCAAACCCTTAGGACAAATAAGGATGTAATATAGAATATCGATAAAAAAATTAGAACATCATAGGATTTATGCTGGTATTTATTTTAATATTTTATTGTGACTATTTGTTTTCTTTCATTTCTTTTTCTTATTTTACTTACGTTGAATATTAATTAAAAACGATTTTAAATGGCACAAATTTCATGTGAACTTAATTTAACGGGTCAAATTGTGATACAAGATTATCATTAGATAATAAGAGAAAAGATAATTATTTATTTAATAAACTTAATTACAAAATAGGTACACTTATATGAAATAATTCTGTGGCTTAACCATTTCCTAAACTAAGAATATGAATTTCTGTATCTCAGGCAAATGGGAAACCGACATAACTAATATTTTAAGATTTATGATATATTATTAAATACTTGAATTTTTTTTCTATTCCTACCCGGTTTATTTGATTATTTCTTCGGTTTGTTTCTATTTACTTTTTATAACGCCCTTCGTAAGGTATTGTACTTATATTAGCGGTTATTTATTAGCATTTCATAGTTACTTATAAAGAAGAGGCCTATGTCCAACATAGGGCTAATTTAGGCTAATTAGACAGATAGATGGATAGTTACTTATACGTTTATTAAATAAAAATTATCTTATCTCTTATTATCTAATAATAATCTTGTATCACAATTTGACCCGTTAAATTAAGTTCACATGAAACCCTCCTAAACTCTCTTAATTTATTTATTATTATTTATGATTATTAGGTATTTACTTAATCTTCGAGTAATCCAGGTTCAAACGACAGATCAACGTCATCCTCTACGCCTTCTAAAATCTGTAGAAGTTCTGCTGAACTAAGCTCGTCGGCACTCATTTTCCCTTCACTATTTTTATGTCACTACTGCAATGACGTCAGAGCGTGTCGTCTTTACCCGACTACGGCGTACAGTGCACTCACAATGGTCAAGCAATTATCGCTGTGCACGAGTCGACGAAACCGGTTTGTCGATGCTCAATCAAACAAAGAAAATAATGTCTAATACTGGCGTATTTCTACAAATCGATGTCGGGAATATTTTCAATATACATTAAAATAATAAGAAAATGTTATTGTTATGACAAACTTGACAAATATCTAGGCATAGTATATTCCGTAAATATATTATAGATGTATCGATATTTCACATTTGTACTAGTAAGGAACAACACTTCCAGTCGTGTGGGGCCGACTATGGCGTGTGCGAATGGTACTTCTGACAGCTTCAAAACATAATCAGTATTTTTCTTATTTATACTACAAATCTAATAAATATCTAAGCGCAAAAGTTCAGAAATGAAAGTAGAGGGTACAATAAATGCGAAAAAATAAAAGAAAGATACGGTTTTAGAATGCTAGTTTATGAACATAAACTTCAGCCGACGTTTTGTCGGCTGTACCCGACCGTGGCGCTGACGGCAAGTCGCGGGTTGTCGGCTATACCCGTCTATGGCGGTGAAAAGGTTAATTAAACGACTATTGTACTTAGCTACCTACTGCCTACCTAGTGTTCTAGGTAAACTTTTCATTTTGACGGTCCTAAGCCCGTAAAAGTATGAAGGGAAAATTGGAATCATCTTTTTAAAGGCTAAACTACAAAAGACCGGCGCGCGATAGCCACGTTCCGGCCATACGATTTTTTTATGAATGCCCGATCAAATCACACCCTGTTATTTTTGTGTGAGTAGACCGTTTTTAATCTTTATTCCTAAATAACCACTCAAGATTAGTTCACACTGACGTAGTAGCAACATTTTAGTGGCCTAATCAACTTTTACTGTCATACTTTACTGAATTTTTCGCTCCACTCTCATAAGCGCACAAAATTGCCGTTTACTTTACTTTAAATGCAGTTGTACTTTAAGGATAATTCGGTTAAAATCATCGAAGGGCAGGCACGCGCAATACGAGCTACCTCATATCATCAGAGTAGATAAAGCTTAAAGCCCGCGCCGGCGTCAGATTTCTTCTAAAAATTGAACCGTAGGCGCCACTATGTCTGGCGCTGTAAGACGCGGTGACTAATCGCGACGTTGTCAAACCATCACAACCTCTGTTGTATGCAGGTTGTGTAGGCTTTTTAGGTACTAACAGCAACGGCTCCAGTTGCCATTAAAGTCTTTACTGGTTATTTTTAAAGAATATTAGAAAAACCTTTGAATGTTGATCTTTTAAAATGGGTATCAATCTTTTCTGGTTATTCTTGTTAACTGTAAGCAAAACCAATCTTAAGTTGATCACGTAGATGGTTACTCGAGGTGCTGTACAATCCCGAGTTACCGTTATGGATTAAACATTTACATGTCTTGCTTATGCTAGTAGTAGCTGCTAATTCTTAACCAAACTGGGAAAAATCCAACTACGTGATTAACAAATAAATAATCTTGTCTCTCCGCATAAACTAGAAACAGGTACCATCAAATCAAGAGACCAACTTTCAAACCACTACACCACGAAGGCAGTTTAAGTGTAGGTACTTGTGAGATAGGTACCTACTTAGTTGTTGTAGGTGTCACCCGCACGCACCCCGGTACCAATAGCGGTCATTAACCTGGACTTGTCATTGACCTGTGCTGTAGGTAGAAGCTAGAACACAATCAGCTGATAGGTATAACTGGGCCGCGCGCGACGTTGCCAAACCTAAAGACAGCTAGTGAACCTAATAGGGTGATCCACACTTACGTACGATCCTGGGATAAGTTTAAGTGCGATTATTTCAATTTTTTTGTTCTAAGTCAGGTGTAAAAAATAAATACATATTTTCTAAAATTTGATTACCATTACGTATGTTGAAGCTGCGCACTGACTAAAAAATAATCCTGTATATACGTCTACCAGCTAGAGAAAGTACTGTCGCGTTCCCAGGAAATTTCATAAAGATAGATAAGTGCACCCGCATAGATCAATCTCATTTCAGCCACAGCGCAAGTTCCATCCGGGAAAAAAGTGTCCAGCCTCTGCTTTAGAAGCGCCTTCCGCGATGCTGTCACGGATATAGGGCACAAGTCACCATGACCTATGCGACCACGTGTGTAGGCAGTTATCACATATCTGCCTTGTTTTGTCACGAGGATAAAATTTTATAAATTCTTTACAGGCTCCAACGTTGTGACAAAAATCTTGTTATTTAGAGTTCAGTACTTGCAAAAAGGAAAATGCGTCCGATAAGAGGAACACGAAAACCAACAGACTCGATAAAGATCAAATCAGTAATGACTTGACTTGAGTTCTTACCCAAATAGATAATGTACTCATGCGAGCTGGTAATCATATAACGAAACAAAGGCAAATATGGTAACGTATAATCGAACACAAAATGAAATATGACAATTGAAAATGTGTTATGATTGTGTGTGTGTGTTAAGGTAAACCATATACAGAACAATAACATTAATTAACATTATTTTAATTTATGAGGATAAAATAGAGAAAGAATATGTTGTTAGGGTTAAATAAAGGTAACAATTTTAAAACATGGATTTAAAAACATGAATAATTCACAATGATACAATAATAAGTATAAACTAAATATAAAATATATGTTTTTGTATTTGCATGAAATATATATACCTAAAAAACGTACATCTTGATTGAAGTCACACTATGGTTAGTTTATCATACAAAAGGCATTAAAATAGCGCGCAATTTTGCAAAAAAAAAAACTTCTGTAAAATCAAACATCTTATATTTGTACTTTATTTTACATTATGTCCGTTGTCAACTGGAGTACGCCAGCCAAATTTGGAATCCGCAATATAGTAGGTATATTTCTCATGTAGATCGAGTTCAGAATACATTTTTAAAACTATTTACGATTCTGGCGTAAAATTTAACAATTATGATGAGTCCTATTACTTTCATCAGCTTTTACCTTTTTCATCTAGACGAGAGCTGTCTGACCAAACATTTTTGTATAAAATATTAAATAATAATCTGGATTGCTGTAATCTCGTAACTAATATTTACCTGTGTGTTCCTAATAGAACTAACTTAAGGCATAAACGCTTGTTATATAGTGAATTTAGTGATACTAATTATGTCCGTAACGGCTTCTTGCGCAGAGTCACTGATGTTTACAACAAAAAATATAAGGACTTAGATCTATTTCACTTATCTTTGCTTCAATAAAGAAAGCGTATCATATCAATTATATGAACGGATTTAAATGGTTTCAACTCAATTAGGCATGATTATAGTTGTACCTACCTAATTAAAAGTAATTGTAAGTAATTGGTTCAGTTGAAACATAAATCAGTGTACACCTAATTTCTAAAAACTGTTGGTATTCCAAATAAAAAAATATTTAAAATTTATATTTATTTGTGAATTCCATACAGTGCACCAAAATTTCAAAACTTACGCTTTAGGTGAGATCTTTTTCTGTAAATTTGAGTTTTTTGTTTTAGATTGTTTAGAAACAAAAATGTGGAGAATTTCAAAATACACCTTACATATAAAAATGTGTCTGGCTAAATTAACAAGTTTTTTTTTTCTATAAACAACTCTTTTCAAGAAACCCACTTTCGGAAGTTTGAAATACTTGAATGGCTTCTTAAGAGTCTGCCTTGAGTAGTAAACGTCCCTTTCTCACTAATGACAATGGATAAGCCTGAAGGGTCAACATATGACTTTCATATACACTTTGAATTGGAGCGTCGATCATGTTCATTACACTAGTTTTTATTTCACTTCAATACATGCAGTATTTCGCAAGTTATGACGAAGAGAAGTTTTACCCCAATTTTGAATTTCCGAGATTACGCGCGCTAAGACTGTGACGTCACGGCTCGGGACAACTCGCGACCGCAACACAGCGCGCTGCACGTTTCGGTGATTTTGTTTCGATTTTCTTCGTTCTTTCAAAGAAATACTTTATATGGTGTTTATGTGTATGTATATAAGTGTAGTGAGTAAAATGGAAGCAGGATTTGTGAAAGGTCAGTCGGACAATCTGCCAAAAATTTATAGTTTGATGGTGGCCCAATATTTCATGATGAATAAAGATTTTACCGCTGCCGAAATTCGTGGAATAAAAATGAAAAGGTATGTGTAAGCATTACTTCAACTGAATCATAGTGTTTTTTTTTATTTAGTACCTACATATCTACTATGGGCGGTGATAAAAATACTTTCGCTCGCGAGTTCATGACCATCCTGCCTGAAGTACCTACCCATAAGGTTCCTAGTTGTACCTACTCCCTCAACTCAATCAAAATTTGTATCATAAAAATACTAGGTAAGGTACCTAGGTACCTACAGTTCGCGCTCGTTAAAACCAACCTATGTGTTTTCACGCTTACCAACCTACTCGCCGTGGAACTACACACTTTGAACTTAAATATCTCGGCCAATTTTTGAGATATGAAAAAAGTAAAAACACAGGTTTTTCTCATAATTTTTTTGTAGATTTATTAGACATAAAAGTAAAATGCACCATGGCAATCCACTCGCGTGTGTGAGAACAGAGCAAAATTGTCATGTTTTAACGATTTTTGTCTATTTTGGCAATTTGTCAGCAAATAAACAATTAAACGAAAGACTGTTCAAGGAAAATCTGGTAATCTATAAGATGTATCGTATTCGCAATAAATAATGACTAATATTATTAAGGTTGCTAAACGCCAGGCGAAAAAGTGCAAAAATAGACAACTTAAAAAAAAAACTGTCGAGAAAATTTCGTTGAATCGTGTTTTCTAAACAAACATAATCTGGAAAATAATTTAACATAAACTTTAAGTGTATATCATATCAACCAACGAAATAAGTGTTTTTGAATGCATGTAGCTATCAAAAACATCAATTTTTGGCACGAAACGGACTTAACAACAAAAGTTATCTATGACATTTTTTATTTAAAAAAAATGAGGTAAACAAAGTCAAAGAAGTACGTAACAGAAAGCGTCAGAAACATTAATTTTAATAATGGACTTGGTTATTAACTTATAAAAAAACAACGGAAAAATAAAAAAAGTTACATTGGTTTTGTATTTAGAAGGTAGAAATGGAAAAACAGTAAAATTTTGATAAAAAAGGGACATAATATAGTAAGCGCCAATAATCAATTTTAAATTAACTCATAGTAAAAAATCACGTTCATGAAAAAAAAAAAGCAGTCATGGATAAATAGAAACATAATAAAAATTGCGTTTAAAAAAACCTTTGATATGAGCCAATATCACTTTTGGCCTCAGGTTTTTGACTGATAACAAGATAATGAGAGAAGTAAGCGAAAAAGTAGTGACAATGACAAATCTACCAAATAATATGTAAAATTATAGGCACTTGAGGCATTGGCATTGGTTATCTTCAAAAGGATCAAATGAGGATGAGGTCGAGTACACACAGTGAAATTTGTTGGTGGCCAAAAGTCTTAAGTAATAACCCCACTGATATAATTATTTGTTAAAATAATAAAAGTAACAAGCGCAATGCCTTCAAATGATGATAAAGTAAAAAGGAGAGCGTAACTATAATAATAATGGTTGCAACCAGAAAATAGGGTAGGTAGTAAGTAAATAAAAGTGCCGGTCCTTCAAATAGGACTTATGAGACAAAATAAAAAGAATTGCCTACCAGTTAAGTGATACACAAGTCTAATTAAAAATATACATTAAATGAAGATTTATGAAAAAAAAAGAAGGTAAGAAAATGTGAAAAAAAAACGCACAGGGAAAATGAACGTACATACTTGCAGGGTTAAGAATATAAAAACAATGATGGATCCAGAACGCTGTAGGCTGCCCGCCCACGTCCGTCACTTTTTCTGTTGGTTTCGAGGGAGAAGCACGTCATGGACGGCCGACTGTCACTGAGTAGTGTGCGGTAACGCATATATTTCCGAGTGTTCCATTTTTCACCAACAATCGGATCGGTCGGGATGCACCGATTTTATTTCTGACCGACTATTTGTAGGATGTGGGCGTTACACCATTGCAGTCAACACGTTCCATTTTACTCCAACCAAAAATCGGTCACCGATTATCGGATGTGGGCGGGCAGCCGTAAAGTATAGAAACTAAAAATGACAAGGAGAAAAATATATATACAGGGTTATATGATGTAGACCTGGCTAGCTAACTGCGTGAAGCGCTAAGACTGCATTGACATTAATTAGCTCGGGGTGTGTGTGCAGAATAAGGTCGAAATAACACTCGGTAATACAAAACAACTCTATTTTATTAGGGTTTGCATAGTCATCAAACACAGACTCTATTCTAATTGTACTAACTAGGATAACGTTTCTTGATATGTTTGGTGCTCTCCACTCCGGGATGCGGCTACCCGGGCGGGGATAACGGTGGACTTGACCTCCTGGCGACGGTGATTCCCTGGGGAGAGAGACCAAGTGAGAGAAAGCGTTATGGCGGCGGTGCACGGGGGTTAATGTTTCGGGAGAGATGCGGTGTTGTGAGTGCGAGTAAGCGGGTGGGATATTTATCCCTCGGTGTGATCGCTCTAGATCACCAAGCAGGTCGGGATCCCGTGGGAGTGTCTAGCACTCAACGGGATGAACGGATGCACTCAGCAATATGGCCACTGCAGCGGCAGGGCTAGCGGGGTGCAAGATATGATAAATGGTGCGTGAAATTCGGGTTAGGCCAAGCGCTACAAACACAACATACGATAAGAGGTGTACCGCTACCTTACCAGGCGCAGGTACAGGCCTCGGTACCCGGGATGCCTACGAGATGTGTATCGCTACCTTACAAGGCGCAGATACGGGTCTCAGTATCCAGGGATACTTCGGGGCGCGTACCGCTACCTTACAAGGCGCAGATACGGATCCTGGCTTCCCGGTACGCTCGCTACCTTCCCCAGGCGCAGAGCTCGAAATCTACGGGGGAGCAGTCGTGCCGCGACCTTTCCAAGGCGCAGGACACGAAAGCTCGTGGACCTGGGATTCCCCGGCTGAAATATCACTCGCAACCTGAGCAGGCGCAGAGTGAGATGGTTCAGCGGTGACGTCCACGGTAGTGTTCGGTCGTTCGGGATATTCCGCTGGGCAGGGATAAGCCAGCAGCCAAACCACGGTGGGATAGAATAGAATAGAAGAATAATTTATTTATAAGCTTAATGTCAGTATTTACATATAAAGTAAATATACTTAGAAGTACTTAAATATTACAATTTAGCCTGAACTAGAATTACCCTGTATCTCAGGCAAACAAGGTCATATTTATTAATTACATAATACGTCTTTTTTATAAATTATATAAAATACCTAAAATGTTTACATTATCTAGATGAATACAGTTAAAATATTAATACTTATCAACTAGGTGTGTGAATTTTTTACTAATAGCTTCTGTTACAGGGTCTAAGAAAAGACCGTCAATAATTTCTCTGTTTCCTCATACGACAACAACTGTAAGGCTCCTTTTGGTACCCTTTTACATTCATTGTAACATAAAGGGTAAATCGTTAAAATTGCGTTTAGTCGATTGTAAAGCCTGGGTCCTAAGAACACAAAAAATCTCGATGAAAAGGCGAAGTTTGTTTGTGTTTTCTGTGTGCAGACAATATCTTTACGTCTTTTGTTAGTTATATCCGTGCAATAGGAAAGTGCTGCGTGTTGTTTTAGTACAGTGCTTAAAATGAATAATTGTCGAACTGTTAGTACTTGGCATGACTTATATAAAAGGTTAGTAGGATACAGGAACGGACGAAAACTTAATACCTTTAGAACAGCTCGTTGTGCCCTTTCAAGTGTTAGAAGGAAAGTTTTAGATGAACCACCCCATGACGATATGCAATATGTTAGAAGTGATTGACATAGGGCAAAGTAGACTTGTGTAATCAGTTGAGAGTCCGCAAAAGAGCGTAATTTTTTAAAAACGAAAATTAGCTTGCGAACTCTACCGCTTAAGGCTTCAATGTGTGGTCTGAATGAAAACAAATTATCTATTATGATGCCCAAATATTTTATTTGGTGTGCGGGTGAAATTACAGGACAGTCGCAATTTGTGTCCGTTGGAGAATAACAGTGATGGGCGTAAATGCTTGGATTGGGATTTGCTAAAGGATAGTTGCTCTTTGAGAACTTTACAAAACTTTTTTTATCGGCATTGAGGGTGAGCTGATGATACCGCAACCATTTACATACAACATTAAAACCTCGCTGTGCATATTCGAAAACCTGTTTATCAGTTTTGGCGGAAAAGATTATGGCTGTATCGTCCGCATATGAAATAATCTTACCGCAGTCTAATTTAAGGTCGCAAAGATCATTGATATAAATCAAAAATAGGGTTGGACCTAAAATGCTGCCTTGTGGGACCCCAAAGGATGTATTAAGTCGAAAAGAGCTCATTACATTACCTATTTTGACGCATTGACACCTATTTGATAAATAACTTTCGAATAGTTTCAGTTGCGTACCTCTTATGCCTATGTTTTCAAGCTTACCTAAGAGGATTGGGGTGGAAACAGTGTCGAAAACTTTAGCAAGGTCAAGGAATATACCTATAGTTTTTTCTCCTTTGTCAAGTTCCTTTGTAATATGATCGGTTAGGTGGTGGACAGCATCGGAAGTTGAAAGTTTGGCTCTAAATCCAAATTGCATACTAGATAGAATGGAGTACTTCTCTAAATATTGCATTAGTCTGGTATTAATAATTTTCTCAAACACTTTAGATATTGATGTCAATAGGGATATAGGCCTGTAATTAGTAACAAGATTTTTAGGACCGGATTTATAAATGGGTACTACGACCGCTTTTTTCAAACAATTAGGAAAAAATCCTTCAGTTAGGCATTTTTGAAAAATGTGTGTGAGTGGTAGGACCAGTAAGTGCTTGATTTTTTTTAGTATTTTGTTTGAGATACCATCCCAGCCTACTGCACAATCCTCTTTTAATCCTGTTATTAATCTTTCAACCTCTTGTGCATCCGTATCCAGCAATACAAAAGACTTTGACGTAGTTTGTGTGTTAGTATATGGAAGGTGGGCATCGGTGCTCTGTATTTTTTCAGACAGGTTTTTGCCTACATTAACAAAAAAATCGTTGACATTATTAACAGATTCTGTTTCAGAAACATGTGTTTTTAATAATTTTGAGGATGTTTCTGCTTTGACGTGTAGGTTAAGGTCTTAACATGTTTCCAGACTTGTTTATTATCCTTTTCAGCCTTTGCCGGTTCACTCCTATCGTAATTACTTTTTACCTTTTTTAACAAGTCATTACAAAAATTGCGGTATCTTTTGTAAGTTGTTAGTAGAATTAAATTTTCAGAGTGTTTTTTAGCCTTCATATGAAGCTTATCCCTGTTTTTCATACAACGGATTAAACCCGGAGTGATCCATGGCTTAATATTATAATTTTTCCTACTTATTTTCACGGTCACAGTGTTATCTAATAAAGCTTGTTGAACAGTTTTTATTAAATGCAACAATGCAGAGTCAGCATCAGCAAAATTGTAAACTGGACTGAAATCGGTCATGCATAAATACTCTTCTAGTTTATTTATATTTAATTTGTTGACAAACTGCGTTTGTCGTGACCTCATTTTCTTTAGACTAAGTATTATTAGAACAGCATAATGATCGGTTATAGACGAATTAGTAACTAATGTAAGTGATGGTAAGTTGGTTATAAGCATGACGTGATCTAAGTAGGAACCAGTCTGAAACGTGGGAAGAGTGTGAGCAGGAAGAAGACCGTGAGATGAGCATAGATTGAGATATTCCTGACCGGGAACGTTATCGCATCCTACCGAGATAATATTTATATCGCCCGTTAATATTATATTTTTAAACTGAGATAAACTTTTAAGAAGTTTATCTAATGAATCCAGAAAGGCTTCAATTTTCACAGTAGAAGGAGATCTATACAGGATTATTTTTTAGTCAGTGCGCAGCTTCAACATACGTAATGGTTATCAAATTTTACAAAATATGTATTTATTTTTTACACCTGACTTAGAACAAAAAAATTGAAATAATCGCACTTAAACTTATCCCAGGATCGTACGTTAGTGTGGATCACCCTATTAGGTTCACTAGTTATCTTACGGTACGTCGCGCGCGGCCCAGTTATACCTATCAGCTGACTGTGTTCTAGCTTCTACCTACAGCACAGGTCAATGACCAGTCCAGGTTAATGACCGCTATTGGTACCGGGGTGCGTGCGGGTGATACCTACAACAACTAAGTACCTATCTCACAAGTACCTACACTTAAACTGCCTCAGTGGTGTAGTGGTTTGAAAGTTGGTCTCTTGATTTGATGGTCCCTGTTTTTAGTTTATGCAGAGAGACAAGATTATTTTGTTAATCACGTACCTAGTTGGATTTTTCCCAGTTTGGTTAAGAATTAGCAGCTACTACTAGCATAAGCAAGACATGTAAATGTTTAATCCATAACGGTAACTCGGGATTGTACAGCACCTCGAGTAACCATCTACGTGATCAATTTAAGAATGGTTTTTCTTACAGTTAACAAGAATAACCAGAAAAGATTGATACCCATTTTAAAAGATCAACATTTAAAGGTTTTTCTAATATTCTTTAAAAAATAACCAGTAAAGACTTTAATGGCAACTGGAGCCGTTGCTGATAGTACCTAAAAACCCTACACAACCTGCATACAACAGAGGTTGTGATGGTTTGACAACGTCGCGATTAGTCACCGCGTCTTACAGCGCCAGACATAGTGCCGGCGGCAGCGGCGTGGCGGGAAATTCATCTGCACTGCTAGAAAGCTTTATGTACACTGATGATATGAGGTAGCTCGTATTGCGCGTGCCTGCCCTTCGATGATTTTAACCGAATTATCCTTAAAGTACAACTGCATTGAAAGTAAAGTAAACGGCAATTTTGTGCGCTTATGAGAGTGGGGCGAAAAATTCAGTAAAGTATGACAGTCAAAGTTGATTAGGCCATTAAAATGTTGCTACTACGTCAGTGTGAACTAACCTTGAGTGGTTATGTAGGAATAAAGATTAAAAACGGTCTACTCACACAAAAATAACAGGGTGTGATTTGATCGGGCATTCATAAAAAAATCGTATGGCCGGAACGTGGCTATCGCGCGCCGGTCTTGTGTAGTTTAGCCTTTAAAAAGATGATTCCAATTTTCCCTTCATACTTTTACGGGCTTAGGACCGTCAAAATGAAAAGTTTACCTAGAACACTAGGTAGGCAGTAGGTAGCTAAGTACAATAGTCGTTTAATTAACAGTTACTTACCGTAAACTGCCCGTGATCCAACAGCCGCTGCATAACGTTGAGGAATGTTCTTGGGTTTGGTACATGAGGGTCCACAACGCCAGCATTACGCAGTCGAGGTAAACTTTCGTCCGCGTACATTCATTGGGCTGCTCGGGTATTTTACCCACTTAAAAAGTATGAACGCACCATTTCGTAAAACTCGCGAAACTTAAAATTTGACATCGCGAAATCAATTCGGGATCGGCGGGAAAAGTAGTGTCACACAGGTGCGCGCCCGCCCGCGACGGAATCAAAGCGAGAACTGAAACTGACTGAAGAAGGGTGCGCTGCGCGAGCGCTGTTGCCATTTTCACGCACCCCCAATTAAAAAGTAGTGTGTCCATGATTTATTTTTTATGAGGCAGACAAAAATAAAAAAATTATAAAAATAAAACGTATTTTTTATTTGCCTAAAATGTTCTATTAACGATTCTGATATCATGGTATAAGTTTGCGCACTGACTAAAAAATAACCCTGTATATCGCAATAATTGCAGTATCCATGCCAACCTTTATTAATAGCCGGTTACATTCTAGTAAAAGCGGCTCCTCAACAATTATGTCTAAGTTATTTTTAGCATATAATACTACTCCATCATTTTGGTAGTAGTTTAGCTTACTATGAAATGACCTGTAGCCTTCTATTATAGGTAGATTTAGAATACCACGGTTTGTCAGCCAACATTCTGTTAAAATAATTAGGTCACAGTTGAAATTTAACCTTTGTTGGAGTGTACTGAAATTATCAATATTTTTATAGATACTGCGAATATTTTGTGTTAGTATTGTCAGCGCATTTCGGTAGCGTGAAAGATATTGTTTACAGTTTTCAACTTCACAAGATTTTGATTCGTAAACAGAGAAATTATCTAGGTCATCCATTAAAAGATTAGTCATGGTGAATTAAAAATGAAACTAAAACTACTTATACAAAATATAGATCTAGACCACTTACTTATGGACGGCGCTCTTAGGCGCCTTCATAATCAATAGAATTAATGTACCTTTGCTCGGCCATTTTTTTTGCGGGGCATTCATCATCACCGGTTTTGTGATTGCTGGGCTTTTTGTATAATCGGCAAGTTGCACATTTTGGAGCTTCCGCTTTGTTTACGCAGTCCTTGGCCGAGTGACTCACATCACCACAATGGGCACACGTATCTGCTGGATTCTTGCAGGTCTTAGCAGCATGACGATACTGCTGACATTTAAAACACCTAGTGACTGTGGTAAAGTCACGTACATGGCAGGAGGACCAGTTCACAAAAACTCTATTTTGATTAATGAGGGCTTTTCGAATAATTGCTGGTACTTCAATGATATAGTTGCAGGTTTCAGCGTCTTACTTACCCGATTTATGGCTCAATTTAATAGAAGACAAGAATTTTCCCCAAGACCAGTCCTGGAGCTTGTCAGCTAGATTCTGCTCATAAATGCATTTATAAACGTCTTTTTCGGGCATTGTCTATGGTAATCCAATAACAATGATTCGGGGCTTGCGCTTGTGGGGCTCATCAATAGT